>JBAMNC010000159.1:1200000-1738254 GCA_037902135.1 Cetoscarus ocellatus | reverse complement strand
GCTGACCTTTTAAACGTGATGCAACGCAACATTAGTCAACACTGCAGGAACAGTCCAGATGAGTTTTATGAATGCTTAGGAGGCATGATAGCACTATAAAGGATTTATCATCTGTCTCTTGTTTGTTTGCTATCATTGAGGCAGCTTTATTTCAGCACTGTAACTGCTGCTAACTGAAGCTACAACAGTCTGATGGGCTGAATTAGCTCTGTGAAGGAAAATATTGGACTTTAGCAGCCATCATACGCGAGATGGACCTCATTTTAGATTCAGTTTGGAGCAAATGTGACATGATTGTGTTGTCTGTGATTGTCAGACAGCTGGAAAACAAAGAGCTCGTTTTGTACTGAAAGTCCCCTCTTACTCTTTTGTTTCCACCATTCTTGTTTATATAACGTGGGACGCTTGGCGTGTTTGATTCTGACAGCTCGCAGCTCCAGGGCCATCAACCAAGGCTAAAATGTTCAATTCTGCCGTCTGTGAAGAAATGTTGTGAAAAGATATGCACAATGGAGAATGTTTTTTTTCTTAATGTGTTTTTGTGAGCGGTTGTCTGCACGTCATGTCTATTTGCAACGCTCCCTGGCACTGCAGAAAAAAGGCCTTCTTTTCCATTTGGCTATTGGAGTAAAACTGGCAGATTCTGTGCACAGAGGAAAGCGCACACGTTGGCTTTCTAGCAGAATTTTCTCCAAAGCAGAACGACTTTGTAATTGTCAGCAATATAGAGCCAAAAACATAATCAAGTTTTGAATGCAGGCTGGCACAGACGTGCTCTCCCTACACACAATGGTGCTCTCCCCATAGACAGGACCATGTGCGCACACAGACGCCCTTTTAGAGCACATGAACAAACACATTACACACACACACACACACACACATACAATGAGCCAGCTCCCCGTTGCTCTATCACACACACATACACGTGCTGACCGCACCTGCAAAAGTGCATTAGGAAGGATTTCAGCCATCCTGAGTCTGCAACCCCACATCCGGTTATCCTTTAATTACACACCCAGCTTTAATGGAGGGATGGTGCAATATTTACCCCGAGGCAATCTAGGAGGCTACAAATTGAAGATGATTCCTACACATGGCCTAGATTCAGCCTGCAGCCAAATTCCCTTCTGCTCTGTGTAACAGCTTATCATCATGCAATAACAATGTCAGAGAAAATAGTGCACCTGACGCTCACCTTGGCCTCCCTCACACTCCTCTTATCCATCATCATGTTTCTGTGTTTGAGGGTGAAAACAAAAACACAGCTGGATCCTGGGCTATGACTCAACACCTCCGACCCCCCTATTATCCTCCAAATGCTACTCACAGACTAAAATTCTGCTCTGACATGTACAATGGCGCTTTGATAAAAGGATGTACTTAACTCGTCTTCACTCAGAATAAAGAGAAATCTGCAGCAGCCGCTCACTTCCTTGCAAAGTCTTATTGAGCTCCTTGGTGGGATTCAGGGAGCGGCTCCTCCTCAGGGCTCGCTTAAGGTGTGGATTAAAGGCTGCTGCTGGGTTCACCATGTGTGAGCCGCAGTCTGTTCAGCAGCTGGCTGGAGACACGTCTGTCGCTTTAATTCTTAAACCCATTTCCCCAAACTGCATGAGGGGAAGAACAGGAGTAGAAATAATTATCTCTGAAATTCGTTCTTCCCACAAATGTACAGAAGACACATTAGTAACCTGGTGTGACTGACACAGTTGGGACTAAAGGATGTATGTATGTATGTATGGATGGATGGATAGATTGTAGGATAGATGAAAATCAAAAGATGGATGAACAACTCTAGGTGTGATGGATGTAAAACTGGATGTATAGTAGCCATTTGTCATTTTTGAAATAATACCAACAAAATGCTGCAGCAGTGGTTTCATACAGCAGCGTCACTCGATCTTTAAGAGTTTATCTTTTCTATCCACCCATCATCTGAACCGCCTATCGCTGTTGTGGTCCAGGAGCTGGAGCCTATCAGGGGTAGGGGTTACCCTGGACAAGTCGCCAGCCAACTGCAGGACCACTTAGAGAGACAGACGACAGTTCACACACTCAGTCACAACAAATGGCAATAAGGAGTCACCAGTTAATCTGGCATTCCAAATTGTTAAGATTTTATGACACTGTAAAATTGCAAACAGCAAAAGTGCTATATAAAGCAATTAGAAAACTGTTACCCAGTAATTTACAAAAGATGTTCAATTCCAGAGAGGGGGGCTATAATTTAAGGGATGAACATAATTTTATTTGTCTGATGGTCCATACAACTCTTAAAAGTATGTGCATTTCTGTCTGTGGTGTCAAACTCTGGAACAGCCTGGATGTCGCTTTAAAAATGTGCAATAATAGGCAAATATTTAAATTACATTGATAATAATAATAATAATAATAATAATAATAATAATAATAATAATAATAATAATAATGATAATACATTTTATTTTGATGGACAAGTATTATTAGATTCATACAAGTAATTAAACAATAACTTGGTTTTATACCAAAATAATTTGTTACCATATAATTAATTTTAAGTATATATATTAACACTGATCAGTATTAACATATGCAATTAGTTAAAGTGAATAACATAAAATTTTAGGTTAGAACAGATATTTTGTGGAGAAGCTTATTGTTTGTACATACTTAATTAGAAGATATATGATTTTGAATACAAGAGTGTGCATTTAAATAAGTATTTATGCAAACATAACAGATGATATGTAAATATGTGTATATACTGTATATAATATGTGTATGATGTGTAGATCTGTATAGATATATATTTAATATATACATTACTATTTTTCTCAGGTGCTTGCGAAGTATTAATTAATAATAATAATAAATATTATTATTGTTATTATGTTTTTGTTTCCGTAATGGATCTGATTTGGAAGGAAGGGGCAGGACTAGATAAGCTCTTAGCTTCATTCTGTCTCTTCTCAAACAGGATATTGTGTGACATATATGTGTATGTATTCACATGTATAAGTTTAGTTGTTGGACAAATACAGCTGCACAATGTACATATGTATTATGTTGCCTTGACTAAATTGTTTGATTTTTTTTTTTCATTTTTCAGTTTGAGATGAATAATAATAAAAATTAAAAAAAAAAAAAAAAAGTAAGATTTTGATCTGTGAGAAGGAACCAGAGGATCAGAGAAAAGCCAAGCAGGCACTAGGAGAGCATGCAAACTCCACTCACACAGGCCTTGGCAGGCAAGAGGAGTTGAACCAGCAACTTTCTTGTTGTGAGGCATGAACACTAGCCTGCTGTGCCACTGTGCTGCCCATGTGCAAATCTAGAAATTGAAAGAAAAGACTCTGCAGATGTTGGCAGCTGGCAGTAGCTCAGTCAGTAGGAAGTTGGGTTGGGATCTGCTGGGTTGCTGGTTCAAAGCCCAAGGCTGAGCCCTTTTTTCCTGGAAGTAGTTTGAGAGGTAGATCTAGAGCAGCAGGTCATCACTCCCATCATGCATAGCAGGTTTGTAGCAGCCTGTGGGTGATTCACACTTTGTACCCTGGCATAGAATCAAGTACATCTGATGTTAAAAACAGGATTTCTGATACTTGATATTTACAAAGTACTCATTCGTTATCAAGTACTTCACTATAATGTGGATACTAAATGAATACTCTAACAAAACACATATCTGTGCTCTTCTCCTGACTTATTTCCAGTCAATTCTCTTTTCTCTGTTGAGACAGTGCTGCCCACTGGTTCATGTGACTGTGGGGCACACTCAGACTTATTACATCACACTTAGCTGCATCCACGAGCTTACAATCTGACACAAAAACACAGTCCTGCAGTCCTGTAGCAAACTAGAGTAAGAATGAGGAGAAAAAATATATATATAAAAACAGTTTTAAACAAAACAGTGGATTCAATACTAGCTTTTGGACTTTTTTTGAATAACTTTTTCACAGAGGTCAAAAAAAAAAAAAAAAAAGTAAGGACAACTGGGCCACTTTGGTGTACCTACCTTTAGTGTATAAGAGTTAGTTGAACAGATTCACTGCAGGTTAAGAAATGCTGAAATATTGAAATTGCTTGAAGAAAACAAAAAAAACGTACTGGTATCATAGTTTTTCAATTATTGTCAATCATTGTGAAAGAGTATATCTTGCCTCTCGCTCAATGCCAGCCAGAATAGGCTCCAGCCCCCCACAACCCTGAAAGGGTTAATTGGTATATATGATAGAAGGACAGAGGGAGGCCTTCTCACCAAAATAATGCCACTGGAGAGAGAGTATATGAGGGGATCAACTTGTCCTCCATACCAGACCTGTGATGTTCACCGTGGAGTTGAAGAATCAAAGGGGTTAGTAGATGTTACGGCTTGAAATGCCATTGTGAATGAGACAGTGGTCTCCATTAGCTTCATCTTTATAACCAAAGATTTTAGCTCTGTGTGGGATGCTGTCACCGTGTCAGGTAACATTATATCAAAAAGTGACTTGTTTAGCTGAAAATGTTGCACTTCACACCTAAAAATTACAATAACAGAAGTGATGACCTCTGCAGCTCTGAGATCTTACAATCTGACAACAACATTACATAATTCAATAACTGCAATAAACTTGGTAGATCAGTGCAGTCTGCTTCAGCCAAAAGTAAAGTTCAACTAAAAACACCAACTGAAAGTTTATTTCAACCAAAAAAAAGTTATGGTTTGTTGAGTCTCTGACCTTTATCTCTGTTGTGTAATACATAATCACTCCTCTTAAAAAGGCTCTTCCTGCAGTCAAAGAAAAATCATTAGCTTTCTGATGAACCGTTGACTCTTGATCTGAAGGAGACTGCAGTGAGAATAAAGCAGCTCTTGGATACACAGACGTGTAATCTGTCAACACGCCTGAGAAAAACAGCAGAGAGAGGTGACAGGATCAGGGAGAAATGGTAAAAATGTGGAGCTGCAGCTGAAGCTGAAGGCAAAAGGCCATCACTGCCCCTGCTCACCTGCCTGACCCCTGCTCCATCAAAAAGCCATCCAACCCTGCACGATGAGTTAATACTGGGCTCTGCAGCTCTCTGAAATCACACAGGTAAGACTCAGGCTTGTTTGAAATGGCTGTTTATTCTGTCACCGAGTGGACACCACGCCTGCTGTTCCGTTTAAGCTGTCAGGCGTCTCGGGCTCAAAACGGGCGCAGCTGGCTCCAGGCGAGCCGTCAGCGGGAAGATTGATGAGGGGAAGCCTGGCAGAGGGAGGCCGGCACAGGCGAGCCTTTGTGTCCTCCTGTATGTACACATCATTTTCTCTGCTTCCACCAGAGGCTCGGCAGCAGCAGATTAAATGACAGAGCACATTCCCATCAGCACACACACATTCGTTCGACTCGGAGTGTGGAGGCAGTCAACACAACCTGGAATTAATTATGCACGCTCTTATGCTGCCGCTGTAATGCAATCCTGCTTTTGTTGAATCAAACATAATTGTTATCTTCATGCATTAGAATCATATTTTATCACCATGCAACATAGAAAGCCTGCTCCGTTTTCTATTATCTGCTGCTTCTTATAACAAATGAGATTTGATGAGTTTAGAGCAGAAATGTTTTTAGTACAGCAATGAATAAATCTTTTATGCACACTTAGCTCTAATTCACCACATCAAATGATGCTTCAGAGTTTAAAGTCATCACTTCCATAACTAAACACCATTCACCATATTCACACTGCAGCCTATGTTGTTTTACTTTGAATGGGAAACAAATGTGGTCTCAGTGAAAGTCTAATGCCATAAGAATGTGTCTGTGGTTGCACAGTGAGGTTTCATAAAATCCTGGGCCCTGTTTTGACATATAAAGTGCTTTGTCAGAGGTTAGGGGTGCACAGTGACTTCGGTTGCTTTCACACCTTAGGGGCTTCAGTGGCTTAGTCAGGGAATGAACACCACCATCAAACTGTAGGCCAGGGTTTCAAGCTCATTTCTAACTGTCATGTTGTCGTGTCTATGGCAAAGACACTTAACACCAAGATGCTCCCACTGCTGCGTCAGTGATGTGTAAACGGTATGAAAGAGTGTGGATGTGTTACAAAGAAACTTCAAGCATCAGTGAGTGAATGTTAGAATTGAAAGCAGTGAATGTGTAGGTGTGACCTGAGGTGTTTAAGCACTTAGAGCAATCAAAAAGGCTAGAAAAGTGCTGGACAAGCTCAAATCCATTGCTTATCAACTGACATTGGCACTTTTCCAAAGAAAAGACATTGGCCAATGAATGGGGTGTGAACAGATATCAGTTTCAGATGTTTATTTGTTGTGTCAAACATTATAATGCTGACATCTGACACTCCTTTCAGCTGACTGTTATTTTTAAAGGGCAGAAAAATGAGCTTTTGGACTAACTTTGATCTGTCTCCATGATTAAACAAGAGACAAAGTAATGACTTTGTGGTAGACTTACACCAAAGGGGGTATCTAAAAACACTGGTATCGACATTTGCATCAGCTTAAATTATTACTCTTAAAGTCAGTATCAGCCTCAGCCAGGATTTTCCCATCGTGTGCATCACTAATCCAAGTGAACCAGACTTAGGTCCATGGTGGGTATGAAGGTGATCCAAACCAAACAGACCAAACAGGGGGAGCAAACTAAAAGCAGTGCATTATGGATCAATCTGTCTGAAAATCACTAAAGCAAGAAAGCTAATGTAGTGTTAACACTCGATGTCAAGCTTAATTCCCCATCTTTAGATATCATTAAACAACGCTGGAAAGGGGAGCTTGGTTTTGTCACTGGGGATTATATTTGGGATACAGCCCTTGAAAATGTACACTCGTCATCCATTTGTGCGTGCCACAGTCTGATACAGTTCAAAGTTCAGCATCGTCTTCATTATTGCAACTCTGCCTTGGCTGAACTATACCCTAACACAGACCCTCACAGCTATGGATGCAAAATAGTGCCTGCAACCTTTTATCACATTTTTTTTTTTAATATTTAAGAAAAACATTCCTCTCTGCCCCTCACTGCTATCTCCGGCGTACCCCCAGCAAACATATCCACAACTTCAAAACAGAACAAGGCTCTTGCATTCTCCTCCCTATTAGCATGGCAGTTGCTAATACTGAACTGGAAGAATGCTGCTCCACCCACCCACACTCATCTCATCCGTAATAATATGTCTAATATTCAATAAGAAAAGATCTAATACAGTGTAAACGTCGCCCTCCTGAACTTCCACAGCACTTGGGATGGTTTAATGAACTTTGTAAGGGATCTTGATGGTCTGCACTTGGACTGATTAACAACAGGTGTTTTGGTAAGTTCCACCAGCACCCTAAATGTTCCATTGAAGTTTAACTTTGACTATCGTGTCTCTGATTATTAGGATGAATTTTTATCCATGAAAATATAATAAAAATATATATTATAAAAAAGTCAATATCAAGCAGAGTTTGGCTAACAGTAGCATTATTAGCACTGCCAGGCTCTGGTCCTCCTAACAGATTAACGTCTTAAAGTCAAAGTGGAAAAGGGCTACACATCAGGTGCTTTATAAGCTCAAGTCCATTTACCATATTGCACAATGTTTGACAAGCTTTCATCCACCTGATAAGAAACAAATTGAATAAAATGTAACAAGTTTGCAGTTTAACCCCTGGGCAAAACCAAGACTGTCAAACCTTATTTGTGAAATGACCTGAGGACAAATGTCCACCTGGAATTATTACATGCTACAGAATCTGGGTGCAAGATGGTTCAGGGTGCAAAGAGACCATTAAGTCTCCTGAATATGGTTAAAATATGGTTGCATGTAACATTATTTTTTTTGTCTGTCTGACAAATCGGAGAATCAGCTCTAATCCCCTTTAAGAGCAAAGTTATGACTGCAGACTGATGCATTACTAAATAGTGATGCACGATGGATGTCATTCTGTATTCTCAAACATACCAGACTCCAGCTGGATCAATTCCTTTTTTGTGAAAGTTAACACACAGAACACACTCTGGACATTGTTCAATTATGTCATCGCAAACATGTATTTTACTGAAGCATTCCCAAAATTTCAGGAATGATTAACAGGATGCTGTTATTAGTTCTGCATGGCACTGATAAGTACAAGTCTTGAACTACTGTAATAAAAACAGGGACAAACATGATCTAGATGGGCTTTTCCACTTCCACCACTGCTGCACTGCTTCGGAGAAAAGAGGGTAAATATAATGAATGCATGCACTTCTTCTTGGGGCTTTTATGGATGCTTTTATTCATCTTTTCACTCTGACTGCTTCCTTTTAGAAGAAAAAATCAACATTTTCTGATGATATTGATTTTGAATTTTGTAAACCTTTCTTAATCTAATTGATATCCTACCAGTGGAGTATTTGTGGCTAATTTCAGTTTCCTGCAGACTTGATGCTCTGCAGCTACAGGGAAGTAAAATGAGATGAATTTATGATTCGAAGTGACTCATCAATCTGTTTGCCGTCACGCTGAACACCAGCGCTGGACAGCAAATTAGAGGCATGTGGGTGCAGAGAACCAAGTTATCAGACGTTTGCCACACCATGGGGTTTTTATACCAGAAAATATAATAATTCAAAAATATTTTTACCAAAACACTGACAGAGATTTTCTTTTATTTGTGGTACATTCTTGTTATGTTCGTACAGCATGTGAGCGTCAGAAGTCATGGCCAATTACACAGCATTGGATGCCCACTCTCCATATTGTATCTACAAAATAATTAATTCTCTGCTTGTCAAGTTTCTCCTTACCCATTGTAGACAGTGTGAAATCTTTGTTTTCAGGATGGAACGGCATACATTTAATGCTTTTACTTCAATAAGTGTTTGACTCAAATGCTCACCAATAAATGCTGTATCCATTCAGAGTTAACTCAACTGCAGCACAAGGTTAAAGACAGATATGGATACTATTAAAGAGCAACTGTCTTCATTCTGATAAACAAGTTGAGACGTTTTACTAAGGGGAATAAGGAAAACATCATCTTAAAAGACCCGCTCAACTACTTATAAGGCCTGTTTTACGTTTGAAGTGGGTGTCCACACGGCCACTCCCATGCCATGTGGACTCCCTCAGGGTGGAGGACCTGTGCGACAGATTTTTGCCTTGCCATGCACATCCTAAAAATTTTAACATAAGCAGATATGAACAAGATGTGCTGTCAGTAGGCCACAGAGAGATATTTTCTAAATGTATTCATATATACACAACATACATCTCTGTCACTGTCCTCACAGGTTCATCAAACTCCTTCTTCAGACCCCTTTTTCATTTAACAGCATTATGGACAGTCCCCTTTCTTTTCTGCTGTCTCTATAACATGAGTTAACACAGCAGCTTCCCCACATGGTTCTCTCTAGTGACAGCATATAAAATGTTTCACTAACTTCAGTTAAATCATGCAGTAACAGTGACTTTTTTAAAGACAGTGCCCCGTGAAGTTTGGGAGGTTATGGACTGCAGCAAGGAGAGAGCGGCACAGAGCAATAAAACACCGGGTGTTTCTATTTCATGATCCCGAGGCAGTATGTGTCCGTGCGCAGGAAGCATAACCAAGTTTTAAGTATCTTCTACCTTCAATCATTGAACGTTGTTAACTAAGCAGCAGAAAAGGAATCTTAAACAGGGTAATGGGATAAACTGAACCTGCTGCTTCCTCCTCTCCTTACTGGTCATTAAGACACCAGGTCATAATCAGTTAAGTAAAATTGTGCAGTGTTGGCAAGACCTGGAAACTAGCATCATGCTGGTTCTGTCAAAAGTTGCAGATAATTAAGTCTGTGGTCAAAACAAGTTTACAACACAAACATAGCTCTAAAAGCTGCCTACTACATACTAACAACGGCAATGTGCAGATAAAGTGCATTTACTTGCAGTACTTTGAGTGACTGGTTGTAATTTTGCACAGCTGATTCTTCTTCTATTCAATTCCAATGGCAATGATCATAGGTGTATTACTGGCAGCTACTGTGATAAAGTGTGGGCCAGAGATAGTTTTTCTTAAATACAAAAAACACATCATACATAAATAATTATTACACAGTTTCTTTGACATACACCAACAAGGCTGTGTGGTTTCCATCCCAATCCAATAATTTTGATAAGTTCTGATTCTGGTCTTGGAAACAAAAGTAAACTGTAGCCCAGCTTAAGGCTAGCACAGCTAAATTAGCATCCATTTATGAACTGAAAAAGATCTAATGAGTGATTAATTTTGTTTGTCGTGATATTCACTATTGAACATTCACACATCTATGTAAAAACTCAGAACATGTAAATTAGCAGAGATTTTACTCTGCCATTCTAAAGGGTGACAGAATAAATGCTTATGCTAATAATGCTAATATGGATATACTGTATATCATAACTATCTGAGCATTGCATCGTGGGTAAGAGCGTGTGAGGGTGTCTGGTCCTTTGCATTGTTGTTCATGAAGCAGTGCGACATCGGGTACATTTGACAGAACCCATGTACAAAATGTACCAATACGACACTATTCTTTGACAGAATCAGTCTGCTAGGTTAGCATGCTCTTTTTGAAAATGAACAATTTGAAATGAAAGCAAGCCAGCTTGTTTAAATTGAAAACTTACATTCATGAAAATGACAACTTAAAACAGATTACATAAATAAAAATAAATAAGTAAATATTCACCAACCAAAAAAGCTGCTGTGAAATTTAAATTAGAATAATAAGTGTGAAAATAAATAAGGGAGTTGCATATCTTTATTTATCAGTTATCAGTCTCAGCTACTTTGGTAAACAATAATTTGTATTTCACTTGCATTAAACCCATTTGCATAAGGAAAATCACATATGATTTCTACAGTTCACATGTATTTTTGCAATTGGAGTGTAGGAATTTATATTTTTAAAGAGTATATATTATACATAAAGTATAAATAAATATATATATATATATATATATATATATGTGTGTGTGTGTGTGTGTGTGTGTGTGAGGGTGTGGGGGTGGGTGTGTGTGTGTGTACTAAATTATTTCCTAAACCAGTCCCAAGATCAAAATATCAAGTTGATTGTATTTAGTTTTAATTTCAAACATATTTAGAACCACTACAGGAGTCAACAGCTCTGCAATTAAAATGAAATTTCCATGTTTATGGAAAACACCACGAGGATTTTGACATTTAATTGTCATGACTGTCTCATAAATGTGTGATTATCGTCTTTCAGACTTCATTCTAATCTGAGCTACTTGTTAGTTTGTCAGTAAACAAGCGCACAACAGTTAACAGAATAATCACTGTGTTGGGCTCTTTTTAAAAAAAGTATATTTTCAGATAGAGCTGAATTGCACGGCTGGTTTGTTGAGAACACTGACACAGAACAGCTTAATTATCCTGAGCGTGATTGATAGGCACAGAAACCGAACAGAACGAGCAGCTAAAGAGACTCAAACCTCATTAACTGAAGATCAACTGAAACCTCGTTATGTCTGACTGACAAGCGACGACTGGGAAAAGCCGAACAAATCCAGCAGAACCAGAATAAGAATGAGAAATTAACAGGCACTCATGTAGGGTTTAGCATGCAAGGATTCTGCCTCTGTGTTCTGCTGCACAATAACCGTGATTAGCATGGGAAGAGAAAAGGGGAAAAGTAAGCACTGACAGGCATGAATCAAAGACAAGAAAACACGTGAAATAAAACTAACTAAGCTTCAGAGTCTGAAAAGGTGGTGGGATGGCAGAATATGTTGAACAGTTCTCCCTTGTGCAAGAATAAATCATCAGCAAACTGTCAGAAGCAGAAGGCTGACAAAGAACTGATTAGAAAGTGTTTGGAAAACATTCACTTCTTATAAAGGTGTATAAACTCCACATGAAGCCACATATCCATATCCATCCACTACATCATCATCTTTTAAAGCTTTGGTAGTTGTTCTTTACAGGTCATTCAAAGTGTTTGCTCCTTTTTAGACCGATGAAACATGAAACAACCAGAAATTATCCAGACCTTTTCAGCAGTATGTGTGAACGCAAACAGTTTTTCACTAGGATTCTACCTGGGTTATTTCCTCCCACCTCCCTAGTACTTTATACACATAAAGTTCAAGTAGGCTCATGTCTGAACGCTGCAGCCAATTATCAAGGAAATTTGTAATTGCGACATCTATAGTGGACTACGCTACCAGACTGACAACATATCTGTTAAAATGGCAGATGAGCATTACAAAAATAAAGCTTTCTTTAAACACCTGTTGCTTCTATGCTGAATAAGGACAGCTCTACTCTTTTATAAATTTGTGGACTTGGTAAAGATGTTCAAACCAATTAATGACTGTGCAGAAATCACTGCTCCCGCCACAAAGGAGAGGATTATTTTTACAAACATGAAACAGAGAGTACCCACTCATGCTGATGAAGAGGATACTTTTTCTCCTTTTCATATTTGTGCATAGGGGAATAAGGAAATGTATATCCTGTGCAATATCCTGTCTGCCAAACTTTGCCTTAAGATCAAATCTGGTCTACTGTCAAACAGGGCTGTCTTATTATTGTTATATTGAAAATATTGTCAATGTTAATAGTGCAAATTCTTTGTTCATAGTCCCACTTGACTTATTTTATTTATTTTTTCCTTCATAAGGAAATTGATATTGCTTTTAATGTCTTTATTTGATATTCCTACTGCTATACTATGTATAAGAGCAACTAACAACCAAATATCTCCTTGGGGATTAATAAAGTATTTATGACTCTGATTTCTGGTTAAAAGTCACAGAAAGTTCAGTGGAAAAGTCGAAGATAATCTGCATCCTTTCCAATCAAACATTTCATCCTTTCCTGCTCTTGTTCACTGCTGTCATACTCTGATATGTTTGTCTCTGCAGTAAAGCTAGTGTCGCTAATCATTATGCTGTCCTTTAAAACAAAAGCTGGATAAATTAAACAAGAAGTAAAGTTGCCTTTGCTAAAGCCAGTACACATTTCATGACAAAATATTTAATCTTATAGGCAAGCTCTACTGGTGTACTCACAGAGACATCATCTAAAGATGAACTCCTGAAAAGTGTAAATTCTGACATATCAACGGAGGATCAGTGGACATCAAAGTCTGTTTGGGCATGAGCTTTAGCACACGTCTGAATGAACAGCAGCATCAGAAAATGCATTTGACAGAAGACGGACTCTGCTGCCTTCAACGTCTAACACCTTGTCCTAACTGAATGCGACCCATGTGAGCGTTCAGAAGAAATCAGGAGAATTACACTGACTCATACCCGAGTGTCCTCACTGCCCGTGAGCAACGCGGTGTGCTCCTGTAAGGCAGGCGTAACATTTTTGCTGGTACTCCCCACCTCTGTTTTTTCCCTCATCACACATATCAGTGTGGACCAGGAAAAAGGAATCAGGGATTTTGATAAGGTGCAGGAGAGATTCTCTTCTCCCACTCAGCAGATCATGAATAACTTTTACTTTACATACCAATACAAATCATTTCATGTCTCATGTCAGTCTGTGCATTATATTCAGATGCATCATGTTGACAGATGGAAGCATGATGACAATCTGTTGTTATTTTACATGCCTGACAAATATAACTCATATATGTGTC
The DNA here is from genome assembly GCA_037902135.1 of Cetoscarus ocellatus. Lineage (NCBI taxonomy): Eukaryota > Metazoa > Chordata > Actinopteri > Labriformes > Labridae > Cetoscarus > Cetoscarus ocellatus. The sequence goes on along the minus strand of JBAMNC010000159.1, from coordinate 1,724,683 downwards.
ATAGCTACCAGCATGATGGGGGTAATTATAGGAGGGGGTGACAGATCAGACAGTGCAACTGTCTTACACATAAACTTCATAAACTTGGGTCTTCATGTTTTTCTGGAAATGCACTTGTACATACTAATGAGTGAGGAAGCACTTCTGACCCTCATTATCTTCATCCCCTGCTTCATACCAGAACACTGTCTGTTTTCCTGGATGTGTGGGAGGACTATATGTGTTTAATTGTCGACAGGTGAGCCATCTTGCTTGCTACTTCACTGCTCAATATTAATGCACTTTCACACATGTTTAACTAATGTGCCTTAATTTTGTAGGCCAACCCTGTAGTTAGCATTCAGCTAGCTGCCTTGACAGGAAGTGTATGGATCAGGGATGGGCAACTTTGCTCACTTTGAGGGTCTCAATACTTTGTCCTCAAAGACAGTGGGCCAGGTCTTTGCAACACATGATCCTGTCAGCTTTTTCATTCCTACTTACTATTTATCAGAAGAAACAAATAGCAAAGAAGTTTAAATGATAATGTACTAGTATAAATTTCAACCCAATGAAAATAACAATATATATATATACACACACACACACACACATATATATGTATATATATATATATATATATATATATATATGGACATAGATATAGATATAACTTATGATATCGACAAACCCATGGACGCCCAGATCATAAATCTGTCCTTATCATGTTTGTCTCTGCTGAGTATAGATTTAGCTATTAAATTGCCAGTAAAGCATCTTATTTAAAAATCTGAACTACAAAAAACACTTGGACTCATAAAGATGCCCTTTAAGAATATTTCTTATGTAAGATTTTGTATACCACAGAAAGACAGGCTATATTGTCTTTTTGGGAAATTTGAATATAACACAGTTACAGAACCTGCCATTGATTCAAGAAAAAGAAAAAAAAGAAAAAGAAAATTATTTGGCAGGGGTGGTAAATCTAACTGTGACTTTTAGGTTATGGTGTTGTGAGGACTTAGTTAATAATATAAAACAAAACATAAAGGTGCTTATATAAAGTTAATCCAATGTATGCTGAGTAAATGTAACCGAAATATTGATTAAGCTTCTTCACTTCTTTAAGGTCCATAACTGTAAAACAGAGTAACTTTGCTTTAATAATTTGCTTTTTTGTCAAAGTCACTGCAGTGTTGAGGTGACCCTCTTACACCATGTCCTACCTGAGCACCAGTGTTGGATGTCACATTTCCTCACGCTCCATCGCACTCCTGCTGTCCAAACTGCATCCTTTAAAATGTAACTCAATGCCCCGTGTTTCCCCTTGTAAACAGAACATCAGGTGCTTTTATTGTACAGCTGTAGGAAAAAGCTTTTATTGGGAGAGGTGGTCTCAAGGGTTCATCAATACACAGCTTTGTGTGAGCCAAATTTTCTCCCGCTTTGTTTAAAGTGGAAGTAAATCATTTAACCAGCCCAAACACATGAATGCTCCTCTACCTCCTCCATGTTTAACAAACAAGCTCTGCTGGAGGATGAATGCTGGAGGACACCACGGAAATAGAAATAGCAAAGAAGCTGAGACGGGGCGTGGAGGCAAAAATGTTGGCAAGAACCTCGCAGCGTCGCTCTCAGGCAGCTAAGACTCCTTCTCAGCCTGATTTTGTCACCGAGGCTCACGTGTTAGGACACAATTTTAGGCAAAGCAGGTTCTCTTTATTTGACTAACAGAGCATTAGTTTCCCTGTTCCCTCCTGCTCACTGTGGACGACAATGTGTGAAATATAAATCAACAGGTCTGCTGGTGACACCAAGGAATGAGCACACATTCCCATTAGTTTTTATTAGTGCAAACGAAGGCATGACTGGAGCAATCACTTCCAGTCGATGAGGTGGGCCCCGGTTAGTTATTCTTTCATGGGGCCCAAAGCTCCCTGTCATGCCCCTGAACAGGAAGTGCTAACATACTAGCTCCCTTCTGTGTTTTTGACTCATTCCTGCACCACCACAGGCGAGGGTTGTTGGTCTGAGCAGAGCGACAGCAGGACAATGTTGCAAAAAACCACAGATGCTGAAACCTACAGGGAAGGCAGATGTCCTTTCAATTGCTTTTTATTTCTTTTCTCTGCCAAGTTTCAGAACCAAAGACTTTTGAGAGAAAGTCCAATGTTATAAATCACTGCTTTGATGCAACTATTTATCTTTTGTCATTTTTCTTTCTTTATATCATTGGGTTATGCAAGGGCACTTTCTGAATGAAACTGAGACTGCACCATTTATACATTATTCCATTTCTGATAAAAATAAACATGATGAAGAATTACTTAAAGCTGAATGACGCACAAACTTTGGCTGATGTTTCGTACCTTTTTCTTTTATCTTGCCTTCAGGGTTATTGGCCTTCTGTGCAGACATTAAACATTTTCAACTTTCTTTGCCCCAAACTTTTCTTTCATGCTATTTTTGACTTCTTTACACGCAAATAAAACTACATATACACAGCCCACACGTACTTGCGAGGGCATAAATGAGTCCCCTTTGTCTATTTATCTTTATAGAAAATTGAACAGCACCCAAACTTGCACAACCGTCTTCCTGTTCCTACATATTTACCCTCGCGTACCAATGAAAAGTCTCTGAAACCTCAGAGAAAAACATGAGACACCATGCTTCAGTTTTTATGGAGCTGTGTCCTCTCTTTAAAGTTGGCCATCTCACAAAGGTAGTTGTATAACACAGAGGCCTGTAGTCTAAATTAAGACAGCTCAGTTTTGTGAGTAAAACATCCACTCAGTACTCCATAAGTCAGACTTTAACACAGCTAGTTTGTTCACTTTACAAAGGCTCAGGGTTAATTTGTGTTTAAAATTTCAGCCAATCTTGTGTCTTCACGTCTCCCATCATTCATTAAAGCCGATGTCTCTCTCTAATGCACAGTTGCATCACTCCGTGTATCACTGTTCTCCGCCACTTTGTTGCCAGACCTGCAAAAGCCAAATTGGCCGGCTGTACTCTGGGGGCTTCCTTAATGAGGAGATCTCTAACTGGAGGCTGTCTGCCGCCCAGTAAGTGGCTCCTTAAATTATTCTGGAGGTTGTTAATCCAGAGGACGCGCTGTGGGTGGAGGAGAGAGCTCGCAGAGTGCCACTGACTTTATCCGGTGTCATAAATCATACCAACACTGTGCAGCTCCACACAAGACAATACAGCAATCTATTGTTTGTATCTGTCTGAGTGTAGGAGAAATAACAGTGATACAGAGGTTACAGCGAAGACAGAGACCGGATTTAACAATCCTGAAAGAAACTGAGGTATTTGTGTACAGCACCAGCCTGACCATCAGGGCCTGTTTATGTTTTTCTGCTCTGGACTTGAGCTTAAATAGAACCTTTTTAATCTCTTTGATGACTGAAAGCAGCTTTACACCACAGATCACATCTAAATATTCACATCCATTCACTCACTGATGGTTTAGAGTCTCTGTTAATTGTCCATCAGTATCATCAAACAGATCAAACCTTTCATACCTATTTACACACCACTGACGTTGCAGTTGTAGCATTTTGGGGTTAGGTGTCATGCCCAAGAATACATTGACATGTGACAGATGGAGCTGGGCTGGAACCTGCAACCTTGCACCACCAAGGCCCAAATGTTGTACTCCTACAGGTCATGAGGAAATCACCCTCGCCCCTCGCCGTCGCTCAGTGACGTCGCGCCCGCTCAAGTTTCACCGCAATCATGTCATATATCATATTCATATAATAGGATTTATTAGCTGACATTATTCCAACTGTATCCTTTTCACTCACCTACCAACCACAAAAGACTGCAGCTGCTGGCCCTGCAGCATCTTCTGTGAGTTTTCTGCGGTCCCGTCTAGGTGGATTGTTACTCTGTGAACTGGAATGAAAACTGTCTGTCACGGGTACTGTCACACACCCACAGGCTGTTGCCGCACAGCCACACACAACATCACCTTGAGAGTTTAAACTTTTCAACTTTGGCGATTAAGCGACAAGCGACATTGTCGCCCAGGACACGTCCGTCGCGTCGCGGGAGGGTTAGCCCCGCCCCACCGTGGCTGTACATTGACTTTACATGGAGAGTGGTCCCCAAGGTCGCTCAAGTCGCGTTCAGTGTGAACGCACGGTGTGATGAGGGGCAACAAACAGAGAGACCAAAAATGTGCTTCATAATGCTGGAGAAGTTTGTTCCCATAACGCAGAACCTGATGTTACAGCAGCTCACCTTGAGTGAGCTCTTATTAAAGTAATTATGGGTATATTTATTTCTTATGAACCTAAAGGCAGCCACTCTTTCCGACCCCTGCCGATGAGAGATTGCTGCTGGAAAGAAAAACAGCTCAGAGCCATAGCGCGCTGAACAGGTGAACAAAGAGGTGAAAACTTAGTTTTAGCATCTGTTCTGATGTTTCTTAGTTTATCTGTGAGCAGATCAGACAGGAGCAGACTCTTCACTGACTGACGCTGTCTCGCAGAAACAGTAGTGCGCAAATGCGCCCGGATGAGATGGACAGCAGTGGATCATCAGTGTCTTTCCGCGTCCTGTAAGCTGTTATTTTAACCCGATAAATTTATTAAACATGTTGGTGCAGTGTCAATAAACTAAGTTTATCAGATATCATAATGCAAACAGTGTAAAGACGTATGATTCATTCACGTTTATTGTTTATTGTGTGTGTAATGGAGACACCAGTCCATCGCCCCAGCGCTCTCTCACTTTCTCTCGTACAATCATGCTTATAGATGGAAAATCACCTAAAACTCTTTATTTTAGGAAAAAATGTTACAAATGTTTAAATAATCATGTCTATATATTAACCTCTGATTATGTTCTGGCCATGAAGTGACTTTGAAGAAATTTGGCCTGAGGTAATTTGCCGACTCCTGTTCTAGAATGACGTCAAAGTTGCATTGAACGCGACCTGGCTGTTCAGACCGCGGTCAAATTCAAGTGAATCAGATACGTATCCATGTCAGTACCACATTTGAAAGTGGCCTGAATCTGATTCGAACATGTCAGATTCAATGTGACTTGTGCTGTTCACACTGTCAGAAACAAATCAGATGCAGGTCACATTTGAGCCAAAAAATCAGATTCAGGTCACTTTTGACTGCAGTGTGAAAGTAGCCTAAATCTTCCTGTAATAGAAGTATAACCCAGGTAGTTTTGGCATACTTTAAGCTACCTGTTAGTTGTCTCTGCTGCTGTAATTAATCTCTCATCTATCCTCTACCTTTACACTGATCCTACTGGTGACGTGCAGACTGCAGCTGGTGTCTGGGTCACAAAAATTCTGGACGACGTGCACGGCCGACATGCTGAATCGACACGGGGGACGCGTGGCAGCCATCATGCATCTGCTTAGTTGACAATTAGTATACCTCCAGCTTTACACTGCAGATCAAACCAACCCATTCACTCTAACATTCACTCACTAATGGTCCAAGTATCCATTTAAGCTAATTATTATTGTCATTTAGCACATCCACGTCCACTCATACCCACATCACTGACACAACAGTGGGAGCAGCTTGGCTTTAAGTGCTGAGGACGTGGCAGCTGGAGCTGGACTTGAGCTCGAGACTATCTGATTTACAGTGGAGCACATTTCCAGACTGAGCCACATAGAAGTTTCATACCAATGAAGCCAAGACCTCAGTCCCTCTGGATCCTCCACCTTACTTACAGTCCAAAAACTGTGGGGGTTTAACACTTGGTGGTGGTTCTGGTTTTGTATCATACAAACAGTCCTGGGCTCCGTGTTTATGAAGATTCTTAACTTGATGCAGGCAGTCTTGGTTTCATCCCTACACATGACCCGTTTCCTGCATATCTGTCCACACTCTCTTGCTCCACTTTCCAACTCTCCACTGTCTCCTCTACCCAAAAAAAGCTAAAAAGCCCACACCAATGTCCTCAGATGATAAGTTGTTACAGCTTTGGGAATACCCTTTCATTTGCTCTGGTGTTGTGAGATGGTCAAAAGCCTTGCTCATAAAGTAAACCACACTTGATTTTCTATATAAAAGGAATACTTGACTGAAACAGAGGCAGTCATATTTAAATGTTTCAGGTCATCTGAATAATGCTTTGAATTGTTGCCTGATTTCTGCTGACCAACTAAGAGACCTTTCATAAAACAACTTTCTTTAAGGTTAGATGCTACACATTTCCTTAAACCATAAACTTCAGTATTACTTGTAAATAATTTCTTAATTAATTTGTTGGCAAGAGATGAGTTCCAGTTCATTTCTGACTAATGACTGTTTCCTTCTCTGAAGTGGTTTAATTCATAAAAGTGTGGTTTATAGACGATCTTTGGCCTTAAAAGACTTCGCTTCACACAATTCATCTTCACATCAGAAAACTTTCAACACATCACAGTCTGACACAGTCTAGCTTCTTTTATGAAGATTGATGGAAACGTTTTTGGATGATGTTTTTACCAGCAGGTGCAGAAAATTGTTTTAAACAGCGTGAACTCTAGGCACAGTAATCCAGGCTTACATTAGCACTGATACATGTGCTGTAGTGGAGCGTTGAATCCACATTGATTAGAGGGCTATGAACCATCTGCCTGCTTTTGAAGGCCATACAGAGAGATTGATGATGTTTATCATGTTTTCTATAAAACTCCAGAGGTGCCTTCAGAGCCAGCTCATAACTGCTCTGTAAATCGATATCTGTAGGACGGACAGACGAGGCGGATGAGGCGGGTCTGATGGAGGCAGGATTTCACTCCAAACTCGTGCAGCTCTGCGTGCGTGTGTGTGCGCTCGTGTTATGTTCTGAAATTGAGGCATCTGCTACCAGACAAAGCCATTCCAGCAGAGGAAATGTGGAAAACAAACCAAAAGGTTGGCTGAAATAAAGCAGACCAACTGCAGGATCATTCCAAATAAATAAGGGAGGAGAAAAAATCTAATTTCGGTCTCCATAACCGGCAGATGAATCCACAGATAAGGCATCAGACATCACCAGAATAGGAAACAATTAAGGGAATAATTAAGCATGGGATTGGGCAGTATGGACCAAAATCGTACCATGTTTTTGTTTGTTTGTTGTTTGTTTGTTTTTTCCTGTACTTGTCTTTTTCGCTGGACGGTTGTACTATTTGCAATTACACATGTAACAATACTTTAGACTTAAAAAAAAAATAGACAAGAAAAACAAAAGGGAAAAAGACAATTCACACCTTTTTGACACGGTGCAACAAAATTCAAAGTCAAGGACAAAATTCTGTTTTTAATATTTAAAGGTTGAAGGAGAACTCCTCCACATTGTGTTAATTGCACAGTGACATGGAAAACACTTGGAAACAGGGAAAATGTTTTGAGCCTTGCTCCTTGAAAATTAAAAACCTGTACACAAGTGACCACAATATTTAGATACTTGTGACAATCTAGACTGCGCTCACTCTCTTTTCATTAAAAAAAAACATGACTAAAGATGATTGTGTTGCTGTTTTATGATTAGAATGAATCATAAAAGTATATCACAAATACATATTTTTTTTATTTGAAAGAAAAAATTTGCAACTTAAATTAACAACAACGATGATAATCATTTAAATGTAGGAGTACATCTAAATTTTTCCACCTTTAGTGATATGAAAGATGGCCAGCAAGCATATTACTATCACTAGTTCTTCTGTAAATAATCTATTTACAGGATTTTAAGACTTCACATCTCCCTTTCAAAAAATATCTTAAGAATATCAACAATATCCATATAATCCTTGGTGTCATCCATTATTCAAAACTTCATCATCCACCATAGTCTGCTGGTAACACTTAGCACAAACCTCTCACGCTCTGACTGTCTCTGCAGCACTTCCATGCTGAATTTATTTGGACTAATTCTAATCACTTACTGAACTGTTCTCCCCTCATCAGCACCCTATTTATCCCCATTAAATATGCACCATTTCATGCAGATAAGGCCCTTTAATTTCACTTTCAGTGAATAATTGGTGATTACTTTAAAACTCTGCCTCCCTAAGATAAGAAGCACACTCACCATTCTCCAAATATACATACCATAAATCTTCTCCTTATCCATTTCTCTTATCGGTCTTCTTTATCAAACTTTTAACGATTATATCTTCCTCTTCCCTGCCTTTTATAAATTTCTAATAATGTGGAATTTAATTAAATTATCTCAAGAGTCAAGAGTGTGAAGGAGTGCTGGAAACTCCAGACGGTGACAAACTAAAACAGTCCAGACTCCGCCGGCCTCACCAACAATCTTATCTCTGAACATTGTTCAGATCCTCTGATGGAGAATTGTTTTGCACAGATACCAAATTGTTTTTAATTAAAGATTGTGTGATACCAAGGAGATATCAATTTGGAATTGTAATTACTGGTGTAAACATGGAAAATAACCTTGTACCTCAGCTGAACATTGGACAATGAGAATATTGTGACAGATCGTGTTCTAACTCTAATGAAGCTGTAAAGACAGAGGTGAGTTATTTGACTTTGGGGAGACTTAATCCTGTACGAGCCAGTGTTAGTCAGGAAGGCAACACGTCACAATTTTTAACATGATTGTGGTCCCCAATTGTCCCTTTCAATCGACTGAATTAACCTGCTTTGAGGCTTCTTATGAGTCATTTTTGTCCACATTATTCTTAAGAGTGTGGAGTTTTTACTTAATCTCTATCATGTCAGAGCTTCTCCTATGGGAGACATTAATAGAACATCACATATTGAGAGTATTATTGCAGTTATTTCCTCTGACCTTGAGCTCATCTGACTTCTCCTTTGTTATGGTTGTTAGTGTGGTCTCACACAGGTTGCAACATTTTTTTCTGAATTAACCTTCAGTTCAGTTCCAACCAGAAGAAGATGTTTTTACCACCATTAGTGAGGCTCTCTGTGTTGTTTCAGCTATTACCACTCAACTACTGAGCCTCCATGCCTCTCCTCAGTTCAGACTTTTGTGTCTAGTCAAGTTGCTGCTACTGTTAATGTCCCTGTTTCCTGTTAGGCTGTTTCAAGTTAAAAGCTCTCCAATAAATTGGCTGATGACTTTTATTATGAAGAGTTTATAGGAAAGAGAATGTGTTCAGCTTGACTTTGCTTTAGAGCAACATCCAGTGGTCTATGACAGGAAGAGATACAGTACCCTGCCAAAGCAGTTTTTTCTCTGTCATGCTGGAGAAAAAAGGCCTTTATTCTATGAAACGGACAAACTTTTGTCATTAAGTGAAATGGAGTGTCCGACTATTAAGATTGTGTAAATATAACATGAAACTGGCACTCAGTTCTCAAAAACCTACTACTGTAGGTTAGTTAATGCAACATGACTCCCTTTAGTGACGTGATGTGACATGGTGTAGGGAAAAGCAACATTCTAGCAGCCTCATTGAAAAAGGTACTTTCATTAAATCCTGAGCTTTTTTCTTTTGGAAAAACTTTGAATCGCATTTGTTACCTGACATAGCAGACCTTGACAAACAAGATTTTGTATTAATGTCAAAAAATGTAACCTGCCATTCCTCTTTAAAATATTTTTCATGACTGATTCACTCCTAAAAACAGAAGAGCACAAATTTAGGAGCACTCTGCAGTTTGCATTAAGGAGAGACCAAAGTGTAGCGGTGTGGTGCCATGTTTTTTAGACATTAGGCAGCAGACTTATTAATAGAGATGATAAAGCTACCATGGCTATTTCTCAAAGTACCCAGGGGTATACTTATTTATCTCCCACTCTCAAGTCAATGGTATCAAACATGTTTGGTATTAACTATTCCAAGTCAGGCTGCCCATGATGGACTTCCTACTAGAGCCAAGGAGAGCGAGCAGGCAGGGACAAACCACCAGCCTTGACGTGTTTTTTTCCTCCATATTTGACTTCCATCTGAAGTCACGTATGGTCACCAGAGCTTCAGTGATATCTCTAGTCTGTAGAATCTCCATGGTGGAACAGTAAGTGTTGGGGCAGATGGCTTACAGTAAGTGTTGGGGCAGATGGCTTACAGTAACAGGAACAGATGTTATTACAGGACAAAATGTAGTTTATCTGAGAAAAGTGCATTGAAGGGATCTGTCTGTCATGAATTTCCCAGAAGTGCTATTTTGCAGAACATTCCTCTCTAGGTTAGCTTGGCCTGATGTGGAGGGGAACTTGGCAGGTCGGGTTGCTATAGGAACACTTACATAAATATCTCAAATTACAGTTCAGGACAGAAGACTGGCTAATGTCCATGGAATAGGTGGGTTATACTGCAGGGAAGGATTGACGTTACTGAAGCACTATAAAGTCACAAGACAATGCTAGACGGGCGGTCTATTCAGATTTGCTTGAAGATGTATTCTCTAAATTCTTTCTAATAAACCCCGGGCGAGACTGCAAGCTGAGGTCTGACTGTGTGTTTTGTTTATGCTTTTTTGCATTCTGAGGAGCCTCAACATAACTACAGATGGTGGGTGTGTGGTCTCACTGTGTCAGATGATTGAGGTGTAAAGAATCAGTTGAAACTGTCCCATAATCTCCCACACTTTTATAATAAGTATAGATATGAGAATCCTCAAGTGTGGGGTCAGCCTTACAGTAGGCTTCAGAACTCTTGGTGTTGATAATAAACTGTTTATTAAAATGAACAGTCTCCAAATATACCCCTCACAATGGTCACTCAGTTTATGAGCATGTTATGACGCTCACAGCACAGGCATAATATCAGTCTTGTAACTGGAGCTTTATTATATTTGTAACATTGTATGCAAGGAAATGAATGTGATTGCTCTTCTGATGGCTCCACATTCAGACTTCCTAGGTCTTTATTATTTGAAGCTGACCCCTCCCCTGATGGATGAAATCCTCTCCTGCAAAAAGAGATTATGTTACAAGGGATCAGGTTTTCTGCCTCTCAAAGACAAACTAATCCCTTGTAGCCTTCACTTTAAACCCCAATCACACTGAATATCTCTGTACACAAATCAATCAGGCTGTGAACACTGATTTGGGTTTACATCAGTCTCCGGGAGACGCTGATACCTCTCACTTTACAAACTGGTGACCTTGCTGTGATCTGCAGAACAGGGCTTGAAATAAACAACAGGCACAATGAAAGAACATTACAGGGATGACAATTAAACTAACACCATAGGATTTTCAACATTCAACAGTCCTGACAACCTCATTTAACAACGTCCTCTTTTTTTTTTTTAGTTTAAACAGATTCTGGCACCAAAAGAGCAACGTGTTTGATATTCCTGAACAAATAGGGAAGGTAATATATTATAGAAGAAAACCATTCGTCCACGTTTGTCCTTTCTCTCCCCATGAAAATGAGGCTGTGAGGGGAGGTGCCCATATGGCTGAGTGTTAGCCCCAATCAGGGGTCTTTTCATGTAGGCTGAATTTCATTTTCTGGTTGTCCTATTGATGTTTTGATTTGTGTTCATATAAGACATTGCATTATTGAAAACGTTCCTTAAAATGATCATTTCATTTTTTTTTCTCAGAAGGAAAGAAAATCACAATATCAATTTTTTCCAATAACGTTCAGCCAAACTGAGCGCTTATCCTTTCTTAAGGCCTGGTTATCTTGTGTCATCCATCTTTTCCCAGTTTTCCATTGGAAGTTTTCAGACTCTAAAGTTCTGAAGTTGTGTAAACTTCTTGAAATAGTGTGTGGCTGTTCTCTTGCTGGGGGCTGATAACGCTGCACCGATCCAAAGTGACACGGCTCATTTCACCCAAGACAAGCGTATGGATTTAGAGCACTGCTCCGAGTGTCCCGAAAAGTTTGAGAGCGAGAGAGGGAGCACCTGAAAGACGGAGCACCATCAAGGTGGCCCTACCCTTGTCCCCAAGCTAATTTTATCAGACGAAGTGCCACGGTCAGGAAGCATTCTTTTTTATGTGGCGGGTGAGTGTGCCACCCGTTAGGCAGACAAATGAGAGCGATGCACTTTGTGGAGAACAACATCATTGACCCTGTGCTCCCTCACAGCTATAGATTTTCCACAAATGCAAGCTCCATAACCACGAGGGCACAAACAAGGCCTCGGCAGAGATTAATTGAGGCCCTTTTGGACCCGTTTAGGTATTAATCTATCGGGGCACCTTGCCAGAGTGTTCTTCATGTCAGGAAATTACCGCGCTATTTGTGCCTCCGTCCAAAGTATAGACTTTATCTGTAATTTATAATATCCAACTGAGCTCTTCCAGTGTGCTTACTGTGTGAGATAAAAATATCTGGGAACAGTCGCCCTCCTCCCCGCCGTGCGTTTTCTTGCTCTGTGTCTCTGAGATGGATTTCTGCGAGACAGGAGCACCATCGGGTGAAGAAATAAAAGTGTGTAATATAAAGGCTGCACACAGAGGGGCTGGCTCCTGTAATGGTTCATGCTGACACACACAAGCAGGGGATGGTCACTTAAAAGTTCAGCCCTGTGGCACTTTACAAAAAAATGATGTCGGCTTGCTCTGTTATGAAGTTGCTCATTGCTGCTCTCTGGTTCAATAAAACTGGAAACCACCTGAGAGGAATAAAAGAGAGGGGGTTTTCTGCCTCATGTAGGTGCAAGCTAAGCAAAGAACAAGACTTCTTCTTTCGATATGACGTAACATCCCAGAATATACACGGCCGTGCTCTGCTATGGTAAATGTTACATGATATGATGAAATATATCAGAGCTGATGTGATTAAACCCTCCGTGCTCTGCAACATTTTCCTACACTGATCAGTTTCCCCAGTGCGGGTTGTCTCTGCTCTTGGTGTTTTTTTAAGACTTATTCTCAAACACTTTTTGGATTTTTAGTGTCTGTAGGGCATGATCACATTAACAGGATGGTTTTTGAAGTGTTGTTGCATGAGGTCAGTGTCATCAGACTGAATATTAGCCACACTGACAAGATCTGTACAGCAAGAGTCATCGCAGAAGGTAGGGCTGTGTATTGCTGCACATAGAGCCAGCACCAATTTAGATAACTTAGGCAAAAACGAACCACAAAAAAGCTATAATAAACTCATTTACAATATACTTTTACACTAACAAGCAGCTTTGCTTTTGGCACTGCTTTGGTGAACAGCACAGCCAACATTTCCTTCCACAAGCAATGTGCGGACCAGCTACAATCTGTAGAGGAAGCAACTGCAACTACATAAACGGCAAATTCTTACTGCAAATATGTCAGCTGTTTACACCAGATACTTGTTGGGAGTCAACAAGTCTGACTGAGAAATGCAGTACTGGAGAAACCCAATTACGTGTTGATAATCACGACCTTATGTCTTCAAACTGGATAAAATAAGAGTGTGACCACCAAAAATCACTTCAGGATGTTTGAAGACCACAGGATACCAGCAGCGTTTATACACGTCTCTGCAGTCTGCAGCTCTCGTCATGTAAAGCCTCCCTGCTGTGATGAGCATTTATACTTGTTTATATTTAGTATTATTAACTTAGAGAAAACAACAGAAGAACCAGATGGAAGTTTCACTTCAAAGTAAGTTACAAGTACGGGTTATGCTGAGTACTGATTATTGCTGTTTTTTTTTTTTTATACAAACAGAGGTCAGAGTTTCTTTAAACTGATGAAAACACATTGTATGTTTATTGTTGAGGAGATAAACTAAGCTAGAATAATTCTATTATCAAAATCATGGTGCTTGCACGGCAGGATAATTGTTTAATTTAGGTAATCCTTATTATGGATGCAGTGATATTAGTGTACCCAGCAAAATGAAAGTGAGACCATATTTAGATCAGAGCACTTCTAGCATAAGGACATGTAGGCTATCAACAGACGTAGTCTTAAAAGTCTATTACGCAGAGTGACGGTGGACCCATTACCCAGCAGTAATGTGTAGATGTAGCTTCCATGCCGGCTTAACCTGCATAGGCAGAGCTGATCTATGTTCCTGTTGGATTATGTTCAGGCTAATGCATCTCATACAACCCCACTTCAAAATTCCGAAACAATCCATTAAAATGAAAAGAGCTGTGTCCAATTACATATCTTTTTTTTTTGGTATACATGTTCTGGATATGTAATCTATATTAAATGAATAAATACAAGTTTTAATTAATTAGTTGGCATGAAAGTCCTTAGAAAATTCTTATGTATCAATTTCACAAACATGATAATGATCCCTATAGATTATATGTGTATATATGTATATATATATATATATATATATATATATATATATATATATATATATATATATATATATATATATATATATATATATATATATATATATTGCATCATTCATAAGGGGGAAAACGAAGAAAGAAAAAAGACCTGTGTCCTCAAATATTTTGTTGGCTCAGACTTGTGACATGTTGGAGGCACAAACTTTGAAGAAAATCCCTACAATATTTTGTTTGTGATATCCAAGCTAACATGATGGAGTTCATGATTAAAAAAAAAAAAAAAAAAACACATTAAAGTTTCACCTTGACCCATGAACTTGAAAATCAAATCAGTTCATCGTTGAGTGAGAATGGCTATCAGTGCCACCTTTGAAGAAGTTTTTTGAGGGTTCATCAAATGTTTAACTTCACAAGCAAAGGAATAAATTAAAATAAAAAAAAAACTGCCATACTGTTGTACTCATAAGCTATATATGAGCAAAGTAACCAGAGAAAACCCACATATGCATGGGGAGAACATACAAACTCAGGGGTCCAATCAGTAACTTTCTTGCTGTGGAGCATGAGCACTCTAACGCTGAATAAAGAAACATGGCCGGGAGGGGAAACATTCTCAGTACTCCAGAAGGGATGTGAACTCACCAACATACACTCTATAAAGAGCACAGTGCAGATGTGTCGGTGGTATCTCCCCATTTTTAAAGTAAATAAGTGCTCCTCATCACAGCCTCAGTTCCCCAACATCTGTCCACACTGAAGGTTATCTCTGGTAAGTATCACTGCAGTTTGATTTTATTTCAGCTCTTTTTTAAACATATGTTAAGAAAAATGATTTCCAATATACTCCTGCAGCAAGAGCGAGTCGACCATCCCTGCCTGTGCTTATCTCTTTACTTTACAGAGAACGAAATATATATCAGACACTAAGCCAGTACCACATCATGATGCCTATACAGGTCCATGTGCTTTACAGAAGATGTGAGGCTTTCTGAAACTGTTTTGCTGCAACATTTAAATAACTTATTTTAACTTATTGAACTTACGTATAAATCAGGATTTTTTTCTATGAATGGCTGAATAAATATATACAGGCCTTTTAATTCCAGTCTTTCTTTTTACTTCTTAAACAGGAAAAAAAAATGAACAAAGAAAAAAAACCCTCACTAAATTTTCATAAACATTAACCAAGGACCTCCTTCTGCAGTTCTTCTCTACATGTGCAGTTTGGGATCTTTCTTTGTACATGTAAGAGGGTCTTACACAACTACTCCATCTACAAAGATTCAGTTATTGTTTCGTCCCATTTGTCCAAAGTCCTGGTTTTGGTCCCCAGATTACCCTGCCTTACACAATAATCATATCTCATACAAATTAAATGACTTCATGCCAGATTGGATTTTGGATATTTAATTTGATATCATATCTGACTGCTTAAAAAGCCCTTCTTACTTTATCTCTCAGCTCTTTTGCAGCCTTGTTGAAGTTTCTCATGGAGCTGATGATTTCTATGTATTTGCATTATGTAGTCATTTGTATTTATTCTATTTCTATGTATTTATCTTTTGGTAATGTATCTATTATTCTTATTACGGCCTTATTCAACCTCATCCACAGCTCTATGTCTTTTTTCAAGTACTTTAGGCTCAATGATGATGTATATCTGCATGCAAACAATCTGCCAAAACCCTTTTTCCCTGACATTACTCTCCATTAAAACAACAGAGTAATGAATTTATCACCTAGTTGTACCCATTATGTTTAGCTAGAACAACAGCAGTGATAGTCTTTTAAGTAGCACAAGTCATATTTTAAATCAGTAAAAATTTCACCACTGCAACACAAGACGCTCTTCTTGTTGCTCATATGTTTTCCTGGTAGAGGTGACCTGTACTTTGTGTCTTTACAAAACAGAAAACTATTACCATCATGCAGATTCAATGACTCTGCCAGCCAGTCAGATCGTTGTTTTCATCCATCACTGTTTCCAAAGGGATAAGGGTAAAGCTTTGTGTGGGGTGGGGTGAATAATGAAAATAGAAGAATATATTACCCTAAACATAAAAACAACAGCATCAATAAGTGTTCGTTTAGCAGGAAATGTCACACAGCATTATCTACAGAGGAAACAATATCATGGAACATCTGTCTCTTATTTTTCTGTGCATGATTTGCGGATGAGGAAAATGGTAGGGGGACATTTCCCTCCCAACTACCATGGATGATGTTGCCTTGGCTAGTCGGGACATTCCAATAAAACTGACGTGAAAGGGTTTTCCTTTAGGTGTTGCTCGGGTGTCATTTTAACAGAAACGTGAATGACAAGGGAACACAGTGAACTTGACCTTTGACATCTTATCTCTAAATTATATTCAGTTCATTACTGAGTCTAAATGAAAATTTGAGCCAATCCACACCCTCTAGATGATCTACAGATATCCTAATGATAAGAATGGAAATGAAATTATGACAGAAGTATTTCCAGAGAGGTCCTACTCCCTCAGTCTCTGGGTAGAGATGATATTCACTTGTTATTGCTTGATTTCTGATCAAAACTATCTCATTATATAAATATTGTACAAGCCACGTTCACATAAGAAGTCCACACTGACATCTTTAAAAAAAAAACAAGCATAAAAAGGCCTGAACTGTTGGTAATATGTTTAGAATAATGTCTTAAATTCAAGTACAATGAAAAGGATAAAGTACGATGTTGTAACTCATCTGGAAAACACAATGAAGATTTTTCATACCCTGTTACAGATATTGATTTTTTATTCTTGGCAATCTCAGGTTTTGAACTATAAGTGTAACAAGATACACTGATAAGTCAAATAAACTTTACAAATTTAGATTTTTGAGGTGAGTGGTAAGAAAGTTTGCTTGAATAACAAACAATTCATACTGGAGAAAGAGAAAGACAGAAATTATTTTGGATTATATAATAAAGAAAATACATGAGGACATGGAAATAAAGATAAGGGCAGATATACTAATAATGACCATAGATAGATAAATACACAAACCAGCTTAAGGATAATAAGTACTCTGGGCTCAGACTGACATCTCAGGATGATTTATTTTATTCTGTTCAAGATAATTTTTACAAGTTATAATGCTAACTTTGTGATTGACAAACAGAGATAACTTTTTGATATAAAATTAATTTAGTTATTTTTTTAAAAGCCTAAGAAATAGCTTGGCTTTGAAGACATTTTGATCCAGACAAAGCTGCTAAAAATGCAAAATTATACAACAGTACAGCAGAGTTGTTTTTTTTTTTTTGTTTGTTTGTTTGTTTTATTAAATCCATGCTCTATACTTTCTGACTGCTTACTTTCATTCTCTGCTTACCCCCCCAACACACAAACCCACATGCATACACAAAATAAAGGATAAATAGAACACTGGTGTGCAAAATAAACTAAAAAATCTGATTATTTTCATGGACATTATCAAGATAAAATGGACCACACATTCTTGTGCGAAGACCTTTTAGAGAGTGAGCTCTTCATACTTTTACATTGTTTTAGATGAAAACAGATTAAGGGCAGACCCTTGGAACGGCCCTGACCCCAGGTTGTGGAGGGTCCTTTGTCATATTTACAGCTTCCCATAACTCCTGTGACATTGAAGCAAAACATCAGAAGGTAATAACGAAGAATAAGTGTAGAGTGTGGCTTTTTTCCTCACAGCAAGAAACAAGTTTAAGTCTTCAGATGGTTGCTGGTGAGGAGACCAAATACAATTTGAAGCCTGGGGAGTTTTGGAAGTTTTACAGTAACACTGACAGGAAGGGTTTGATGTCAGTGACAACCAACCAAAACAGATTTTAATCCAGATTTAACTACTTTTTTACTGTAGCTAAAAGAGCATTTAGAGTTTCTTAAGTATATTTTTCTAACATTCTCATTTCTGTTTGCCAGTTTGAGATTGAGAGATTGAGGTTTATATATATTATTATTATTATTATTATTATTGTTATTATTATTTTAAATGGGACAGTACACATTAAGAAACATTGACATGCAATTGCATGGGATTATAGCCGAGTGGCTAATTTTACCTTTTCTTGATTAACATGCTTGTTTTTGGGGTTTTTTTAATTGAGAAACTGGCACATTGCGGGAGTTAAAGGGCCAGCCAATCAATTTTGCCTGTTTCCCACCCCTGTATTAAACAGCGATGAGACTGACAGTGTGTGAGTTACATAGTGCTGAAAGCGGGCTCTAGGCATGAGGCAAATGAGGTGGACCCATGTACCATGTTAGTCTCTGTTAATCATTATCCAATCAGGTTAACTTTGGAGCTTCTCGGTAAAACTAACAGGTAAACTACCATATTGTTTTTTTAATAACAGTTTATTGAAATGGCAGCTATTTTTTCACATCAAAAGCCATAGCTACCTAATTTTCCCAAAAAAGAAATCTACTTGAATGTAGTCTGACTTTTCAGACTATTGTCGCCTATATTTATTGTCTTAGATTTTAGACAAACATGATTGAAATATACTTACAAATCTTGAAGCACATTTTTTAAGAATCTTTGAATTAACAAATGTTTCTCTCTTGACATGTCATGTAAGATTTTCAGGTAATGTTTGTAGATATATGGGCTTAAAAAAATGTGATGTAAGAGGGAACAGCATATTAATGCAGGTGGTATCAGAGCAACAGCCTACTGCGTCACTTCATGTAACTGCAAGCGTCCTGGACCACTGCTCATATGACAAAGCATGCTGGCGTGCACTTGCCTTCTCCCTGTGCTGTAATTAAGGCTTTATGGCTGTGATAGCTTTGACCCTGCCAGAGCTGAGAGGCCTGTCTCTACATGACAGCGATAAATTTAGTGCAGAGTCACAGAGGTCACTGTCAACAGTCTGCTTTTCATGCTTCTCATTATTTCCAATGCCAAGTGAGGGACGCTGTACGTCCAGCAGAAGGTTAAACGTCTATAACCTCCATATGCATGCTGTGCTGGGTTAGTCCAATCACCGAAATGGAGAGAGTTCGACCCATGCTGTTTTATTTCTCCGAGATAGAGGCGATTATCATTCAACTTCTGTTAGAGGGAAAAGCTGCTCTTTGAATGTTGAACACATCTGAGATAAGTGGACAATGTGTCTTGATTAGACCTCCTGGTGAGTGTATTATTAGAGGTGTATGCATTGTTGTTCTCATGCAAAGAACAAAAAGACAGAATAATGATATTAAAGTTCAGAGCTTAATTTTAGCCTGGCCTTTAGAAAAGTCTGGAGGCCCATAAAGTGGTGGGTGGAACGGCCTTTATCTCTGTTAAAAGGCCGCGGTAAAAACAGGCCGTGCTTGGTGTTTCTTAAACATTTGTGTCATAGCCAGGATGTCTGTTTGATTTATCCTCGCCTCTTTAAACAGGAACTGGAAGGCAGTTTTCTCAGGTGACGTGACAGATGGAAATAGCTAATCACTGAGCTTTCATCCCTGAATCTCCTCTGCTGGTTTTAAAAACCAAACATAAGCTGCATGCATAATGCCTCACATTAAAATTATGCTCTTAAAGTGTAATTAGAATCAACTTTTTTCCACAGTGTAATGTAAATGGTAAATTAGAATGCAGAGTAAATAAAAGTAAACTTTTTTTTCTTTGTAACATATTTATATGAATAATTGCACTGACAGCAGGGAAATGTTTTAAACAGCTTTGAAGATGTAATTTTCAGTATTTTTTTATATTCAGCCATCATCCATCCATCCATCATCCATTCCCCTTGTCCCATTCGGGGTCATGAGGGACCTGAAGCCTATTCAGTGTTTGCCAACCAATCACAGGGCTTAAGTGTCAAGACAAACAACCAGGCACACTCACACTCTATTCACATATTAACCTAACAAGCATGCTTTTTGGAGAATGGCAGAGTGCCCTCGGTAAACCCATGCATGCACAGGAAGCACATGCAAACTTCACAGAGACCCCCTGACTGAGAATTCAACCATATTAAGCAGGATAAATGTTTTATAGTGAAAAGATATGTCCATAGCATTTACAACCCAGGACCCTGCCCCAACAACATGAGAGAATAATGACTCCAGCTAAACATGCTCAAAGTTTAACCAAATAATGTCAAAGGATCATGTGCCCCATAGGTTCACCGAGATGATTGGAAAGCATCTGTGCCTCTTTACAAATTTAAAATGATAGCTTTATTTATAACCTCTGCCAAAGTGTGTATATTGTGCCACCACTTGATTTTTATTTATTTGTTTTTCCATCTGTAAATAAGATAACTAACATAATAATAAGCTCTCAACAGACTTTAATGATGTTTTCTAGGAATGTTGGCCATGGCACCACATAGAAGTATACAAATTTTAATGGTGATCCAAGTCCAGAACAAGATTTTGGACTTTTTGGATGATTTGTTAACATTGTGAGATTGGACATTTTTCCACATTTTTGATAATTACTCCACCAGCAATGACAGAAAAGCATGTGCTCTTGGAGTTCTTCCAGTTTGTTCAATTATTTGTTTATTTATTTGATAGATCATTATTTTACTTATTTATTAACTTGTCTACTTACAAATGAACTAACTCGCTGACTTACTTACCTAATTAATCATTGTATTTTGTCTGTATGAATCGGTCCTGCAGCACACTGTAGACTGGTGTTTCAGGGGGCGGTGAGGGGGGCATAACATGGGCAGGGCTGTGAGAATGGCATAGGTTACCGAGAATTTTTGATTTGCCAGCCAAGTTGCCAGTCCAAAGGGGGCACTAGGATTTGTTATTCGCCATGTCAAAGGTGAAAGTACCGGTAAGTAAAAATCAAAGTTGGCAAAAAGCTTCTGCAGGGCTCCTGTGGTTAATATTAATGTAGAAATGTTATTTGTTTGATCTTCATAGCATAACTGTGGAGTGATATATATTTTTCTTGGGCCTTGAAAGAAGGCATTTTAAGTGTAGCCCCTTTTTTATCTTTTGAAGAGAGGTTGATGGTTCGAATGTAAACTATAATTCATTTTTAAAAATAGAAAGGGCAAACAAATACTTTTCATCTCTGTGTTTGCAGTGTAATACTTAATGGAGAGAAAGGTGTTTATGTGCTTGCTTGTTTAATATAAACAACCTTGATTTTGCACATTAAGTGACTTTATGGGTGGTGGGCAGTGGTAGGGGGCAAGAAAAATATTAATGCCAGGGGGAGGGACGCCTGAAGAAATCAAGATCATTGATAAAGCTCAATCTCCAGGTCTACCTGCCTCTCATTGAATGACAGGACTCCAGACTCCACTGGAATAATGGATGGATGGATGAATGGATGAATTGATGGTTTGGATGGTTATGGTAAAAAAATGGACTGATGTGTCATAGATGAGAAGGTGATTGGCTGTTTTGCCTGATTGTTGATAAAACTATCTCACTCTCTCTGCCCCCTCTTTAAGCCCTCTCTTGCTTCAGAACAATCCAGAAACAAACTTTCACAAAATGAAAACATCTTTTCCTCACAGAGAGAAGTGTGTCCTCTTTCATTTGTGTTGTTAAAACAGCTTGTGGACTTGCTCCAAACTCTCTGATACATTTTTGTCTTTAGTTGAACGCAGGTCCAACGGCCAGTGTAAAAACCTATGGTTCTCTTTGGAAAACATCATTGCTGCTCTGTCTGATCCAGACCCAGTATCTTTCCTCTATTTGGTAACCATGGTAACGTAGAGCCACCACGCTGCCAATGCTGGTAATTGGCCAATCAATACTGTTCACAGCCAATGTGATGCTGTCAGATCCTGGATACACACAGAGGCAGAAAAGTCCAACAACAGATACAGCACATACTTTCTCTGTTGACTTCTGCGTCAGATGTCCTGAGTTTTGAACCACAGAGTGTAAAGGTTCAGGCACTTGTGCAACTGCATTAGTTCTGAAATACAGTCAAATGGCTCTGTGTATCGTTCATTGCTTACTTATTCCTCCTGATAAATTTCACTTTGTACATTAAAAGCTACTCTCAGAACACCTTCAGCTGTCATACTCCAAAAAAGAATCCATAAAGATAGAAATAAGATTGTTTTTTCATTATTTTGTTTGTTTCCAAAAATAATCAGAATCAGTCTTACCCAGACTCTGCTGAACAGACGTTTAAATTTAGGAGGGCCAGGAGAGTTTGAGAGGTGTTTTTGATGGCTCGATCTGTCCATACAATTGATGATTGTCATTAAACAATAGCACTGTCAGGCTTCACATAAAATTATTAAACAAATTGATTCATTAAAATAGACAGACTTACAACACCACACTTCACCAGTGTGATCCTGTTTAATCATCACATTCTGCTGCCATGACATGATGTGACTTGTGAACTGTGCATAAGTCTGTTGGTCTTGGAAGAGTCAGGTTAGAAGTGTCCCCACCGTTACAGCTGAGGTGTTGTGCGGCTGTTTTAATGTTCAGATTAAAGGAAATCAACAAAGAGACAATGACTGGGGACTCGTTTCTGTGTACCATGAAGACAATTTGGACTGGATTTCCTTTAAATTAAAATTGAATGTGATAACATGAACAAAACTTAGATCAAGAAGCGTGCCATCAAGAGAAGGAGCACCACACCTACAGGGTGAGCTATATGATAGCACCGCTTCACTCTCTCCATCCTTGCTCACTGAACTTCTCCCTCCATCTGTCTGCTCAGTCAATGCTGACAGGTGCTGATTTAATATCCACAATTAATGTAACACACGTACACACACTGCAGTTACAAACAGATTTACATGCAGACAGATGCACTCTGATGAATGAGGCCTCGCTTTGGGACGACGTGCAGCAATATGTAGGCAGAGACGTGATTACCTTCAGTGGGCTCAAAATTTATTAGACCCGTGTAAACGTCAGCATGACCCCTTTGAGTTGGCACAAACTAGGCGTTAATCAAATCTGGGTGGCAGGTACGACTGTGCCTAGAACTAAAACAACATCAGTGTAATCCCCTCACTGTTCAACAAGCCCGTGGACAAGTTTAGACGTGTGAAAATACAAAATCTGAGCTGCCAGAGACAACAAGACTTTCCAGAATTAGATAAAAGATTGAAGGTAAACTAATTATGCTCTGGGCTAGCAGCTAATTTCTGGTCTGGAGCCACCTGGCACCACTAAATCACTTCAGGAGCCACCCATAATTGTCTATCTGGGGTGATATAGTCTCTCATATCCAATATTATTTGCCCCACTTCCACAGCTGTCAATTACAATTTAAAAAGAATATTTCCAGCAAATTGTGCTCGGCTTTAGTCGCTGAGTATCATCTGTCACCTGCCACACGTTCTCAGATTGTCCTCATCTCATTTATCAAGAGAATGAGGGAGCCATTAGGAATAACTGGAACATTGGCACAGCTCAGGTGGAGCACTTAAAGGGTCTAAAATAGTCTGGATGAAGAGACATCTCTATTTCACACTTATAAAAGTACATGATTGCACAAACTACTACTTAAGTTGGATGAATATTTGAAGTTATAACAGGTCTAATGTGCTTCTCTTTTAAAAACAAAATACTTTCAAGCATTAGTTGAAGCTTTTTATGGCCTTAATTATCTATTTGTATTTAAAGAACTGACAGAAAGTTTATTTCTGATTCAAAGTTATTCAATATTCAAACCAAACTAGAGAGAATTAAGACCTTAAATATTTACTACCACAAGCACTTGTTCAGCCAAGCATCTGAATGACAGAAATAAAACACATTTTTTTGGATGGTCATTCCAAAAAAGTCACATTTTCAGTTGAGTATATTTAGTTTAAAAACAGATATCAGAGCAACATAGGCCTCCATTTGTATAGTTGTTTCATTTGAAGCTGTATTAATGGAATAAATATCAAGCCATCCAAAAAATAAATAAAGAAAGAAAGAAAGAAAAGAAAGAAAATCACTTATGTCTTTGTTGGTGGAATATCTGCTAAAAGTATTATCTTGTAATAAGACTTAAAACTAAACTCAGGTTAGAGATCTGATGCTCTCGAGTCTGGACTACATGTTTCGTTTATGTTCTCTTCGTCAATAAAAAAACATCAAAATTCATAATCATTTGTCTGCATTGCAGGAGATAATAGGTAGCGTTATCAGTATCAGTATCAGAAAAATTACACCAAAAGCATATTGATGTGAAAAATTCTGGTTTTGCCCTTTAAAACCCCAAAGCTGCCCTTGCTTTTTGCGGCTTAGATTCGACAAAGTCCTGAGAACAGTCCTTAGAGGTTTTGGTCCATATTGACATGACAGCATCACACAGTTGTTGTAGATTTGTTTGTTTGTTCCACCACATCCCAAAGGTGCTCTATTGGATTGAGAACAGTGACTTTACTGGAGTGCAGTGAACTCTTTTCATGTTTAAGGACCTAGATTGAGATGATCTTAGCTTTGAGACATGGAGCTTTATCCAGCTGGAGGTATCCATCAGAAGAATCAGAAGATGGGCACACTATGATCATACAGATATTGACATCACCAGAAACGCAGGTTAGCATTTAAATGATGCTCAGTTGGTACTAAAGTGTGTCAGGTAATATCTCCCACCCCATCACATAACCATCAGCCTGTTGATAAAAAGCAGGATGGATCCATGCTTTCATGATGTTACTTCTGCTGAGGAGCTTCGTCAGTCTCTCTATTTGTGAGCAAGATAACTAAAAAAGGTCTGACAGAGTTGATTAAAATTTCAAAGAATGTTAGTCACATCACAAGGAAGAACTAATTCAATTTTGGAAGTTAACCCAACCTGGATCCAGGATATTTATCAAGGATTTGTTGTAACTGCAAGACATGGCAGTTTTCCACATTGTCAGTAATAACTTAGCTTATGATGTCTGAAAAAAATCATGCAGATTTACGTCATGTGGGTCTGAGCAAAAATACAGTTAAGTAGTCTGGACCAGGGTTTCATGTTGATTCAGCCTTGGTGAAGGTTTTTGCTCTCTTAGCACATGAAGTCTACTTTAAATTCTGACCCTACTATATGGATAAGGCAGTCAAAGTGTGGACTTATTACACCAGGCAGCGTTGTCCAATCTTCTACTGTCCTTGCCTCATCTTTCGGTTCTTGTGGTCTTCTGCTGCCATGGTCCATCTGCTCAGACTCAGCAGGTGTATTTAGAAATGGTCTTCGACCACCTTGGTTATAAGGAGCGGTTATTACCCTCCCCATGGAGGTTATGTTTTTGACAGCATGTTTGTTTGTCTGTTTGTTTGTTGGCAAGATTACACAAAAATGTCAGAACAGATTTTGCTGAACTTTTCAGGAGATGTTGGTAATGGCCCAACTTAAAATTGATTCGATTTTGGTGGTGATCCAGATAACCGCCATTAGCGAACGATCATTTTTGCCCAATAACTGTCTAACTAATAATGATATCAACATGATTATGGGTGCTAGGTGTGGGTTTTCAGGGTCAAGGAATCATATTATGATGGTAACTTTATCAAGGAAATATTGTTTATAGATGTAACAGCAATATCTTAGATACCTTGGCGGAGGTTTGCGCTCTCCGAGTGCTTTCTAGTTGAAGTTACTGTTGCCTTTCTATCAACTCCAACCATTCTGGACAGTCTCAGCTGCCCTCTGACATCAACAAGGCAACTTCAAACTACCTCTCACTGAATATTTCCCTTTTTTTCAGACCATTCTCTTTAAACCCTAGAGATGTTTCTGTAATACTTAGACCAGCCCCAACAATCACGCCATGCTCAAAACACCACAATTAAATTACTTTTCTTAGTCATTCTGATGCTCAGTTTGATCACCTACTAAACTTTTTGTTATAAGTCGGTATACCTTATAAAGGTGAATGTACAATTATCAGTATAATAGCCAAATAATATATTCATGGCATGATTGTAAATTGTTATGTTCTGATCAGCTCTACTTCATGTTTAATGCAACAACACAAGTTGTTTTATTCCCAAAATAATAAAAACAATTTTTATTTTAACATATTTGAGCTCACCTTAATTTTACAGATTTAACATGATTTTAAAATATTGAAAAATAAGTTTCTCCTGCTCTTTTTGAAGACGTTCTTCTTAACATTTCAAGGTATATTCGTCCCGTTTTGTTACTTTTATTCTTTGGTTTGATATTCCTCTTCCGTGCTGAGCCTTGTTGGTGTCCTTCTTTTCCTCCTCAGATCTTTGGTCAGTGAACCTGACAGTTGCCCTCTCACCTTCTCCGTGCTGATTTTATATTAACTTTGACCCACTCTGCTCTCCGTACTTCACAGAGTTGAAGGATCTCTTCCTGCGCTTGTAAGGTGAGTTCGTCCAGGCCACTCGGTGCCACCATGCAGGCTAACTCTCCTCTGTCTTCTTTTTTGTCTATTTTTAAGCTCCCCTCCTCACACTCTCAGGCAAGAATCTCTGATGCCCTTCACCCGGGTCCGAGGGAGCATCTGGTTCCTTTTTTTTCCTTCATGGTTCGGTTTCTGGAGGAGTGAAGAGTTTTGTCACTAACCATCAGTATCAGAGAGACGCTCTGGGGAGAAGTATCCTCAAAGAACCTCAGAGAAAAACACTGACGCTGGGAAAGTTTACAGGCTGCGCTTTAAGATCTCTGCTGAGGAGGTGAGGAGGACAACACCAGAGAAGATAAGACTTTAGATTCCAGGTGTTTTGTACCTGTTTTTAAACTGATGATTAAACACTTCACTGTGTCTGTCTGAGGAGAAACTGCTTCCTGCTGAGTGACCTCAGACCTCATTCACACTGTCTCAGATCTGGTGCATGTCAGATCAGAGAGACCCCTAGGACAGGGTTCTGCAACCTTTTCCAACACAAGAGCCAATTTCTCCCTCTTCCTCCTCTGAAAAACCTGCCTGGAGCCACAAAATAAAACTGAACCTTAAAATGGGAGTAAGGGGGAGGGGCATATTGACTCTGTATAATTTACATGGCAACAGATCAGAGAGCAGCAAACAGTTTTAAACTTGATATGATTGCTCTCCACATACTAATAAAACACGAGACTTATTAAAAGTAACATTACTTTTGTTTGTTTGCACTGGCAATATCATTACGATACCACATTATGATGCATTTATGGATTTCAAATAAAAATGAAGGCAAATGCGTGGATTTCTATACTTTTCTTATTGAGAAGCCCTATTATCTGTCAGATATTATCATTATTACTTTTCTATTGAAACAATAATAAAACTAATTAGATTTGAATTTTATTATTACTATTATTATTAGTGTTGTTCAGTGTTTCTCCACAGGATAATGTTATACTTGCAGTAAGGCAAGTATAAATATAAAGACATCAGGTGGTGTAGTGGGTATATATCTGCCAATTTTTAAAACATACAGTGCTCAGCATAAATGATTACACCTCTTCAGATCTGTCAGACACCTTAAGTTTCCTTTCAAAATCAACATTTTCTAAGGCATACTATACCACAAAATACTCCCCTAAACGTGGACCATTGATTGTAAACTAGATTTTTTTTAAGTTGCACACAAAAAAGTATTTTTCTCAATAAAGATCAAGATCCAAAGATGAGTACACCCCAATCAAAGGGGTAGAATCAAAGCTAAATTTTAGTTATCATATTACCCTTATTTTCATCTTATGGTAAAAAAAAAAAATGTTATGTTAAACTCAGCTTTGTCAAAACTTTGGAAATTGTTCTTTTGTTCATTTAGGTTTTGATTAATACATTACTTATAATTGGGGGGGGGGGGGGGGGGGGGTGTACTCATATATGCTGGACACTGTATATCCTCTTTTGTTGCATTCTGATATTTTTTATGCAGTTTTTATCCTTATCGTCACATCTTCAAGGCTTTTAGATTTTGCAGTGTTTTAAAGCACATCTCACTTTAATAATAAACTCATTTATTTTAATACTCATAATACCGTGATCATTTCTCTGCTTCTGCTCTAGTACACTGCTCTAGTTTTTTTGAAGTGGCGTTGTCTCAGGTCCATGGCATGAGCCTGAGCGTGTGCCACAATGTCACAGCTCAGTTCTCTGTTCAGAAACACTTGGGACAGATGCTAATGCTATACATTTCTGGGAGGCATTTGGTGTTAAACTCTCAGCGTCATTAAAAAACTGCGGAAAACAAGCCACTAAAACAGCTTGGGGTCAGCACATGCTACAAACAGTTTGTTTACATCTGCTTCATTTCCACTACCAAGCCACTTTGATTAGGCCCTATTTTGAGACACGGCACAGGGGCGTCAGTGGCACAGTATGACAGTGCGGTAATCAGAAGGTTGCAGGTTCAAGCCCAGCTCCAGCTGTCACATGGCGATGTGTCCTTGGGTAAGAAACTTAACCCCAAGTTGCTCCCACCGCTGCGTCTGTGGTGTGTAAATGGGCATGAAAGGGCATGAATGTGTAGCTGATACTGATGGATAACTAACAAAGAAAATCCAAACCATAAATGAGTGAATGTGAGAGTAAATGGATGTGATCTGCACTGCTGCTTTGAGTAGTAAAAGACTAGAAAAGCGCTATGAGCTCAAGTTCATTTACAGCTTACATGTCCTTCGCCAGCAACGTCCACTACTTTGCTTCACAAGAGGAAACAACTGCTAACAAATGGGATAGACTAACATATATGGGGCTTGTTTTCTCCTACAATTATTTTAATTATGCAGAGAGTTTGGCACCATGTACAGAACTGTACAGCATTAGCATCTTTCCTGAAATTTCTAAACAGAGAGAGAACTGAGCTGTGACACTGTGACACACGCTCAGGCTCATGGCATAGACCTCACACAATCCCACCTCAAAAAACATATGCCCTTGTTAAATGATCACAATCCATATCATTGTCACATAGTACTATTATTGCACATTGACATGTTTTCTACTTTTGTGGCCCATTGGCCCTGGTTGGGGTCCGAGCGTGTGACCGCAGCTTTAATCTGCACTGAGACAACACAGCTTGAATCCTCTCATTGAAATCAGACTCTGGTAATTGAAAGTTTGCCTCCAGCATCATGCTGCAGCGTAGCATGCATGTTTTATATCTTACACACACTGGACTCTGGGTCTGAATTCAAAGTGGTCCTGTCTCTCTGTGAGTGAGAGAAAGTCAGCGCTGCTGTGATATCAGTAGGAGTTCAAATAATCCGAGAGGAGCCCTGTGAGCATCTGGGCTGCTCAGCACATCCTTTTCTTCAGACTGACTTTCATTGTTGTTAGCACTCATTTGAAGTTAGGGGATAGTTTGTGTTTTTTGAAGTGGGGATGCTAGAGACCAGTGGTACTGGAGATATATTAGCCTGTAAAGCAATTAGCCAACCCTGCCCCTGTGGGAAGGTAGCCCGGGTATGGACACGAGGTGATTCAAAGCAGTGAATGGTGCCAGCGTAGGCCTCTTGATTACTCCACTTTAAAGGTGAAACTACACAAATAAATTCATGTTGGCTCACCTAGATGCTACAGTATGATTCTTTACAGTATTTTACTTATTCTTGACAAAGCCCCTGTGTTTGGAACTATTTCAGCCCATTGCCTTCAGGTCGTAACCATTGTCAAGTTCACAAAGAGACATCACTCCACTTCTTCTCTCTCTATTTTTTTCCTCTGCTCTCTGTGTGTGTCTGCATGGTTGTCCTGCACTTCAATAAAAGGGTGGAGGGGTGGGGGTTGTTCGGCCCTTGATCCTATCAATTAAACCATAACTAACACAAACACTTCCAAAGAATATTGTAAAAAGAGGTCATACGTGTTCAAGCCCTCTTTCAGAAAGGGAAATTTGTCTCTGAAAAACTAAACTTTTGTGAGAATCACTGAGCGATGTGAAGCATTTGATGAACAAGATCAGACTGTGGACGCCTCCCGCTGAGCCGCTGAGAAGCCGGAAGGTTACACACACTTCAGAGCGGCGTTTGGCTCCTTCATTTTACGCTCAATAACATGCTTCATACACTTACAGGAATTTAAACGCAGCTGTTTGCTCAGTAGCTTTTGTAAACATGGAGCAGATGTGTGCAGGCAGAACTAACACAACTCTGTACATAAAGCATGTCTATATAGAGGACGTGAATGCATTTTATCTCTGTCTCTTTGAGCGCAGGAACACTGCTTTAAAAACAGCGCTCCAGCCAGGAGTATTTTATGGTCTGTTTTAACATCAATCTCTAACAGCCATATGCTGTTCTTGGGTTGAAAGCAGGATGAAGGCTAAAATAACATGCGACTATAATCATGTAACAGGCTTATCAATATTTCAGAGGAGCATAACACCATAGAGGGAGCTTCGTTTTTACCATTTAGTTTACATTTTACCTTCTCCAAGCTTCCACACATTAACTGCCTTTTTTTATTTAACACCCGATCAATGTAAGCTCTCTGCTTTTTATCACACTAATGTGAAAGGTGTACTTTTTATAGCTCATCTTCAGCCCTTTACTTCACATTTCCTGACACTTTTTAGTGAGGGATCATTATAGTCTATATCTCCTGTACGGCTCAATGCTCCTGAAGTCGACCATTAGGCCCCAGTCTGACTGCAGAGACATAAAGAGTGTGAGGGTAACCTACACTGAGAAATTAATTAGATCCTGTCAGGCTTATTATTTAGACCAGGTTATCCCCCACCCACATACTGAGAAACTACAAAAGGTGAATCACAACGGGATGAGTTGGTGCAAACCAGAGGGATCAGGATCCTGATCAAATGAGGCTCAGCTCCAAGGGTTTATGTTTAAATGACTGAAATAGAGCAGAAAATACAAACTCAGGGCAGCATCAGCGTTAGAGTTTTCCTGTGAAATCAGATCTAATCACATAAAAACTTGAACCATTCAGGCAATTTAATTTTCATGCTTCACCTGCAGGATCCACAAGACAGACTTTCAGGCACCAGCTGTTGGCCAGACATCGCTTCATTTCCAGCTGACTAATTACTCGGTGTTTCAGGAAACTGTTCAGCCATTTTAAGAAAGTTATTCTTCAGAATATGGCCCCTCCAGAGTGGTAACCTTGCAGTGCAGAAGGACCTCCCTGATTCATTGTCTGAAATCATGCAGATCCATCTCACCAAGCTTCAATCTCCAATGACTTCATCAGCCAAAAGCTGGACGACCCAATCAGGGAAGAGAGGTGGAAACTGAACGGCAGGAAGTGACTGCATGCTTGAGAGCCATGGCGGTCTCTGAGGATGCGGCAATATCTGCAGTTTTATCAGAAATGGACTCAATTTCTTCTTTAAAAGAGGAGCAAAACACGTCACTCAAAGTTTTTCTCATGGGAAATCATGTTTTTGCTCTTCTCCCGACCGGGGATCATTGCTGGGAAACTGGGAGAGATGCAGAAATTCTCCACGGACGATTCCTGTTAGTCTAAGGTAGTCATGGTTACTCAATGATACCTGGCAAAGTCTGCTCTCCTCAGAAGTTTACTGAGAGAGCTTGGTGGGTATTGTCATTGACGAGGTTCATGTCACATATAAGTGGCAAATAATTCAGCTGTGCTGTGGACAACAGGGTCCAGCTGCTACATCATACTGTAGCTTGATATGGATTGGTCTGTGATGAACGATTGTCCAATCACCAGCTGCAGTTGTTTTTGAAGGTTATGCCTCCAAAAACATTTTCTATGGGCTCTTCTCCAAATGGACTAGTGGAATATTTCCGTGGTGGATATGTGGAATTGTCCGTCTTGCGTGTCATGAGAGTGGTGACCGAATGACTCCAAAAATGAGGACGTGAGTTCTTCCTGGTTGCTAGGCTACAAGTCTCAATCCCAAAATCCCACTGTAGACCTGAAAAGAGGTTTGTGATGAGCTTATGCAAAAAAAAGATTTTAATAACTTTTTTTTGTTTGTTTTTCTGGACCTAGAAACATATTTTTTTTATGTTAGATTCAGACCAAAGCTTTGTGACTCAACAAAACTGTTTGTTTTGTGGGGGGCTATCATCTTGTGTGAATTGAGCCGTTACATCACAATTCAAGCTGACTTATGCCTGCGATTCAGTTTGTCAAATCACCAGCATCTGGCTTTAGAATGTGAGGCACATCATTTGTTTGAACAAGCAAACAGCGTCTTGAAGCCAAGAAAGAAAAAAACGGTGTAACAGGATACACGCTATGTAGTCAGTATACAGATACAGCCACTTAATTTTCCCTAATAGGGTCTTGGTTGGTCCCAGACAGGTCACTGATAGGTTTGCAACTCTGACAGACAAAGATTGTAAACTCTCAGGTGAATTTGTGGTGTCAAGTATGGTCTCAGTTGATTTGGCAGCTGATTTACCAAACAAGAGAAAGGTTGAGGCTATGTCATCCTGTGAGGAAAGCGCCATCTCATGGAGACACCCTTCAAATGCATGAATGGGTGAGCTGTCAACGGATTTCTGATAACCTCAGAGAGTGGAAAGGGCTTCCAGTGGCTGGAAGTTGGCAGGCAGCTGGCAGGGAGGGGAAAATTGAAGCAACTTGAACTGTATGTTAGCAACTATTATGGGTCACCTGTCACCAAGAAATGCAATGTTTCCTCAGCTGTTCCCTCTGCTGAACACAGGTTTGACTGCAGTGTTTCCTGAAAGGCAATACAGACTCTCTAAATCACAAACTGCTCCCATAGTAATTGAAATAAGTTGCCAATAAATGGGATATCTAGCCTAATACTCATGACATGAGCAGCATTAGTTGGAGTAAGCCCCTGGGGTATCCCATTTAAACACTCACACATGGCTCCAAAGTCTGGATCCTCTCACTTTTTAAAAATATTTTTGCTTTTTTGACAGGAGTAGAAATCACTGTCACTGTCCTCAACCATGTCCCACACTACAAGAGCATGCAGCATCAATACAAACCTGTAATGTGTGAGTGAGGGACTGGGGTGTTTCTATGGAGACAACACACTGTCTCTTAAAGTTGCAGTGGTGTGAATTCACACACTTTTAATCAATGCAGAGTGACCCACTGCAATCAGTTTCAACTCGTCTCAATCTTTGGTTATCAAGTCAGAGAAGAACGAGAAACTGAGGCTGCACTTTGCATATTGGAAAAATGTCACCTGGTCTAGATATCTCCTGCAACATTCAGATGGTGGGGTCAGAATTTGGCATGAGCAACATGAAAGACTGGATTCATCCCGCTTTGTATCGACGGTCCAGGCTGGTATTGGTGTAATGGTGTTTGAGTATTATTACTGACCGGGTCCATCCTTTTTTGACCATCGTGTATCCTCCTGATGCCTACTTCCAGCAGGATAATGCTTCAGATCACAAGGCTTAGATCAACTCAAACTGGTTTACTGGATGAGAACTCTAGTGGACTGATCTCAGTCCAATAGAGCATCTTTGGGATGTGGTGGAACAGGAGATCTGCATTATTGATTTGTAGGAGAAGAGTTATAATAACTGTGTGATGCTATTATGTCAGTATGGACCAGAGTCTCTGAGGAATGTCTCCAGCACCTTCCGAGGGCAAAGGTGGCCCAAACTGGTACAAGATGTACCTAATAAAGTGGCCAGTGAGTTCAAACCAGAATAATTCTTACATGGATATTTTTATTGTATGATCTGTGGAAAGTTTGGTGTCATATGAGGTAAGGTTCTTGTAGCTTATAACATTCTCAGTAGATTCACAGCGAGTCCTACGTTTGTTTTTTTTAAAAGACAGGATCAGAATTTTTATTAGAAAATACATCATGTGATGCACAAGAGCAGTGACAAGATGAAGGGCAAACATTATGACCACAGGGGTCACGACTTCTATGCAAAGCAAAGGTTCCTCAGAGGAGCTTTGAGAACATTACAGAGCTAAACTTGCACATTTAATAAAGATGTCTTCATCCTGTAAAAGATGTGTCACAGTACCATAATCCAGCTTCTTCTAAATAAAAAAAAAAACAGATATATTCATGTAAATGAATTCAGCTCTTTTCAGTGGCAGATGATAAAACAGATTATTACCGCTCTCTTCTGTTGCAGAGGATCACTTAGCTCAGTAAATGTATTCAGTAAAGTCGAGCTCTCACTGATTCGCCCTCTACAAAGGATCCAAAGACAGGAGTCAAAATATGTGGGTCAAACTCAACGCTGACCTCCTCAATTATACATGATCTTTCCTCTTCGGTGCTGTGCAGCTGATACTTCAGCCTGCCTCTCACCGAACACCGCCAGCATGTAGGAGTGCTGTTACGAGTAATGGAGGCACACTAATACACTGCAGTTTGACACGTCGGTTTGTAAATGCCCTGAAGGGAATGTAAGAACTCATATCTATACCCATGAATAATGGAATAACAAGTACAGTCGTGCATGATAACTGTGGCACTGATTAAGAGCTGTTAGCACAAGAAAACATATTTTTATACACAGACTGCTCATTTAATTAGCTGGCCAATATTTCAGTAATGTTGGCTCATGCAAGATATCTGCTTTAGCACTGAAGCAGACCTCTGTTTTGGAGTTCTACCCCATTAGGGTGGCTTTTTTAGACGATCCTGTTACATTGGGATAAAAAGGGGATTGGCTAGCAGAAAACTTGAGTTTTATCAGCAAAGTACATGCTTTGTGTAAAATTCTGTCCAACTAACATGAGTCAAAGAGCCAACTCTAAGTTCTACAGTTGTAGGTTCTTCAGTCTAAATGAAATAAACTTCTGTATTCAATCAGCGTCAGATTAATCAGTCTGAGTTTGGGACGAGAACGTTCCACACAAAGGCTCCTACTCTCTTTGAGAAAAGTCAGAGAATATACGATTTTCAGACTTGACAAAGTTACAGAATGACACCAATGAAACTAACATGGTGCCCAACATGTACACTGCATGAAAAAGTCACAGCTCTTATGTGTCATTGTTGCCCTTGTCCTTTTCCCTTGTTTGAGTAGTTATGTCAACATTTTACTACTTTTCAATGTTAAACGGAATACTTAAAACTAAGACAGTTACAGGACAATTAATATGCTCGTATCTTCTAAAATCTACAGTTGTAGAACAGGAAAATAAAAAAAAAAATAACCACAATCTTGATGCATGTTCTTGTAACTCCAAGCCATTATTTTTAATATGTTTGGTCTGTCCGGCTTTTTTTTTGTAAAAATACATGTAAAACATCAACTCTTTCAAGTATAATCAAATTAAAGACTACTTTTCATTCAAGACAACCTTGGCTGTTAGAGTATTTGTGTTATTGTGATGCCAAACTAATGTAATGGTAGTTATTTTTCCAGACAGAATTTGAATTTCCCCAAAAATGTGTTCAAATCACATGTGGATCAACTATGAACAAGTCTTTCCACAACTTCAATATGGTCCCTTTAAGCCGCGGCTATCAGGGGATAAAATAACAACACGCAAACAAACGTAAACAAGACATATTCACGCTTACACTTTTCTATACTTTTTTTTTTTCTTTTTTTCTATATTGTTAATTGTGCCGCTCCTGGAGGCACCACTTCACGCTGGGGCCACTTCACATGTCCCTTCCTTCCAGGGGTGGACTGGTGGACTCCCCTCGTCATCCTGCAGAGGACACAGTTCCCAACTGTGCCCTTTTCTCCTCTGCCCCTGAAGCTGGGTCACTGCTGTTAAATAAATCCAGCTCCATGTCGCCCTCTTGTGCTGAAATAAACAGCCGTGCCTCCTCAGTGGTGTAAAACTTTTTGGATGGCATATTTAGCATCAATAACCAAGTTTTAAAAGCAATAAGCACTAAGTTAATTAAGATTCCCGGCCTTAGAAGGGATTCATCCGACCTGGAGATGACAGCAAGCTTCCAAAAAAAGTTGCCCTTCTAAAGATCCACTGCATGGATGCAGAGATATTTCAGACATCTTGAGGTGAACTGCTTTGGGATGTCGGAGCTCCCGTGGAGTTGAAAGGCTTCGATGTACCTGGAAATCCCTGCTGCAGGAGCACTGTCTCTTCATTATTTTCATCTCAACAAAGACCTTTTTAGAAAGCTTAGGCAGAACCACCAGTATCTCCCAGCATGAGACTTGATTCACTAAATTGCTCGTAAAAGCATAATGTGTGTAACAAGAGGAGTCCTTCCCTGAGATTGTTTCTATCTTGCCTGTGACATATCCTTCTGCTGTAAAACAAACTCTTGGCAAAACATGTCAGAGGTTTAGCAAAAATATTGATGGCAAGATGGCAGCGCACTGGTGCAGCGGCTTTTGACTCTACAGTTTGGTGTATTTTCTGTGTTTCCAGGGAAATACACTGACTGATGGTTGTACTAATTTTGTTGTATTTAGATACAATGACAATAAAGTGATTCTGATTCTATTGAGAAGTTTGTAGTGTTGTTTTCTGTTTTTCATATAATAAAGAAATATGGTCAAGATCTGGTATAACTGCTACTGGTGTTAGCATCTATGCTAATATCTATACTTGCTGTCACTTTATGCTGTCGTCTTACGCATCGCTCCCACCTCTTCCTGTACCAAAGGATGCTGACTGGACAGTCTGGTTTTGGGCCAAGCACGGTCGTTGT
Source organism: Cetoscarus ocellatus (assembly GCA_037902135.1). Classification (NCBI taxonomy): domain Eukaryota; kingdom Metazoa; phylum Chordata; class Actinopteri; order Labriformes; family Labridae; genus Cetoscarus; species Cetoscarus ocellatus. Next base: position 1,688,133 of record JBAMNC010000159.1, on the reverse strand, counting down.
AGATTGGAGCTTGGCAAGATGAATCTGTGTAATTACATACTTTTAATCAGGTTGAGCCATCTGCATGGCAAGGTTAAGTCTTGAGATTCCCACGTCCAGCTGGGATTGTGTTTACTTGAGGCGCAGGTTGTTTCCTGTTATTGTTATAAGACTCAGATTGCTCATAAACATATCTGGTGATCTAAACATTGCCTTTAATCTCTAAATAATCGTTAAACTGAGTTGTGCATTATACATCTGTCATAAATAATATTATTTTCTGTTACCTTTAATAAACAGTCTGAGCTCTCCATGTTTGAGCAGTATGAACAGTCAGAGTTGTCTCAGACTGTGAGACCAGTTCCCAGAGTGCCAATAAAAGGAAGTAGTTTATTTGGACACAGATGATAGCAAGCACTCAGCAGAAAGGTCATAGCTTTTACTATTATGGGAAAACGTTCTCCCAAACAGATACAGGAGGAAAACACACAGCCGAGCTGAGGTGAAACATCTCTGATAAACAAGAGGAGCATTCTGTTAAATTGGCTTTATTGATTTTCCAAAGTTAAATTGTGTATGTCAGAAATGTTTTACAATGTTCTCCTTTTTTCTTGGGGTTCGAGCTGCATGTGTTGTCCCAGAAATACCTCTGTAGAGTTTAATGCAGGTGACAGGTGTTCCAGTGGATTAGAAAAGGTTAGAAAAGTGGCTTCATGATGAGACAGCGATCCAGGAACCATTACAGCAGTGTTCATATTCATTCAGATCCTGATGGCTGTACGCGTGCTAGGGAAGGGCATTACATAAAGTTGTGTTACTGGGGGGCCGGGGCATCATGCCTTATTTGTATGGAGGGGAGATGGTGGTCAGAACTTAAAGTGGGTCAAGACGTGCAGCAGAGGGTTCAGGGTTGAACAGCAGTCATTTTAATCTCTTCTCCGTACTGAACATGCAAGGCCGACAAAAAAGTTATAGAGTTCAGACAATTTGAAATTTAAATTCATGTTTTTTTTTCAAAAAGTAATGGTTAGAAAATGTTTATGTGAATAAAGTTTATCTTTATACTGGGTGAAAAAAGATGTTTGGGCTAAATATGAAATAATTGTTAAATATCTCTCTTATCATTTGTATCTTTTTTCATTATTACGAAAATTCTTTTCTATTTTGTTTCTTATGTTGGCTTTTCTAGGATGGTACAGTGAGAACTGCCAGAGATTACTCTGACCCTGAGTGACTATCCTGAAGTTTCAAAAGGATCTTCTTTGTGATGTTTTCTTTGCAGTTTGTCCATCATTTTGTTCATCTTTGTGCAGTTGTGGTCAAAGGTCTCTGAGGGGTGGATTCATGAATGAATGTAACACAAAGGCTCAATGAAAATCAGCCAGACACCCTCCTCTCCTCTAACAATCTCAGTCAATACACCCTTGACCAGTGAATTGAACTCCAGACTGCTTCACCAGCGCTGCCTAGTGACCAGCACCAGAGGACTGTAGCTGAACAGTGTGAGTGTTTCTGAGAAGTGATGTGCTACAAAAGCATGTGCTGGTTCAAAAGTGAAAGCACTTTAAGATCAGAAACAAAGAAAAACACAAGACAACAGCCGGTTCTACAAAATAGCAAACGGACTCAGAGTTTTGAAGTTCATTTATAATCTTCTGACGCCCCAAAATCAGGTCACACTTATGCACTAAAACCACATCCAGATGGACGGTCAAGGTTCTCATGTTCAGGGTTCATTAGCATATGATCGTCACATGACTAAATCACTAAACGGAGCAATTCAGACTTGAGTGTTTTGCCCAAGGTCACATTGACATGTCACTAATAAAGCAAGGAATAAAGCCCCTGGCATTTCACTTTGGAGACAACTGACTCAACCACTGATCCACAAAATTAACCAAAGCAGGGCTGCAGAAACTGGTGATTAGGTACACATCGTGATACATGAGTTACAATAAGGTCCTTCACAATATATCACAATACCATAAAACATAGTAATACTTGGCACTTTGTTCACAAATAATTCATCTGTTTATTTTGTTTCAATGGCATTAAGAACCTATAAAAGCGTATGAATGAAAACATAGTTTCTAATCTGTTATTTCGACAGAGTGTGGTCCATTATAAACTCTGTTTTGTGTCCCAGTGACAGAAATAAAAGCAATAGATGTTAGAAAGAGAGGAAGAGTAAAATGGGTAAATGTCTTCTACCAGCCAATGGCCAGAGGCTGCACTAAAAAACAAAACAAATGTATAAAGTTTTTATCATTGCTTAAATGATAAAATATCACAATATTTCACTAAAAATATGGAAACAGTATTAGGCCTAACCAAAGTAAGGGAGGGACTAGCAATTAGTTATTTATAACATGTTACTGTAATACACTTACTTTGTGAGTAAGAATTTATGTAAAGGATCACATTTTCTGTAACAGTGAGAACAGAACAGAGACAGAAGAATGAATGCAGAGATATTTAAAGTGGCACTGAACCATGCTGACCTGATCAAGTCCCAGACAGAAGACGGGTCGACCCGATCATTTGGTTTGTTTTTCTTTCACACTGCTCTTTTTCAAGAAAAGCAAAGCCTGTCAAATGTTGTGTTATAGAGCCAGCTGCCTCTAGTTCACTATAGCTCTGGTCTTTGTTCCTGCAATCTGGCCAGTTGTTACCCTTTCAATGAATGAATCAATCAAACTTTATTTGTTGAGCACTTTTCATTTAAGATAATGTAGCACAAAGTGTTTTACATAAAACAGAACAACTACAACACACAAACAGACAAGTGAAAAAAAAGAAAGAGACAAAAGTTATAACAATACTAATGGTAATTATACAAACCTAACCTGCCCCTCCAGTCCACATTCAGCATGCACTTACGCACACACCCCCACACACACTCAATCACACAGACACACACTTAAGAGGGCAGGAGGGAAGGATGACTGAGGAAACACCTTCTTCAATAAAAAACGAGGAAAGCAGGAGCTGAGACTACAATGACAAAATACATGATAAATTAGACTGTAATAATAAAAGAACAGACAAAACAAAAACACTAAAAGACCAAATTAAAATGGAGAAAAACACTACAGCCATAATAAAATATTAAAACTTGACTGTAGTAAAAAAGGCTAAGATATGATGGTAAGAAAATAAATAAACAGAGGTAAGTAAACGCAAAACAATAACCCTAAAACTAAAATGTAGTGATAAAAGATACAACAGGTTAAGAGTATGAAATAGAATCAGCTAAAAGCCAGACTATAGAGGTCAGCCTTGAGTTAAAATATGGACAGTAGGTGTTGCTCTCAGGTCCTCAGGTAGATTATTGTTCCAAAGATGGGGAATGTAATGCTGCGATGATGCTTGGTGATGATTTAGTTTTTACTTTGGGAACTATTAAAAGTCCATTACATGAAGACACGGACGCTCTCCTGGGCTCATATGGTAAAACAAATCAGTTAAATAAGAAGGACCAAGACCATTAAAAAACCAATAAAGGAATCTTCAATCTATTCTAAAAGATACAGGTGGCCAATGCAGACAACTTCTTTTTCGGAAGACCAGAAAGACAATAGTCAATCCTACCAGTAATAAAGGCATGAATATGAGTCTCTGTGTTGGCTTGAGAGAGCCAATGACCTGAAACTATGCAACCAGCTTAGAGAAAAAAAACATTGTTTAGCTCAAAGCAGTTCAGAAGTATTCTGAGCCATAAAATAAAGTTAGAGCTGCATTTCGGCTGTCAGGTGGTGCCTGCATATTGACTGGAGCGATGTGTGACCGTGTTACACACAGTCGCCACACTTGGCTTGATATTGTCAGTGAATACTACATTAGCTTTCTTACTGTTGTGATATTTGGTCAGATTCAAACCTTGTTTGGTCTTTGTTTTAATGGCTGGTTTGATGGCCGACTCTTTGGTCCACACCAGGGACTGTGTGAGCTTTCAGACCAAATCCATTAAACTTTCCAAATTTCATCTCTTCTTGTAAGCCTGAGCAAAAACTGGTCCTAACAAAAAAATGAGTTAAGTTTGGTATGGCCAAGTTAGATTAGAGACATTTCTTTTGACACATTAATCTCTGGATTTAGTCTCGATAGACACACTCTACTCCACTGTTGCTTTGTGGTACATCCCACACACTCTTAATTTTGACAGCATGTAAAAAACTTGAGCATTGTTCTGTGTCCCAAAGATGCTTTACTCCAGGGGTTTACCAACTACATTTGTATGAGGGCTAGTTTTTTTCTTGACAATACAGTATGGGGCCAAAACAAATTAAAAGCATAAATACTCTGTTAGAGTTAGCTTCTAATTCATTTTTGTTTTTTTCCAGAATTTTGTGCATTTCTATGTGTCAAAAGTGAGATCAGTAATAATAGGTGTCGGATACATTTTTGTACATGAAGTCATCCTTGAAAAAATGTTTTGAGGATGCATTTGTAGCTGTGGGAATTCAACAAGAAGAAGAATATGACCATAAAACCACAACAAATGTTCTCCCTCATATTCTGTGGGTTGCAGGATATTATGGGGGCCAGACAGAAGCTTTGGAGGGCCTGATGTGGCCCCCAGGCTGCCAGTTGATGACCACCTCTTTACACTATATACTGTCTCAATGATGTATATCACACATGACAAAGATAAAGGTCTAGTTTAGGTCAAGGTTTCTGTCAAAAGGACGGTTTCATCACAAATATTTCTATGTTAGCTTGTAATGGATTTAAGGTTTTGTTTTTTATAAAATATCTTTTAAATTAACTTTCATTATCGTATTGACTTAAATGAATAACAGGTAATGGAAAGAAAACAAACTTTTCAACTAAGTAAAGGTCAGGAGTGCTCAAATACAGTGGGGGACCAATGGATTTTTTTTTTAATTCAATTTATTTAGTCTTTATTTAACCAGATAATTCCCACTGAGATCAGGATCTCATTCACAAGGGTAACCTGGCCATAGTTCAGCAGCACACGTAATAATAAAATGTGGAAGTGTGGACTCTCTTCATCTTGGTCGATGACTAGGATGAAACCCTGAAGAACTCTTTGATTTATCAAAAAAAAATCACAGTAAACTGCTGAAAAAAATACATACATTTCATAATTAGTTTGATAATCCAACCAAACTTTAGATGATGCAATTAAAAGATGGAGTGGAGCCTGATTTACTTAATATTTCGTGTTTCTTAATTGCACAAATTCAGAACATGAACGTGACTCTCAAATGTGATTAAGAGTGGAGGAGAGGGGGATCAATGTGAGGCAAATCAATTCATTACAGCTCGTGGTTTCAGCCACTTATTTGTCTAATGTGGTATGACATTCCTCCCCGATGACTCCTCGTCAGTTTTATCCATATTAATGAGCTCCATCAGCTGGCAGACACAGACAAATCCTCTCCTCTCCTCCTCAGCCTCACGTGTTAAAGTCAGCTTTGTAAGAATAAATCAAGGTCACTTATCGACGCTTGAAGCACCAAAACTGTGCAGTAAAATGTGACATCGATCAGAGAGGCACGCAGCGTGGATCAACGTTTCCACAGGATGATTCATTCCCAGGTGGACGTCTTTGAGTCTAAAATGGCATCTATTCATTTTAAATGAATATTTCTGGGCTTTAACGTGGAACAGACATCAGACTGACAGTCTCCTGTCAGTGTTTAATCCTCCAGACTCCACAGTAACCATTTCATATTTCACTTTAGTGCCTGAGAGCTCCCATCATTTTTAATCCCTGCAGAACACATGAAATAAAGCCCTGGATATACATTATGGATACTCTGAGCTGTTGCCCAAACAGAAAATGGATATAAACATTGAAACCATTAGAAGACTGGTTTTATGTCAGAGGTTTGTACCTTATTTATACCCACAAATATAAAAAACATCATCACAATATCAAACATTTAACAGGATGGTTTTTCTTCTTGTGTCTCTGAGGACTCTTCTTACAGAGACTGCAGTTCCTGAAACCTCAGAGGGCCCCTCTGTGATGCCTTCATGATCAAAATGCTTATTTTATGGGAAAAGTTGGGCTGAAATTGATTCCAAGGCTAGACTCAAGCTATGTCCACACATGAGCAGGTATTTTGAAAAAACAGCTTTTTTTCTGTGCAATTTGTATGTCCACGTGTGAACTGTGTCTTAGGTCACTGAAAATGCATATATTGGAAAACTCTAGTCCAAGGGAAGATTTTTAAAATAGGGTGTCTCCGTGTCGACAGGAAAAATTGTGTTTTCAGCCCAAAACGTTACACTATGAGCAGTGATGTCTCTTGATGTGAGATTCTCAGTGTCTTTTATCTGCATTTCAGCGAACATTTCTGAAGTGTTGCTGGCTGGACTATTTATTCAACAACACATACTTTTTGTTGCTCCCTCACTATGATGCTGCTCCAAACAACAACACAAATGCTGCTGACTTTTTGGGGGAGACCCTAACCAACAAGAGTAACTCAAAGTTTTAACGACAGGATTTGATCAAGATGATCAGATACGTCTCCATGAACGTATGACATGAAAACAGTCATATTAACTCGATAAGCCTGTTGACACCAGTTAACATAGCCACAAACATCTTCAAGAATCTTAACCACTTGGATCAGCGTTGGATAACCATGACCTGGATGATAGAGAACCTACACAAAAAAACAAAAGGCAGTGTCAACTCTTTGGGGGTCACAGTGTGGTCAACATAATTTGGCTGAACCAAGTATTAAAAAGTAAGGGGATGCTTTCTCTGAATGTGTTTTGCACAAGAACATGTCCTCTATTGAAAGATATCTGACATGTTTTTACTCATTTCAAGCAATTGAGACCTTATTTTTGGCCTTTTATTTCTCAAAACAAGATGTGTGACCCATTAAATAAATGTTGCTTTATTTAGGAATAGTTATTTCTTTGCAATTATGTGAGTTCTTGCATTAAAAATGTACATTTAAACCTGAAGACTAATTAAAATGTCTATTTCACATTGTGAGCCAATTAAGTGGACTCAGCCTGTCTAGTTTGTATTAAGGCTGTCAATAGACCTTCAGAAGAGCAAGTCGACTCTGTACAGCATTTATGTGTCTCTGATTGATGCTCAGGCGGAGGCAGATAACTCAAATGGTCTCATTAGATCCATAAACAAGTTGCTAATCTTAACATAATAACTGTAATGCACTGTTTGCTGCATGATAGACGTGTTCAGAGGAGAGCTTTCATATTGCGATCAGCACATAAGCTTGTAGGCTCGCAGCCAAGTCCAATTTAACAGCCATATTTACTGCATTCTGCCACCAATAGACTAGTGTGGTTGCACGCTTTATGTTCAAATTGCTCCATCAGGATTAGTTAATAACCGTGCTGCGCGTACAGAGCATTCAAACACAATAAAAGGAGCAGAAATATCATGAAAAGCACCATCTTTAATTCTTAGTATGGCTCAGCTGTGCGATCCTTGAGGCTGCATTAGCCAGGGAGCAAATCAATGAGAGGCACTTTTCTCTGCCATATTCCTTCATTAGGAGGATCTGTTTCGTTAGAGGTCTGACGGTGGGGATCCAGGACCCCAAGGAGAGGCAGGGGAATCAGGAATGATTTGTCTGGTCATGGGGGGAGTCGCTCAGTGCTGACAGATGGTCAGAGACTTCTCATTTCTGAAATGAGGGAGATTTTCAAGTGCATCGGACGAAGAGCGAAGCATGCAAGATCTCGAGGGCCGCTTTAATGCCCACCAACAGTGCATCAACTCATGTGGAAGTGCTTAGATGTCAAAGTACTGGCAGTGATGAAAGTGTTATCCGCCCCGCTGCCAACGCCAGCAACAAGTAGTAAAATGAAAGAAAAGCCGCAATTCTCCAGCGGCTCCAGTCCATTGTTTTTTTCTTTTGTGTATTTCAGGTTTAGTCGCCACTCTGATGTGCTCCTGATGCGGAGTTTGAGGCTGCAGAGTGATTCTTCAAACGAGGAACTTGTGCCCCCTCAAGGCAGCCAGAAACAGAGAAGACAACCTCTGCTGTCACCTGTGGAGATCATGGCCTACTTTCAGCTCCTGATTCTTCAAACAGAAAATATTTTGACATGAACTGGAAAAATAACAGCCATTACAAGAAACAAGCAAGAAAAAGCTTTTTTAATGGCCCCAGTGATCATCATGATGAAGCACCTTTAGAGCAGGGAAGGTCAGCAATAAATCCAGGCTACTAAAATATGAGCAGCAATAAAGCAAAGTGATTTTTACAAAACACATAGAAAGTTTTGCAATATATATGAAAGACAGAAATAAAAAAATGGAGATAACTTTCCTTTTTTTACTTTTTTACTTGTAAAACACTATATGTTTACTACTTTTAGAACAAAAGTCTTCTGTTACACTGAGCTGAGCCTGTTTCTTAATTATGAGCTTCAAGATCTAAAGTTTGAATGGAAGAAACACATATTTTGTGAAACAGAAATGTGAAATTATGTTACAAAAATGGTAATAACCAACAGGCAAGAGGACGTCTGTTGCATTTCAACTCAAAAATAAAAATATATACACACTGAATTTGGATACACACATCTGAAATAATCCTCCAAAACCTAAACTACCAGAAAGGTACCAATGTATCTATGACCTAAATAAACCAATATGGATTATATATAAGTTCTGACATGTTTTATTTTATTTTATTTTAAAGTCCATTATGGGCTGGACCTTTAAGCAGGGGAAGTTTTGATGTGTTGATCTGTTCACAGGCATTTTTTACATCCAAATTAATGACAAGGTAATAAATATAAATATATACTGTAGATATATAAAAGCTCTGTGCACGGGCTTGATGACAAAATTCCACTGTCAGCTTCCTACGTTCACTTTAGGATGGCAAGTTGTTACTGAAGCTTAAAATCAATGATATACACCCTGTCATGATGTCTGTCCCCCCTGTTCTGAGGGGGAGTGGGAGAGGGGTTTCAAATTCTACATTCTGAGTTGTCTCTGTTTGGAATTTCCCCCTGTGGGACTAATAAAGGATATCTTATCTGTCTCCATAATTATGAGGGTAAGTACCACACTGTTGGCAAGCTGTTGTCGTCAATGTGCAAACTCTACAGCCTGTATGTGTTCACATTGTTAACTTTATTTTGTTGTACAGAGCACAAATGATCCTGTGATGCACCAACTGCACTAACTCTCTAACTCATAGTCTCTAACAAAGATCAAGGTACAGGTGAAGGCATAACATCAAGTTTGTGCACAGAGTCCATTAAACTTGGAAGATTTGTTCTGCCTTTATGTAGTTTTTAAGACCTGAATCGTTTTGAAGCATGTCTTCAGCTGGCCATGAAGTGTAGAAAAAGCAAGTATGTGAAAGATGTAACTTTCCATTACTATGTGGCACCACTGCATCACTGAGCAACAATGAGGACATGCCATATTTCCCCACAGTCAATCAATTATGAGAAAAAGTGAACCTTGTTCTTGCAAGGTAAGATGGACCACAAACTTCCTAAATGACTAACTCTTCCTCAGGTGCCTTAATTCTGAAATGCTGCTTGACCTTAAGTTACATGTCAGTGTCAGCTCTCAGTCACCCAGCTCATGGTAATCCAAGGATTCCTCTAAAATGGTGATATTTCCAGACCTACAAAAAACTACAGAATGAGTTCAACTATGACATCGCTAGGGGGGAGACATTGGTGATAATGCTGTTTTTGTTCTTATACTTTCTAATTTTATATAAATGTGCAATTCAGTAAGTTTTAAATCCTGACCAAATGTCCTTTGAGGGAAAAAGAGGGAGTAGCAACAAGCACTATGACAGCAAGAAGCCACTCCAAGCCTGTAATCAGTGGCTGCTCATGAGGATATTAGCATGGATGCTACTTTCTTTAGTGGCAGTTTTATCAGGACATGACAATATTACTTAATTTAATGAATAAAAAACAACACTGCTCCATGGAAAAGAAGTTTTCATCTCACCCCTGACAAGTTACAGCAAGAGGTTGATTGTCAAACTGGCCTGCATTATGTACTGTATTTCTGCACCTGCCTACCTCTTCATCTGATTAGCCTGTAATGATTGTGATTAATGTCATGATCATCCAATCACCAATCAAATATGTTTTTGAAAAGTTCTGCTGTTGTTGACAGACTGATGACTTCTAAACAGTAGTTATATGAACCGTCCATCTGGTGTTGTTTTTTTCCATTTATGTCTTTTTTTAAAACACGTTTTTATAATGTTACAAACAATAGAGGATGCATAAAGGACGAATTGAAGAAAGTTAAATCTGAAACACATCTTAATACAAATGGACTGATATAATGGTTGTGATCACTGACAGAGGTATTAAAATCTAGATTTGGAAAATGTGACCCCATTGTTATGTGATGGATGGATGGACAGATCATTTATCCAGATGGGCAGACGGAACAAACAAACACGAACATGAAAAGACAGACAGATGGATAAATGAATTGCTGGATGAGCAGATAGATGGATTGATGATTGGATGGACAGACAGACAATGTGATGGCTAGATGGATGGATGGATGATTTGATGTATGAATGGATGGCTCTTCCTCATTTAAACCTGTGAGGAAAAAGAAATATTAGCCTCTTAGACAAAGAGAACCACATCTCCTGACTGCTGGCATCACGTTGTCATGACTTGTACACACTCCTTCCCTCTCGGTCTGATCAGCCCTCTAACTTTCTAACAGTGGGGTTCCTGCTTTTGAAAAACTTCAGCACTCCTTTTTTTGGTCCATTAGCGGTTTATACGAGTGGACGAGGATGAATTAGGAGAATAAAATGTGTTAAAAAGAGTCAGGAGAAAAGCAGCAGAGTGAAAGTATTAGAGCGTAAATTGCCCGGCCGAATGTGTTATGAATTCAGAGACTGTCTGATGAGTATTAATGATATCAGAAAAGTGCAACTAAACATGCACAGAGAGGCGACAGCAGTGAAGGCTGTAATGGATGTGACCGTCTCTAAGCGGTGCAGGATCTGGTTGGACTGCAGCACGGCGTATAGGGTCCCTGATATTAAAAATTAATGACTATCTTAGTGATTTACGACAACGCAAAGATGCTGAAACCAAACCGGTGTAAGATGGATGTTCAGGGAATGCTTAAAAAAAGACTGATGCAGCCCTCGAGGATTACAGAGAAACAGAAATGGAACCTGACCCTCTCCCTGAGTAAATGTAGCTGATAGAGAAACATTACTGCCGCAGGGATATTCAGATTCACATGTAAATAGATTTCCACTGTTAGTCTGGGTGAAAGTGAAGGACTCTTCAGGAACATTACATCTCTCTCCAAATGGTCTTATATCACACTGAAGCACTACTCAAAGCAAGGATGGTACAAAAAGGGTCTGTAACTTTTACTCCACTTTACTGATCTCACTCAGGTGCTTATTGTGTGATCCGTCTTAATAAAAAAGGGATAATGCGTCTGTCTATTTTGGAAGGATCCAGAAAATGATGGAACAGTGTTTTAGCAGTGCACTGAGAACGGACAAATAATCAAGTGTCTCTTTGTGGTTTAAAGCTTCTGCAAGGTCTAAAACTCCCAAATATTAAAGTAGAAGCATGGGGTGGGCATGAGGCACAAAGACCTGTCCTAAGGAGTCCAGAATTACTGGTCACTTTATTTGGTTCACCCATTCAACTGCTAGTTGACCAGACAGCCAACCGGCCCATCACACAGCAACAACTTAATGCATTTTGGTATGTAGACAGTCATGATAATGGTGGGCTGGTCAAAGTATTTCATGAACTGAAATCCACTGGGATTTTCACGCACAACCATCTCTTGGGTTTTCAAAGCATGGTCCAAAACAGAGAAAACATCCAGTAAGTGGTAGTTCAGGTCAAAAGAGAAACATGAAATGATTGAAAGGCAAATGTAAACAACTGCCTGTTTGGATGTAAACCTTCTTTTACTTTGAAATTGTTTTATATCGACTAAAAGTTAGAGAAAGAACTGAACTATCATTATGCTGTCTGCCTGCATATGTCTCTAAATAGGACGGGTTATTGTCTCTCTTTAAGCTTCTCTTTGCATGATGTCCTAGTCTTGCAATGATCCTGATGTTGTTTTTCTGGTCGTAACTAGCTGCCAATTACTGCACTCCTGATGCACGGCTGCTTTTTTTTAGGTCATTGTCTGAAAAGGGACTAACGAGCAAAGACAGGGAGGCGTTAGCTACAAGAAAGAGAACATATTCAAAAGAAGAGAAATCCACAGAATCCTTTACATAATGACAGCAGAGAGAAAAAGATTGACCCACTTCCTCTCAAGTTAGCTAAAGTTTCTGAGCCTCTGTTTGAAGCGTACCACTCCAAACCCTCCACGGCCTCCAGTGTGCATTCACCTTCTTTGGTCTGACCCTTCATCAGTGAAATATTTAAGTGACATATATACTCTATGCACTCTTTCCTTTCAAGTGTCAAAGCCCTGGTGTAATGAAGGAGAGATGATCAAAGAAACAGAATAATCATACAAGATAGAACATGTATGGATCTTATGTACACATCTTTGTAGCCTCAGGCTGAGCTTCTCCAAGTTTAGAATGTAGAAGATGGGCCATGAAGTGAATCAAAAAGAAACACATATCCTGGGTTGTTTCGGGCATGAGAGTAACATCTGACACAGAGTGAAGTGCATTAAGGGATGGGAAATATGTGAATTCTGTAATATATATGTTTCCTAAATCAGATTGTGACCGGACCAGGCTCTATAATATAACCAGGATTGTTGTCCACCGAAGCAAATAATGGTGGGCTTGAATATTAGATTTTCTAATATTTAAGCTAGAATTCTCTTTTCCGTAGCCACATGTGATGCTTTTCCACCAAACAAATCCTTCCCTCTCCCAGTGAACACAGAATTACAGAGAAGTGATAAGAGCGATTAACACAGCATGAGAAATGAGACGAGGACATGGAGAAGACGACACTGAGTGCTTCTGATTCCAAAAAGAAAAAAAAAAAAAAATAGAGTTTTTAACCCAGATGAACAAGAAAAGAAGATGGGGAGGGCTGACGCTGAATGCTTTTCAACCAGGGGAGAAGCGGGGAAGACTGGACAGTGTGTGCAAGAGAGAGAAAAGGTTATTTTTTAACCAAGAATGGAGAAAACTCTAGGTGCTCATTTGTTGAGCCCCAGTGTGTCTTTAATATTACAGCACTGTCATATTTATTAAACACTGTAGCATCAAACAATGACACAAGACCAGGCACATATCCTTTTGATTAAAAACTGATCTGAGTGAATGGATAACAACGAACTCGGAGCTCAATCCAACACCTGACCGAAACTTCCAGTGTTTACGAAGGTATTTTTTAGTCTTTTTAGAGTTGAAATAGATACCCATTATTGACGCAGAAAGTTTTCAACTCAGATATAAAATCATGACAGGTGGAGCTAAAGTTCACTGCTCTCAATAATCACTGATTTCTACAGATAACACTGTCCACCCCAGCATCTCATCTTCACCCAACACTCGATTTAACTGTTGCAAAGAGATCAAATATGTGGCAGTAGTTCAAGTTCTGGATGAGATATTGGAGAGCACTATACTTGGAGATGTAAACTCAAGTGTTTAAGTCTGACCTGGGCCCTGCACAAAACTCTTTGGCGTGACGTAAGTGTCTTCCTAATTTCTGCCTGATGCATGTCATTTTTGTCAACCAGCGCTAACTAGAGGACTCTGAAGATGACTGCACTTTAAACCTCCTTATTCCCTGGTCAAAAGTCTAATGTCTGTGGTCAGATTGTTCCTGCTATTTTGCAGATGCATTACAGAGATTTGCACGGGTCTGTAAAAAACTTTACTGAGCTTGTTTTTCTCACATGGGATGCACAACAGCACACATCTCCTGGTAATATCCGAACATTTGGGAAAATTTCATTTTAAATTTTACAACAGGACGAAGAGCTAAGAGACAGTGTATCTTTTCTGCAGTGATCCAGCGTGCATAATACTCCTAGAAACAAGAAAGAAAATACACAGGATTAAACGTTTCCTCTGACCATGGAGCTACATTTATAATATTAGTACTAATGAATGTCACTGAAAGCTATGCTCCAAGATAATAAAACAGGCTGTCCAGTGTGTTGTTTAACAGCTCTACCATAAACAAAAACCTGCCTGATCCTGTCTGTTTTAACAGGAGATTTGAATAAACAACTAGAAAAGCAGTCAGAGAGCGCCAAGCAGCTTCAGTCCACCCCTAACACAATCTCCCAATGACAAAGTATCCGTGGAGTTATATGCACAAATGCTGAAAATGGCCCTATCTTACAATGTTTAAGAATCCTTAAAAAAATTCCTGGATCCGGATGGTGATCCAGATCAGTCCCAAAATCTAATCATTTGTTCCTTAACCCATTCCACACATTTCCTGAAAATATAATCCAAATCCGTCCATAACATTTAAAGTTATCTTGAACACAAACAAACAAACAAACCAACGCCGGCAAAAACATAACCTCCTTGGCGGAGGTAACAAGGTTTCACTTTTATAATTCTGTGGAAGTGTCTGACTCGTCCTGTTAAATGTTTCTTGTGCCCTAGATGCTTCTTCATACACAGATACCAAATATATTCAAAGGGAAACAACACATTTCTCATTGTCACTGACCCTTATAGTGCCTTTGAAGCACCATTTCCCATGTCTACACATATGAGGCTGACATAAAGAAAAGAAGCTGACCCTGAGTCTGCTGCATCAGCGTGTCCTCAAACATGACATGCTACCATGCTCAGCACAGACAGAAAAACACAATAGTGGAACGAATGTGATGACTGCAACAATCTAACACCTCCACATTTCATACAATAAGAAAAAACATGTTTCAAGAACAAACAGAAGTACAACTCACTACTCTCTTTAAGAAAAGGGCTTCATACTGAGGAAACCTTTGCTCTCCGGCAGGTCCAGGATCAGCATGCTCTTACATGGCTCAGACAGGACTGAGGGTCAGCTGAACATCACCTCAGCCGGCTCAGAAGCGAAACTGTCCACGAGGGACAGAAATTGCAGAGGGACTGTCAGAGACTTATCAGAGGAACCAGAGACACTGAGAGGAAAATCCTAATGTGACATTTCACACCTGTTCTCAGACACATCGACAGAGGACCAGAGGAGACACAGACAGACAGTGTCAGACAGAGCAGCTGTCAGCCGTTACATTAGAACTACATACATTCTACATTTTAGATTCTTGAACATTCAGAAGCATTAAAGAAAAGAAAAAAAAAATAGAGATCCACAGAACCCTGCCTGAAACATCAGTTTACATGAAGATCACTACAGAATAGATAAAAAGTGAATCCACCACCTTTCTAAATACAACAGCTACACCAATTAATCAGCTTATAACCAAGCAGAACCAGAAGGCTTTCCACTGCAAACCAACAGGCCAGCACACTGAAATAGAGCTCGAGGAAGACAGAACAAAATGAACAAACAGACAGATCCTAACACAGCAGCGAACAAGCATTTCATCAACAGTTGGGACATTTTTCCACCTAAAATATCATTTCTGCAGTTTGGCTGTTTATTTAAATCATCATTTAAGCAAAAAACAGTGTTTTCAGTGTATTAAAATGAAAGGTTTTAAAAACGTTTTCTGTCTAATTTCAGTTATTTTAAAAGACGGTTCATGAAATGACTTATTTTGTCTCTCAACAGCCCAGCACCAAACAATCTATGACCCGGTACTGGTCCATGACCCTGCTGGGGACCTCTGTGCTGGGATACTCTGTTTTTTCCTCCTTTGTCCAATGGAGAGTGCAGGGTCAACAGCAGGTCATGCCCCCCCCCCCCTTACCTAAGATTCTGGGGGCTCCTCATCACATATGAGGAAGAGGAGGTCTGTCTTGGGCTTGACTACGTCTGATACTCATTACTGGCACTTTTACCATTTGGGTATTGGATTAACTTAACTTGATTCTGCTCAGTTTTGGTGCCAGGTGGTTGCTTTATTACAGTATACTTGTATATAAGAGAGGACCTCCTGGATGGGGGTGTAAAAAACTGCCATGGTGTCAAAACAAAACATCAATGTAGGACCTCCAGGCTACAGCCACAAAGATAGTGGACAGGATTCATGTCACCCAAAGCTGAAAGAGGAGATTTTAGACTTCATGTCCTGTGGGCAGGAGATTGTGTCCTCAATACAATCAGACATGTCCGCAGTATCCAAAATCCTTACTGTGCCTATTCATGTCATCCACTATCACAGCAGACGGGGTGTGAATGTTCAGTAACATCCTGTGTCCTCACCCCGGGTACAGTCAGAGGTCAAACCTGGATGACATGGTCAAACTGCCCAGAGACACTTCACACCTCCACAGCTCCAAAAAAACACAAGCTGTGAGCAGAGGCGAGGGTCACTGTCCTTGTCACTGCACATGTGACTCATGTGAACCTGCATGCTGAGGGGGACGGAGGCGAATAATACGACCCACACATGTTTGTCACTTCGAGGGGAAGTCATCACTTTAGGTGGCACGGAGCTGTTTGTCCGTGTTTCTGCACAGGTCAGACAAACAGACAGACATGACAATGGCTGCAGTGTGAAAACACGAGACGGGAAACACATGGCTGGAAAATAAAGGCTCATAAATTCACAAAAAAAAAATGAATATCTATATTGAGAACAGACATATCTTTAACATTGATGATTAGGTCCAAACAGGTTATTTTGCTTATCTTTTAGTGTAGTCTGCTTAAGAAGTTTCATACTCCATGGCTGATCTTTTAGTTTCCACTGCATGTGATGCAGTCAGACCTCACTTGTAGCTCTTTGTGCTGAGGGCTGGGGGGCTACAAGAGTGTCGGCTAACACTGACCACTGTGTGGCGCTGCAACACGGCATATTTTTTAAATTTTTGTTCTCTACAAAATGACACATTAACGCCTCATTAAAACCACTGAAAAAACCACCAGTTTTTGGACCTTTGAATCCTTGTGAAGCACCCAGAACATTATTCATGTGCTTAAAGTCTTTACCTCAGGTGTGTTTACATAATATTATATTGTAGACTCCTTCCACTTACACCACTGCCAGGATTCAGATATAAGAGCACTTTTATGTATTTTTGATGTGTTTTAATTACAGGTGTAACAGTTCACTGTTTGCTTCATACCTTACTTTTAGGTCATGGTTTGTATTTGGTTCTACAAAAAAATATCTTTTCAAATTTTCCGATGCATTTCTCAAGGTTTCCCTCACTTATTTATCTGTCTAACAGGCAGTAGTCAATGCATGCTCAGTGGCATTCTCTCTCAAGATCACTTAAGCTGCCTACACACTGAACGCGACTTTGGCGACCACTCTCCATGTAAAGTCAACGTACAGCCGCAATGGGGGGGGGGGGGGGGGGGCAGCCCTTCTTTTTAATTATTAATTTGTACAAAACAGATTTGTTATTTTAATGTCCAAATGTAATAAATAAAGTTTTTGAGATCCTGGTTTTGCAGAGTCTGTTTATCATTTTAAATTTTACGCTTAACAATCTTGGAGGAACACACACAAGATCAAACTTGGAGGTTACAGGACTAATATGATGATGGTGATGGATAAAATTTTCCGTGTCCTCCAGCCAAGGAAGGAATAATTACTAGAAAAGCACTCAGAGAGCGCAGACCTCCGCCAAGCAGCTTCGGTCCACTTTGGCAAAAATGGTCCTATGTGGCAATGCTAAAGAATCCTTTAAAAAATTCCTGGATCCAGACGGTGATTCGGATCACCCCCAAAATTTAATCAGTTCTTCCATATCCCATTTCCGACAATTCCTGAAAACTTCATCCAAATCCGTTCAGAACTTTTCAAGTTATTTTGAACACAAACGAACAAACAGACGGACAGACAGATAAACGCTGGCAAAAACATAACCTCCTTGGCGGCGGTAACAAGGCTGCATGATGCGTTTGTTTTCTTTATCCAAACACAACATGACAATTACACAAGCATAAACAATCAGAGATGTGTGCTGCAGTGTGATTAATTCAATCCATACTAAAGGTTAAGCTTCTTGACCGCACACCCCTCTGGAGCTCCTATTCTGTATTTCATCATTGTGCTTTAACAAAAGATATTTCAAAATCTCCTCACAGAAGGAAAAAAAAAAAAAAAAGGTTTTGCAATTTATTTTGAAAAATGTCCTTGACTCTGGGAATCAGAAAAAAAGACAGTGACATGATTTGTATGATAGATTCACTCTTTTTCCACTGAAGATAAGAAATACCATCGCCCACCTGCTCAGCTGCCTTTTCTTTTTTATCTGCCAGAAGCTTTTAGATTTTACTGTGATGGACTTCCTGACCCCCCAAACATGGTTAGAACTTCCAAAGCTTTGTTGTCGAACAAACTTTGCAGAAAATCCCATCCTATAACTACCCTGAGGGGCGAGCTCGACCTGCCCGGCTGTCACTGCTGCAGAATGACAGCGTTAACACAGGAAGCCGTGTGGCAGAGGTACTACAGGGACGACTGACCAGGTGGCACAGATTTCAACACCGAGCCCATAAATCTGGTGGTTGATTCTTCTGAGTGAGTGAAATGCATGTTTAACGTTTATAGGTAGAACAATTCTTTATTGGTTGGAATTGGGTACTTTTCTTTATTTCGGTTTGTCAGACCCTGAGCAGAATGCAAACCTATTAAATTAAGAAAGACACTAGGGGTGTCAAAAATAATCTTATAATCAATGACTCGTGACATGGATGTAGATGAAGATGTATCAGTGCAGGGAGTCAATAATCGTTTAATCTTGCAGAGGCTGCTGTTAGACTTAGAAGGTTAGAAGGATTCTGCATCAATTTTGTTCCTGAGGAATAAAAAACAAGTAAAGGAAGATGAGACCTATACAATTTAATTACTTTGGTTCACAATATGAAGACATTTTTGCTGCAGTTGATCTCGAAAGCCATTTCTTATTAATAAAAGGATTTCACATGGATCTGGCCGCTTGTATTTGTTTTATATAAAAAATATTCTGGTGCGGTAATATGGAAAATCCAAGATATGACTCAAAGCATTGCATCGTGATGCATCATAATATTGAATCGAACTAAACCGCAAACTTAATAATCACAATTGAATCAAATCATGAGTCTAGTGAAGATGCACAGCTCTAGACCATTTTTGATTTTAACTGGATGAGGCTATTAAGACCAAAAGAGAGAAAGGGAGCTGGAAGATGTTCAAACAGCAAGTATCTGACTGCAAAGAACAAACACCAGCAGTTATTGTTCAGATTTTTTTTTTTTTTTCTATTGTCTTTATTGCAAATTGTTCACACATATGCATACAAGCCGCACAAAATAAACAAAAAATCATGCCCAAACCCACACTAAGCATACAAACATAAACTCATACACACTCACCTACACACACACCCACACTGGGGGGGGGGGGGGGGGGGGGGGGGGGGGGGGGGAGTGATACAATTAAGATATATGTAAATTGCAGTACCAAGTACTATAGAGTTCAGTCCATCTTAAATCAAAAATAAAAGACAAGTATCTGCTAATGCATATCATTCATAAACAAAAAACCAAACAAATCTGTCGCAATCTATATAAATACCATCAGGCTAAGTCCAGATATTTCAATAAGAGACCCCATGATGCTTCCCATTTATGCTGACCTTTTTTATCAGTAAACCGCACTTTCTCCAGATGAATAACTGAAACAAGCTCATGTAACCAGACTCTGAAGCATGGTGAAGTCGGTGTCTTCCAGTCCTTCAGAATAAGCTTTTTGGCAAGTACCATGCCCATCAGTAACACTGGTTGAATGTGTGAAGGGAGAATTAAAGAGTCCTCTGAACATCCAAAAAGAGCCAAGAAATAAATTGAATTTTATGTTAGGCTGTGTTTTCATCATTGTGTTATGTTTAGCAGCTTTAGTGGGTGCAAAGATCACACACCGAGCACACAAGTGACATGTTGGAAAGTCTGCATCCTGCCTACAGACATCAGAGTACTGACTGAATACACTAAGACTTTCTCCACATGGTTACAGTTCCCAAAACAGGCTGTAGACATTAGCAGAGCCTTGTCTGTACAAAATACTATAATACTATTTTTCACTGACATGCTTGTTTGGCTTCTCACATCTTTTCTGGCTTCACCACTCTATGCTTGTCAACTATTGTTCATTGTATATCATCTGTGTTTCTTTTACCAGGAAGCAACTCGAGCATTTAAAAATAACCAATGCAGAGGCATAAAAACTTCAGTTCCATGTGTGTCCACTTGAGGCTGTTTGTAGAAAAAATATGACAAATCCCATTCCTAATTACGATTTTACCATAAATATGGCTCTACAACAATGCTGGTAAGCTGTTGAGAAAAATATCATAAACATGCAGTTTACAGCAATCTGATTGTGCCAGCACACGGCTACGTAACAACCACCATAATGGTGCTTAAATGAGGACACACAGCAGGCAGATGTTGAAATTCTGCTGGGATGTGAAGGATTAGATCGTGCTCACTACACTGCCCACATAGCCAATAGCAATGAGCACTTGTATTGATTCATTAACAGGAGGCATCACCTTTCGACTCCACACCTGCTAGGAACAATAACTGATCTAAACTGCTGAAATTCCTTCTTTTAATCTCACACAAACAGCAGATCATGAACCACTTAACAGCGTAAAAGTCACTGTCACATTTACTGGATCAATTTCACGCACTTTGTCATTGTTGCTTGTCACCCAAACACCCATTGTGAGACAATTAGAATCAGATATGTATTACAGCTGCCAAATTGACACACTTTCAGGAGCCATTTCTGCCAATTATACACAATTACTCACAAAGGACAGTGCATGGTTGAGTATCAGAGGAGAGCTGTAGATTCTACTCTGAAGAGAAATTGGCAAACGTCTCTCCTCCCCGGTGATCTGTGTTCGTGTAAAATTATAATAAAATATTTAAGCTTGAGCTGTGTTGAAGGATGCAGATTATTCAGCCTCTCACATCTGCTCAGGTTCATCCTTACAGCAGGTTTCTGTATGTGATGGTGATGCTTTGTGTGAATTAAACAACCCTGTGGAAATAAAGTAACATCCTCGCTATGAAATCTCTCACACACAGAAATGTTTGATTTAAAGCATATTGCCGGGTCCTGAAAACATTTAACCCTCCACAGAGCTGTGTGAATTGGCTCAGAGGAACAGTTTTGGACTCCAGCTCGGAGTTAGAAACGCTGACTGTGCCAGGCTGGAATGAAGGCTGTGTATCAATGTTTCAATCTCACTGTGAGCTACCACTGAAGTGCTGGTGGCATACTGAAATCATATCCTCAGAGAAATGTTCTAAACATGGAAGAAGATCCCCTGGAAGCTTTGCTACTCTAATTAAATTAAAGCTGGGGATGACTTCTAATACTGTTAACTAGGGCCGTACAACTTCACTAGTCTCACAATTCAAATCAGTCATTCAAGTCAACCACTCAGTTCAGTTTGATATTCATCACCATGCATTACAACGCAGCTAGAGATGGGACAGTTACATGGTTTCATGATTAACTGCAATTTAAAAAGTCACAGTGAATTTATCCTTAAAGCTCTCTGTGTGTATTTCCTGTGCTCAAAAAGACCATGCAACCTGCACGGACACTAAACAAAGTGACACCAGGTGCCCCAGCTTCATCTGCTGTCTTTAGCCACCAACAGGCTACACTGTCCTCACGTCACTATCGTGGTTAGGTGCTGTATCAATGAAGCAAAAAGAAAAGTCTGCAGTGGCAAAAGGGACACAACAATGACCACAGAAATATTAATGATGACAAACTTCTGTCTGCAACACGATAACAGACATCACGTTATCCATGAGCAACTGACCAAACGATCAGTGAGGTAAATTTTAAAGTGGTCTCTATAAACTTACCTGGCACACCAGATGGACAATACATTATAATTCATTACTTCTATGGGAGAGAGCCCTTAGAAAGCCTTTAAAGAAGCATATTCAGCAGGTGATTGGTTGATTGTTATGTCAATCACATTTAGTACAGTCCGATCAGATAATGTAGTAGGTAGGCGCTACTCCACTACGGAATATGAGCCACTTCTTAAAACAAACTCTCGTCAAAACCTGTCAGAACTGAAGTGAAAATATCATTACTATAGAAAACTTGATGGTGTTATTTGCTTTTCATTTAATAGAGAATTGTGGTCCAAATCTGATAAAACTGCTACTGAAGATGATAATCTAGGTACGAGCAGTCACCTCCTGCTGTCCTCACACTCATAGGTCCCACCTCTTCCTGCTCTGAAGGGCTCTGATTGGGCCATCCTGTTTGATAAATGCATGCGCTATAGATGTTAAAGAAATCTAAATTACCCTGTTTATTTTCATGATTTCAAAATCCATCAAAATACTTTTAATTATGATTATCTCATGTATGAGCAGCCCTTGACGTTTATATTCTCCAAATGGATTTTTACTCCCACTACATTATATGCTTCGTTAATCTGGTTGGCCTTTAATGGATGTGACAAACAGAGTGTTTGACAAGTGACCATCTGATTTATGTTTGTATTTATTTATTTTAAGTTTTCCCCATCCCGAACTCCATCTATGAAGTGTTGGCCAAGGTGAAGCAGTAAAATACATCAATGGGATGAGTGGGACGGTCTATCTGTGCTGTCAGGTTAACGAGTGAAGGCCACAGTCCTTGAAGGGAGTACCTTCAACTGTCCCTCTGTCTCTCCCTTTATCTGCATCTCTCCACTGAATGCAGTCACAAAAGTCTAAAAGTAAATCTATAAAATAAAACAGCATTTGCTGATAGACAGTGGCTGAATTTAAAAAAGTCTTCACACCAATAAAAAGTAAAACAAAATAATAATTAAACAAAGACAAACACCTATCAGTTCTCCTCCTTCCCATTGTTCCCTCATGTTTATAAAGTTCTCCTCTCCAGCTGTTTGCAATCCTCTGTGTTGCTGCCTCACGCCTGCTGAGGAGCTCAACAGCAGAATAAGGCAGAGGACGCTCACATCATGAGCCTCCAGGTGTGCAGCAGGTAGCTGTCAAACACTCAAACAATGCCATCGTGCTCCACCATCACTATTCCCACCTGCAGGATCTGGACTGAATGATGCCCCTTTGATTTCTCCAGCGCTTTCAACCCGATCCAGCCCTCCTGCTCGGAGCAGAGAGAAGCTGAAAGCGATGCGGTGGATAGCGTGGCGTCCTGGATTATGGACTGCTGCTCTCTGACAGGCTGCAGCTCCTTTCCTGCAGGGCAGTATTAATGCAGCATGGAGCAGCACAGGGAAGCCCTGGGTTAAAGTATTGCCCACTCTCCACACCTCTGCCTTAAAGATTTAACTTAGGGTCACGGCTGCTATAGGCTACAGCAAAGAAGAGAGCTTGGGGGGGCAAAGAGTCCAGTGTGCTGCTACAGGGGGGAACATTTGCAGATTAGTGTAACCATGGGGCAAAAAGAGCATCTCATCCTGTCATGAAGGTGTCAAATATACCTAAATGTCTTTTTTTTTTTTTACAAAAAGATCTAGAGAGAACATTTCTTTATGTTTAATTCAGCTGCTCTGTGGATGTGGTTTCACATCTTACCTATGGATGGGGATTGGACAATCGCTCTGTCAATCACATTCATTATGGACCAATCATATGATGTAGTAGGTTGGTGCTACTGCCACAGAGTTAAATACAAAATATAAGTCGACTGGTACAGCAAACTCAAATGATTTAATTTATTTATTTACATTGTTTTTAAAAGATACTTGATGGGCTGTAAAAGTTTAGAATATGTGTGCGTAAAATTTGTCTTTTTCTGGCAAGATACTACATATTCTCAAACAGTGCACATCACAACTTAGTCATATAAATACTAGTCATCTCCCATTAATCAACCACTGCTTCCACTTACAGTGAGTTTAAACACAATCGAGCAAAAGGATGAGATCAAAACTGTGAGAAAGAAGTCAATACAGTAAGAGTGAGCATGGACTCTACAGTCATGTGTAGCTCATAGTGTTGGTTTCGGGGGTCAGTAGTGAGATGTGCCTCTCCTGCTGCCCCTTAGCTGGAGTATCTATAACCTGAAGTGGATTAAGACCAGACTCAGACCCCTGAACAGGTTTTTACAGGTCCTGCAGAGGATGAGGTCAGAGGAGGAGCTGCTTCATCCTCTGACTGTGTTGTCTAACAGTGATCATTGTTTTCAAGGAATTTGGTTTTAAATGGTTTGGACTTCAAATGTGATCCTGATAACTGGTGTTAAATTAAACAAATTTAGTTTGACATGAAAAAGGAAAATCAAAACTGTTGAAGCAGCAGTCTAAGCCTGTGACATCAGTTTTTGTCTTTAGATTAGTGAGACACAGACCTGGACAAACTTACTGTATGAATATAGAGAAGGAGAACAGACCTGTGAGCAGACTGTGTGAATGTGTGTGCGCCTATGACGGTGTGCACGTTTCACAAATCCTTTTGTTCTGACTATGATCCAGCTTCCTTCAAGGGTTGGATAGTTAGGGAAGTCACTCCCACATTCCCCTGCTACTCCAGTACAGCTGTTTGTTATGTTTTGGTTCAGAGCCCTCTGGTGGCAGAACTAACACACTGTGCCTCTAAGTCACTGGTGGGCAATTTCCAGAGGTTGTACCCATTAATATGAAAAACATCTGCCTTGAAGTGTTGTAGTGTACTTTGCCACTTCAAGACAATGTGCACAGGCAAACTGCATTACAACTTGCATGCATTAAAAAAAAGTTGGTAAATATTTTTTTTATCTAAAATTGCATGAGAAATAAGCAGATCTAATTGGCTATAATGATTTTTGTAAAGGCATTTTATAAAATATTATAAATGCATTTGGGGAAAAAGTAATTTTAATTAAATGAATAACCAACAATAGCCAAGTTATTTCTAACTGCCTTCATGACTGGGTGAGTAATTTAAAAAAGGAAAAAAAACCTAACAATCATCATCATAATCATCATAATCATAATAATAGTAATCATAATAATAATGATAGTCATAATAATATTTTTCTTATGTCCAAATCTGAGCCGACTCACTTAGTCAGAAATTAATCAAACACGACATGTATCCACTAAAACTACAGGACAAACTTTATAAAATGGCATGACACTAGTTTATTGTGTTGAATAAGTACCTGTAATTGGCTTTAATTTCATGTTTAGCCTATGTAATCAAGCTTCACAGTTTGGCTTTGAGCTTTAAAACATTAAGGCTAATGAAAGGTAGATATTAATTGTTATGTGAAATTATTTGTATTATGAATGTGTTATTTATATAACATTTTTACTCTTCTAAATTTGGTCCTCTGAAACTGACATCACCATTAAGATGGCCCTTGTGGTAATCAATGTTGCCAAACTCTGCTTTAAGCAGTTAAACATATCCCGAAATGCAAATTATTTCAGAAGAATATACAAGAAAAGTAACTTTTGGCTGCAAGCTGTAAATCAGAGTGCATGACCTTATAAATAACTTTAAGTTAGTAAGTGTTTATTCTTTCTGGAGTGTCTGGTTGTTTTTGTATCTCCAGCAGAAGCATCAGTGTTCATTTCAGTCTGTTTCATAACCAGTTCACTCTCAGTAGGATTAAGTTAGAAAACAGATACTTGGGTGAAAAAGTTTAAAGTACTGGTTATTTTCGACACTGGACTTTCAGTAAAGTTTAGACTCCTAAGGTTTTTACCAGCAGTGCAGAAGTAAAAAAAAATAAATAAATAAATAAAATTTAAAAGGATATTTCTCCAAATCTTTGTGTTCAAAGCTAACTCAAGCTCAGTGAATGTGTAGTACTGAATCCTCCTGAGAAACAATCAGTTTTACTCTCATTCGGTCTGAAAACAAATTCAGGGAGTGTTTTGAAGCTCTGAGTTTGCTCTGGGGCCTGAACTACAGGGAGAAGCTAGTGTTAACTGTAATATTCAGGGCTGCTCGGTTACTGAATAAGCTTTCATAATGTTTATTTCAAATGGTTTTGAGACCAAGGGTGATTTTTTACCTTTGTTGTATGTTTCAAATTACGATCGCGAGTCAATAAGTAACCAGCCTAACTTATTTCCCGTTGAGATCCACCTCTTCTTTTTCCATGTAATTGCCCTTTAGTGTGATGCACTTAGACCAACGGTTTTCAAATGCCATCAGCCCAGAACTGAAAAAGTCAGGGTCCTTTCCATTGACCCACTCCTCAACTGCTGTCACGACTTCTTCGTCAGACCGGAAATGATGTCCACGGATATCCTTTCTCAAGTTTGGGAAAAGGAAGAAGTCGCTAGGAGCTAGGTCAGGCAAATAGGCAGGATGTGGTATTAATTCATACCCGTTTCGCTCTACAGCATCCATTGCAACTTTACAAGTGTGGACTCTCGCGTTGTCCTGTTGCAGCAAAACACCTTTAGAGAGTTTACCTCGCCGTTTTTCACAGATGGTGGTTCTCAGCTGGTCTAGCAAGTTTGCATAGTACACTCCAGTTATTGTACTTCTCTTGGGTAAAAAGTCCAACATAATAACGCCTTTTGCGTCCCAAAATACTGTGGCCATCACCTAGCCAGCAGATGGTTGCGTCTTGAACTTCTTTGGCCTCGGGGACCCCGACCCTACCCACTGACGACTTTGAGCTTTATTCTCTGGCTCATAATAATGAACCCAAGTCTCAACTACAGTCACCAGACGCAAAAGAAAATCATCTTTTGTCCTAAAACGCTTCAACAAGGCGCTGCATACTGATGCTCTGGTTGCCATTTGCTCATCACTAAGTGATTTGGGAACCCAACGGGCTGTTAGCTTGCACATACCTAAACAATCATGTAAGATTGTTGAAACGCTACCATGTGAAATGCCTAATGCCTGCACTATTTCTTCCACCCGAATTCGCCTATCAGAGTATACCAGATCCCGAACTTTGTTACACATTTCTTCATCTCTGGCATCCAGTGGGCGTCCAGACCTGGCTTCATCTTCCAAAGATGTTCTACCACGTTTGAATTCTCCTACCCAGAATTTAACCTGAGCATAAGATGGTGCAGAAGACCCATAAACATCGGCTAACTCGCCGTGTATTTCCTTGCCTGTTTTACCTTTTAAATACAAGTACCAAATTACAGCACGGTACTCAACTTTAGATGAAAAGCATGCCTTTGCATCACTAGCCATGTTTGACATTCAATATCTTATTAAAGAATGACTCAATACGCGTGCAATTTTGTACCCAGGTATAAAACGTGTATTGAAACAAGGCATGAAAATCGTTATCGTCTCGGTCAATCAGAAATGGGGTAGGCTGGTTACTTATTGACTCGCCCTCGTATCAAATAAAAATGCTGTGTTGCAGTGGGGGACATTTGATCTTTATTGTCAATCACTTTCTGCCTTACTGTCATTTTATTTGCTCTGTCTTTTCAAACTATGGCTGGTGACTCGTTTAACAGTCTTCCACTAACAGAAGGTAAAGATAACTTCATCTAGTCTCCCCCAAGGAGGTGATGTTTTAGCTGCCGTTTGTCTATTTGGCTACGTTCACACTGCAGCCCTTAATGCTCAATTCCGATTTATTGCTCAAATCCGATTTTTTTGTTTGGCTGTTCAGATTACACCTTTAAATGTGGCCTGTCTGCAGACTGTGATGTGAACAGCTCACGCTTCAGAATTGACACGCATGCTCAGTTGAATATTAATGACATCACGCACAGAACGGTGTGATGAGGGCAACAAACACAGACCAAAAATGTGCTTCACAATGCTGGAGAAGTTTGTTCTCATAACGCAGATCCTGATGTTACAGCATCTCACCTTGAGTGAGCTCTTATTAAAGTAATTATGGGTATAATTTATTTCTTATGAACCTAAAGGCGGCTGCTCTTTCCCGTCGACCTCTGCCGATGAGAGATTGTTGCAGGAGAGAAAAACAGCTCAGAGCCATAGAGCGCTGAACAGGTGAACAAAGAGGCAAAAACTTAGTTTTATCATCTGTTCTGATGTTTCTTAGTTTGTCTGAGAGCAGATCAGACAGGAGCAGACTGTTCACTGACTGACGCTGTCTCGTAGAAACACACAGTAGCACGCAAATGCGCACGGATGAGATGGTCAGCGGTGGATCATCAGTGTCTTTCCGCGTCCTGTAAACTGTTATTTTAGCCTGATAATTTCATTAAAACTGTTGGTGCAGTGTTAATAAACTAAGTTTATCAGATATCACAATACAAACAGTGTAAAGATGTATGATTCATTCACGTTTATTGTTTATTGTGCATGTAATGGAGACATCAGTCGATTGCACCAGCGCTCTCTCACTTTCTCTCGTCACTCCCCCATTAATGCATTTTTTTAATCATGCTTGTAGAGGGAAAATCAACTAAAGCTCTTTATTTAAGGAAAAAAATGGTATAAACTCTTTAATAATCATGTCTATATATTAACCTCTCCTTATGTTTTGGCCATGAAGTGACTCTGAAAAAATCTGACTCGAGGTAAATTGCCGACCCCTGCTCTAGAATGACGTCAAAGTCGCATTGAATGCGACCTGGCTGTTCAGACCGCGGTCGCATTCAAGAAAATCAGATACGTATCCGATTCAGTACCACATTTGAAAGTGACCTGAATCTGATTCGAAAATGTCAGATTCAATGTGACTTGTGCTGTTCACACTGTCAAAAACAAATCAGATACAGGTCACATTTGAGCCAAAAAATCGGATTCAGGTCACTTTTGACTGCAGTGTTAACGTAGCCTTTGATGATCTGTATGTCAGCAAAAAGCTGCAAAAGGTCTTTCTACAGATTGTGGTGCAAAAAAGAAGTGATAAGCCTACAAAAGGGTAAAAGAAAAAAATAGGACCATACTCCTTTCAACTCCTTTTAACACTTTTAAACTGAGATGCTTTGGTGTTGTTGATGTATTTTTTTTTTCATTGGATTTTTTCCTCAGTTCTTTTTTATTTGCATTTTCCTAATAAAGCTATTAATCAACATATTATTCGGTCAAGTAGTTGTTTTCACATTAGCCTTTGGTAGATGAATCTGCCCCATGACAGACATGGAAAAGCTGCTTCATAGGGTTTTATATTTTTTAGGATCCTCGCAAAAATACAATCAGATATTGGACTCTGATTATAAACTCCTCTGTTTTAGCCCTGCTAAGAAAAGCCCGTTGTGGTGTCTGTCCCTTTAAATCCTGCTGAGCTTTTTCTGACCACACCCCTCTCAAGAGATTTGTGTAGCTTTGACCTTCCTGCTCTGTGCTCTGATGTTTACTGTGGCGGCACAGACATGCCTAAACATGTTCCCTCCACTGGCATGTGGCTGTGGGTTGAACATATCTGGCTCAGGGTGTCTCTTATCAGGGAAGGTGGCATTTCCCCTTATGACATCATGAGGGGGATGTTTTAATGGACTGTTTGACTGCTGGTCAGTGGTGACCGTGGAAACATACTACATGCTTTTGTATTTAAAAAGCATATTCTGAACAACATGGCTTCTTTTTCTTCTTTTTAATTTTTTTCCTCATCGGCTTTTTACTTTTTCTTTCAGGTTATGATAAGCACATATCTTCAGCCTGGCCTGATACCTTAATCAGGCAGTAATAAAACATGTCACGCCCAGCCTCGTCCTTTCTTTATGCATGCAGGCTGAGGAGGATGAACTGTATTCTTCCAGTGGATCCAACAGACTTGTTAAAAAGTTTCTGTAATCAGCCGAGGCCGCGCACATTGGTAACGGTGCAGAATGAAGGCAGGATTAACACTCGGTGAGAAAGACTCTCTGTCCTCTGAGGCAGCATCGAGTTGAGAGGACGAGGACTGAAGTGAACTCTGTCTTTAACAACACGTCCCGACTCCTCTGAGCCGAGCCGATGCAGCTACAGAGCCTTCACCACGTTCTCCTTCCACCTCATCTACCCAGAATGCATCAGGAGGCTGTTCAAACAGTGATCAGACTGTACTGTAATTCTTATACAAATACAATGACCACGTCTCAGGGAGGGAGGATGAACTGTACTGCCCTGCTCTGACTGACGGCGGGACTGGATGTACACGCTATTAAAGGCACGAGGATGAGAATACATTACCGGAGAGTTTCAGGGTTTTGCTTATCCACTATATTTGATCAAATCATCAATTTATGCAAGTAAAATTTACATATTCTTGAACTGATAGAATAATTTGTGACATAAATTATAAAGTATGAACAAGAATAAATGACACACTTACTGTGACATGCAATCTTGTGATTGTTAATGAAAATTAAAAACAAAACATTTGTTGTTTGTAGTTGAGATAATGACAATAAAAATATAAAGAATTTGTTTTATCTGATTTCTGGGTAGCTCTTAACTTTGCAGAAGTGACCCTGAATGTCCACTGAGCACCCCCTGTTGTCTGGAACTTCGGCAGGCATTCAGCTGAAAGGGGAAAACTGAAGCAGCTGCATCTGCATGTTACTGAAAAACAGCCAAGGGAATTTATTTTTGTATCATTATTATTAAAATAAAATAGGACAATTAGAACTAAACGCAACATAATGATAGAAAATATCAGTCAGTTATATATGTATATATATATATATATATATATATATAAACTACTTGATCGATTAATATGTTGGGAGTCCCTGCGATTGAGCACACTGTCCTTATTTTTAATTGGATAGCAAAGACAGTAAAAAGAAGTGTTACAATCACTCGCACCTCACAGACTCATTAGCATATGCTGGAAATCACACTTAAACTTGGTCATTACACCTCACAATCAGGCTCTCTAACATTGTTTTTTCACATCTTTTTGTCAATAATTTATGCACTCATTGAGATTCACACAAATATTGTTTTTAGTGCCATTGCTGATTTTCTGATTAAAAATACTTAACTGCTGTCACTGCATTTTGTATTAGAGATGATAATCTCCAGACAGTCGGGGGCCTATATTCAGAGAAAATATTATGAATGATTAAGAAAAAGGCATGTTTTTCAAATTCTTTAAGTGTGAAGTTAAATAAAACCTGATGTCAGTTACTATGAGAGAATAGTCCATAATGTTCAAATTAATAGATCAATTAATGAAATATTCCACAGCAGAACGTGTACACAGAAAAACTTCCCTCAACTTCAACAGACCTACAGCAGACTTCAAAACGCATTTATCTTTTCTATACTGTTAGAATAAATTGTCCGCAGCAATTTTATTTTTGATTTTTGATTTTTGATTTCATGGTGTTTTTTTCCTGAGTCCCAAAGTCCATATTAAAAACTAGTGATGGGAGATACCAGAATTTTTAAAATCAATACGATACTGATACTCTTTGCTGTAATTTTCCAATACCAATACCAATCATCTCTTGCAATGCACACAAAACAATTGTGAAATTTGACGTTTTTATTCAACAGAAGAACTTAAAGGAAACATGCAGTCCAGACTCTAGATAATCAAATCTAAGGTGAGTTTACTTTTAAGTCTTATTACAAGAAAATACATGTAGCAGATATGCCACTATTAAAGACATAAGTGACTGTTTTAAGTGCCATTGACTTGGCCAGAAGAAAAAGAGAAAAACTGACAACAGTCCCTAAAACTTAACAGATAAACATTTTGTTAGAGTACTCATTTAGAATCTGTACTTTATGGGAGTGATTTATACCAAAAAAGTGGTTGCGAAAGCATTCATGCTTCAATACTTGGTATTGGTACTACTTAAAACCAAATATGGTGCTATTTGTGCAAATATGAATGCGCTTATTGTGGGTGTAACTCAGTCTCTGTGGATTTGGCTTACAGATAGATAGAGCAGATTTGCACTTACATTTCATTGGATTTTAAAGAAACACAAACTTTTGGTCTATTTTTATGTTATTATATGAGGGGAAAATGCTGCTTAATTATTTTAGCAGTGGTAGAATGATATGGAGCTGGAGTGTTGGGGCGACCCTGATGGGGGAGGGGTAATGTATGTGAAAAGCATCAAATGCATAATTTATTTAAGGTTTTTTTTTGCCTTAACTTCAAAAGTAACACAAGTGCATGGCAACCTGTAAAACCTTCTCAGCTAAACCTTTTAGTAACCTTTGCCCTTCCTGCAACAAACATCATGCTGAATGCAAAAGCTTGACATTGTGCAAAACTTTGTTTGAATTTTTCATCAATTGATTCTTTTTCTGCACAGTGACAGAGTCCATCTTTTTTTACTAAAGTGGCTAAACTGGGCCATGGACCTGTGGGCTTTCAGGGAGCTGTGAAATGACAACCCAGCCAGCCTGTGCTGAGGAGGAACTACCAAAGTATACCTAAAAGAGTCCAGCCAGTTGAGAAGGTAAATGAAAAACAGCACCGTAACTGATTACCTTAGATACAGACCTAAGATCAGTTGGAGGCTATTTTTTTTAACAGAGAAAAAAATAAACTTGTTAGTAGCACTTGGTCGGTAATTAGAAGGTTGCAGGTTCGAGCCCAGCTCTGGCTGTCACATGGCGATGTGTCCTTTGGCAAGACCATGAACCCCAAGTTGCTCCCTCTGCTGCATCAGTGGTGTGTGCAGTGTAAAGCTGCTTTGAGTTGTCAAAGAGACTAGAACAGTGCTACTTAAGCTCAAGTCCTTTTACCATTTTACCATTTTACATAAAAGTGCTCCTTGCATTTGTGTTTGAATATAAATATGTGTTGACAAAATAAGTTGTTTGTTTATTACTGTGCCCTTCAAATCACTAAAATTAGTCCTCTGGCAATGAGAGTCATTTCACATCGCTGAGGTAGAGATCAGTTGACTTCATCCTTTTTATCTATACAGCCCTGTGTTGAAAAAAGTGATTTTCCAGGGTTTTTTCTGTATTTTAGAAGTGTTGCATGGAAAATTTAATGAAATTATATATCATTTAAAAAAAAACTCTGCATTGAAAAAGTATCTTCATTTTCTTTTAAAAAGCTCAGAGCCAAGTCCAGTCCAAATCACCTGGTGGGGGTGCCCCATCAGATTGGCCGACCATCTGCACACGCCCTTGATTAAATGTGATCAATATCATATATAGGTGTCATGGCTATTAACAGCATTTTTGTTCCTGAATCCAAAAGACGTCAGGCAGTTTGATAACAGTAATGCTGGAATTACTCAGAGGGTAGCAGATAACTACCTTGAGTTCATCAGACTGAGTGGAAATTGTGTGAAAACATGAAAATGTGGACATGAGTGAGGCAGCAATGACTTTTTGCTCAAATATATTTCCTTTTGTGTTATCTTGAATGCAGACTTTTGCTGTGTGGTTATTAAACTGAAGCATGCATGACCATAATGATAAAAATGTTGTTTATTGTGCAGCTGTAGACCGAGCCTACAGTCCTGATTATACCATCAATAAAATATGACAATGCACGGAGGAAACAGGAGGTTAAGATGCACAAATCTGCACCCTTAGCAGTGGCACTGTCACGCATTAAAGATGAGGTGGGTAAAAAAAGGCATGTCCTCAAATGAGATTAACGAGAATATGAAAGAGTTTTCACACAAAGGGTTAACTGACACAAACAGACCAGAAACAGACTCTCTCTCCAGCCTCCTCAAACATTTCACCAAGTGTAACGAAAACAACACAGCCTTGAAAATGAAAGTCATAATTGCATTTGTAGCGCACGCTCCAATCAATACGTACACTACCCGACAACCAACCCCTCCCTCCTGAAGCTGAATGTGAGTATCTCTCAGCTCTGTGCATCCTCAACAAGACATTAACCAGCCAAATCAATAACATTCAAGGGCAATGAGCACGACTCGCTGCACGCCGACTTCACACCGGCACAACTTACAAAAGGCATGCACACAGGAAACTGTCATCACTTAGCACACATGTGATCAGAAAGACAGGCACGGCAGCCCTTTCTTTAGGTTGTAATGACCTTTAGTAACTCCTGGAAGGATGCACTTGATCAGCTGCATGCCTCAAACACACGCTGGTGGACGGGATCAGTCCTCATGACGCACAGGGACATTAAAGCGGCGCTGTTATTAAATGGAACAGTTGTACTTACTTTAAGACGGCGCTGTCTCCTTGTCTCACGGTGATGTTGTCCTTTAATACAGAATCCCCGCTCCTCGCTGGAACTCCTGCAGGTACAAGGAATAACAATTTAAGTCCGAGGACGACAAGGCATTTCCCAGGCGCCGCTAGATAACCGTTAATTCCCATGTTTCCCTTTTTCTGTCGCTGCGCAACTTCCAAGAAAACTTGATATTCCTCTCTGCGTCTTCGCCTGCAAATCCCCCTACTCCACAAATAAATAAGACCTCGCACCGGAGCTGTGCACGACCCGGTTTAAGTCCAAGTAAACAGGCTTCTCGTGAAATACAGAGCGTGTAGACTGGAGCGAAAAAAGTGTCTTTGCGCACCACCAGCAGCAGCCGCTCTAGGAAAACTGACTCCAGAGGACAGAGAAGCGCAGCGTTTTCACGGAGAAATGTGCACCGTCTCCTCCGCTCCTAACTGCTCTATGGCCGTGAAATGGATGCTCTCACACAGACGCATCAGCCAACACTCCTTATGTTTGTTTTCTCTCTCTCCCTCCGTCTTCCCCTCTCTCTCTGTCGTCTGGTTGAGACTCTGAGAAGCTGCGCACTCAGAGCAAAAAGCCTGAATTCGCTTCAGTATCTCTTCTCGTTAAGTAGGCTACAGCTCCTCAAGTACTCTCTCCCCTACTCTCTCTCTCCCACACTCCCTTTTAATCGCCAGGTAGCATCTCTGTGCCTGTACCATCAGGACCATATGGTGCGCAGCCTGCAGTGTTCCCAAACTGTGGTCCAAGGACCCCCAGTGTGTCCTTAATCCTCATGTTACCAACAATTTTAACACATTCAGACCTCTGACTGGTGTCCAAAGGTATAAAGTGTAGCCAAGAGTGTGACAGTCTATGTTTGATCAAAACATTAATATAACATGGATGCTATCTGGAGTCAGGTGACTGTGAGCATTTTGGGGGAGTTACGGTGATGTGACACCTAAACTGAAAAAGATGAGTTCAATTCTGAGATCTGATTCAATTTTCTTTTGGATATTTTACAATGTGCTCTTGGATGGTTGAGGTCAAACACATCAGTTTCAAAAGTCATTTAAACATGAATCTTTGGTGAATCATGAAAAATGGACGTTGCGTAATTCATAGTACAAATATGTTTATGACTTTGGTAACACTTTGTTTTTAGGTCACCATATTCACCTCTAACTAGCTGCTTATTAGCATGCTAATTAGTAGTTCACTAGCTGCCTATTTGCAAATATTGAGGTCTTATGAGTGCCTATTTCTGCATGACCATAACACACAGCTTCTAGGCTATTAATAAAGATTTTTCCCTGAACCCTTTGATGCATGATGTACACTACACCACTACTGGACAGATATTTAGAATACACTTCAACAATTTAGGTTGCAGTACCATCTCAACTACCAGGTGAACTCCAAAACCATTGTCTTAAGTTTCATGAAAATATAATATTTACATCATAAATCCAAAATGGCCGACAAAGGGGTAAATTCACCACACCCTTCAGAAATAAGTGTTAAATCCTTCTATTCTCAAAGAATCAGGCAGGTAAAATTTATATTATATTTTAATGAGATGTTAGGAACACTTTTCTGAAGATTTAAAAATACATATTTTTTTCTTCTGTGACCAAAGAATCATCTGTCCACTCTAGAGGACATTATACACTAAAGGGTACGTTCTGTGTAATATGCCTGTATTCAGATTTCACCTAATTTTGTATTTATTATTTAAAAATTTTGTGTAATTCACAAGTAAATAGTTAACTTAAACAGCAACAGTAAATACGATTCGGATTTTCATTTTATTTCAGTGCTAACACTTTATTTATTGGGTCATATAAAAGCTGAGGCCCATGTGAGGATATGAAAGCCTCTGAATGTGTAGAGGGATGGTGCATGTTTGTGTATTTATTCTAAACTTTGTCTTAAGTTTAGGTTTTTACAGTGTAATTATTCTACAATAACTTATTTCTCTAAAATATCATGTTTTCTCTCAGATAGACTTAAGGACAGCAAGCGCTACAGGGTGACTGATAAATTTCATTTTTGTCATATTCATGTCCTGTATTCTTGATAAATGTTTGTTAAAGATGTGTGTTTGTGGATCTATATTAAGTTCCATTAAATTAGTATTTATACCCTTGATGCGTGGCGTCCACTGTAGTGTACAGATGCATAACTCCCTCAAAAACATATTGAAAAAAAAAATCATGGTTTCTAACTTGTTTGAAAGTAAAAACAAACATTGATTGATTATTCCTTTGTGATTTAATAAATCAGGCATGGAATGGTTAATAATCCTGTAATTGCTGCGGTAATCAATTAAGAAGGTGATTTATTTAAATCATGATCATAATAAGCTTTGTCTAGCATGACCTTTGTAAGGAAAAAGTATCAAAACAGCAAAAGTTCATCTCCAGTAATCTACGTACTCTGAGGTCATTTTCACACCTATAGCTCAGTTGTAATGTTCTGATTTAGTAGAAAAAATGCTCAAAATTTGCATATTTGCCTTGGATCAATTCACGTTCACACAGCAGTGTTTTGAAGCAGTCCGGGTCCAGGCTTAACGTCATTACATCACAGCCATCATTACTATGAGTTTGAGTCACGCTGTGCATTATAGGAAGAAATTCAACAGATTATCCGCCCACAAGCAGTTACAGTGGATATCAAATGTCCCATGTAAGGTTATACAGTTGAGCATATTTATGAATGTGGGACACATTCTGTACTATAAGCGCAAAAAAAAACTGTGCAAGAAAAAGAGGAGCTTTTAACACTTGCCAGTGGACCATAAGGAGCATCAAATAGCAAAGGAACTACAATGTAACAGATTACAAGGTATTGCAAAGAATGTGTCAGGGATTTGGGAAAGTAGAGAGCAACACTAAAAAAAATAAATTCTCCAGTTTGAACAAGCTAGACTGATACAGTCTGGGAATCTTAACATGTTTGTGGATCAGTCTATGGTGCTGAGCTCTGTGATGATCTGCTGAATGATGTCGACCTGTTTATTTTTTAATGTCTATTGTGCCTGAGCACTGAAAGTGGCTTTGTAGGGTCCAAAATATTATTATTAAGTTTGTTATTATCCTGGTCACCTGGTAGCTGTCATGCAATTGTTATTACTACTGCTGCTGATTATACTACTACAGCAGTGTGATGAGTGAACTTATCACCCTGTTTGTTTTGGTCCCTGGGGCGATTGTGGTCTCACAGCAAACAAACTACTCTAGAGGTCGAACAACAGGCCACATTAAAACAAAGATTGCCACTTTAAGGGCTACAGCCTTTACATGGTGTGTGTAAATCAATTGTGAGATCAATGGCATCACCTTCACTTCAGTGCCAATAAATGGAATCTGAAGGGGTCCATTTAGTAGTCCTTTCAGGGGCCCATCCATTTCTGTGGGCAGGCCTGTTAGTATGCATACAAATACTAGAAATGCAGCCCTGTGTTGCATGAAAAGCCTCCACTGTGTGTGTGTTTTTCTTGTATGTGGGAGTATTACACGCACTATAATGGACAGGAGTTGCGCTCTTAGAAGCACATTAAAAAAGCCAGGCTGTCTGTTTAGTTAGTTTAGTTTAGTTTAGATTAGTTTATTGGTTTATAGCAGGACAGCGTGCAGTGACAGAAATTATTCCAGAGAAATAAAAAGATGGCTGCACCAGATTTAGCAGAGAAGCTAATTTCCATCTGTAGTCCTTACATAAAACGAGACATCATAAATAGACAAAATTCTGTACAAATTTAAAACAGACAACATAAATAAATAAAATCCAGCACAATTCAGCAATGTTAGCTCTCTGTGTAGTTATATACTTAAAACTGATTTTTTTAACAGATAAATCAATGAATTGTCTGGATAGAAATTACCAGGTAACACTAAACCAGAACCAAATCTGACACAGTTACGAGTGAAACATAAGTTAACAACTGCTGGTTAACCAGGACATTAAAACTTGAATTACCATTTGTTAACCAGAAGAGTAAAAGTAACTAACCAGGAATTAATCCAAGGTTGAACTGTAATGCAACTAGTGAAGTAACATGTACCTTCTGCTAGTTTAAAAGGTAAAAAGAGATAATAACACTGTTGGTCCTCCCTCAGATAGTAAGCCAAAGTCTCAGGAAATCTATCTTATATATCTTATATAAAATATATCTTTAGGAAATATAAAATGTGAAATAAAGGTGTACTTCCTGTGAACCCCAAAGAGTTTAATATAAAGACAGTATCCTTTAAACATAAAGTCCGCAGTGGTTTAACACTTTTCTTGAAACTCCTTATAATTTTAACTTTGCGAGCACACATACATGTTTGAGGGTAATGTGTGTTGATTTAGTTTGAAGATGTTAGAATTATAAACAGCGGGTATTTTCCCTCTGATCTCTGTCAGATCAGCAGGAGCACCCGCAGGCCCAGAGGTTACAAACTAAAATTAGGAATTATTAAATGTCACAATAATTCATTTGAATAAATGAGCTGTAACAACAGCTTTTAATCTCTGTCAGAGCTGCAGCTCTATGAATTTTGTTTGTGAGCTGAATTAGGAGAGCGGTCCTTGTGACTTCATCTCCAGTGATTATTTGTTTTGCAAGCACAAACAGGTCAAAGAAAGCTAAGAGGGGATTTTGGAGGAAGGAACAAAACATTTATTCTCATATGAAACTGTTGCTTTGGCAAGCTTTAAGTAAAAAAGAATGTTTCAATGAGGGTCTCTGACCATACTGGCATTTATTTAAATGCTTACTATCACCCTGATGACTCAAACAATGGCAGTACATGGTCTGAATATCATGGTATGCACAGGAACCCTTCATGGAGGAGTCTTCTAGGCTCTTACAAACAAGCACAAGAGAAAGAATGAGACAGAGATTCAAAGAAGTACACTTTTTTGTTGTTCTGTAATACAAAAGTACTCTATCCCATCCTTCTGTGATGCAGTAACCCAACAGATTACTTTAAAGAGTAATGCATCCCAATACAGCCAGTGACATCATTTGCAGCTTGAGTTTTTGTGGATCACTGTCAATTTTCAAGAGTTTTTCATCCAGAAGGTCCAAATCTAACGAATGACAGGACTCCCTGATGGTTGACAGTTTCTATGTAAGTTTTCGATCAGTATCAGCAAACACATTGACTCCTTTCCATGCCTATTTACACGCCACTGACACAGCAGTGGGAGCAACTTGAGTTTGTGTCTTGCCCAAGTACACATCTACATGTCACAGCTGGAGCTGGTAATATCAGCATAGCGAATATTGGCTATGAATGAATAAATCATTTATGGTGCACCCCTACAGGACCTATCATCAGCTCCTTTATTAGCAGTGTTTGGGGTAACACAGTGCACACTAATTTGTTAAAGCACTGTAACAATTATAATAATGCATTAATTTTAAGTCAAGTATGATGTTGGGGCCCACTCCCCGACTAAGCCACTGACCCAGTAAATACAAGCAACATAGTGAACTGATTGATTGTTTCGTTCAAAGTGCTGTATTTTATTTGACAGAAGTCAGAAAAATAAGACTCCATAGATGATGTCTGGAGGAAAATAATATTGAAGCTGCAGAATAAAGATGGTGTGTGTATACTTAAAGCTCCTACAGCTGTAATAAGACATACTGCAACTACGCGGATAAAATGATACTCAGAGCTAGTCCTGCCCAACCTCAGGTCAGGTCAGGCTTTAGGAGCACAGGCCGGGGTCACACTTCACCATTCATCATTCCTGATGGCTCGTCTGCACCACCAACTATGCTCACCTTCTTCATTCATAGAGGTTTACGTGCAATGATAATTAAGGGTGCAAACCTTAAGCCCCGAGGCTCCGGAGGCAAGATGCCGAATCCCTTCAGCTGCTGGACTAACTGCTGTATCCAGCCCAACTAAATGTTAATAACATGTCTATTTAAAAGTCGTACAAAAGTACCAGATGTTAAAGACTCACCAAGTCATCAATTGATGTTGACTTTCATTTGACTTTATACCTTCTATTTTAAGAATATACACATATATATATATATATATATAATTCTATATAATAGAATTATTATATTATAGCTTCTATTATGAATAGAAAGGCTCATCAAAAATCTTGTCTGAAATGTCACACTTATGATTGGATATATTTTGCCATTCTTAAGTTGCCAACTCTCCACACCCTTAGTAGTAGTAGCAGTAATAGTAGTAGTAGTTTATTTTTACTCCAGACATGAAGTAGTTAAACAAGCTAAACTTCATTTTGCATGATGGAACAACCTGTCTGTCATCACAACCTTTGTGAATATCTGGATTTTTACCTCTTTAAAGTGGAAAAGACTGAATTAAATGAATTAAGACGACACATTTACATATGATTTTACTTTTTTTCATTTTTTTTTATTTTTTTACTAAATCAGAGGTTTGTGGTCATAAGAGTTATTATCATTATTGATTATGTTACTACATATCTATCTTTGCAAGATACTCATGTGACCTGAAAACTCATAGGATACAAGTGAGTAAAAGTTGACTTTACTCAGCATCACACTGCATATAATCATACAGCACAGTTCAAAATATAGCCTTTAAAATACTGATCAATTCCCATTTATTAACAATTGCTTCCACCACAAAAAGACTGAACATTACTGACATAAGGAGATGATAAGAGAATTAATTTTTTTTTGTCATTGTCAGGTTGTCATTTTCTTTCTTTAGAACAATGCTATATTTACTTTGACATACTCACTGAATAAAAGCAGAAAAACAACAGACGTGAGCAGACTTTAGAGTGAGTGTGTGTTGATAATATGTTACTCGTAGTTTTAGATTGTGAGTCAAAAATGACCCTAAAAAAGGCCATAGTGGTACACCGTGTGTGTATAGCTTCCAAGGAAATATGACAAAGGACATTTTTTCACCTTCTCCAAAGTTTGGGATGACTTTAGGTAAAGTAACAACATTTCAGCTGAAAAAGTCAGGGGGGGTTTGGGGGATTTCTTAAAATTACTCACCAGACGAACGTTCAAAATATGTCACTAGTCCATCTGGGAAACAGCCCATAGAAAGTGTTTGGGGAGGGCAGAACCTTCCAGAAGTACATCTGCCAGCAAGTAATTGCACGATCGTTCCATCAATCAACATTCATTACAGGCGAACCAGATAATGTTGTAGGAGGGCCCCACTGCGCCACAGAGCAGAACTCTCCTCAAAACATGTCAGAAGTGGAGCAAAAAAACCCTTACTACAGTGCAGTTTATCGTGTTGTTTGTTTTTCATTTAAAAAAGAAATGCAGTAAAAATCTGATAAACCTGCTACTGGAGGTGTTAACCTCATCTTGCTCGTATCTCCCCCCTCTTTCTGCTCTAAAGGGCTGTGATTGGGATGTCCCGCTTTGTGCTGTGCACAACCGTTGCAGATTGGAGCTTGGCTAGATGGATCTGCCTAAAAACAGTCAATGGATATAGTTGATCCAGCTGCTGCGCAAGGTTAAGGGTTTTTGTCACAGCTGAAGATGTTCGGTTTTATTTTTTTGATCCTAAGGTGACGGGAGGGTTTAAAAGTCTGTGTCCCATTTTTGCAACTTTTTGGTAATGCACAAATCATCTGGTATTTTGTCTCTTCCGTCCATGTCCAGTCAGTGAGTGCTCACTGTATTTCAGAAACTTTGATTTGTTTGCGGCAGTACATGTCTAAGGATCAGAGCTTTTATTTGCTTTCCCCTGCAGATCTTCCGGCCCATACATTTATTATTAAACAGGTTAAATTCTGAACAAGCAGAGACTCCCAATTCAAACCAATATAGAATGATTTACAGGAACATAAATGCTTATATATTGAATTAAGATCAAAACAGACTCACAATACTCTGAACTGAATAGCCGCTTCTGCCAGAACTAATTAAAAACAACTTTTTAGTTTTCTCTGGTTCCCCTGCACGTCATAGTATATTTCAATGAAATATTGTCCCATTCAGCTCCATTTGAAAGATCTGTATTGATGTATTTAATTAAAGGCAGCCAAACATAACCTTTTGTACACTTAAATAGGAGTAATCTAAAAACCCTAATATCAGAGAATAAACCATGTTTTCCTCTCATTGAGCCTGGTTAGGATGAAACTACATTTGATAATTACTATGGGTTGTTACAGATTTGTGAAGGTCACCATTTTGTTTGTGTTCAGGATAATTTTTTAATGGATGTTAAACGTTTGGGTCTGAGCTTTGTTTGAGGGAAAGGAAGAATCTAAAGTAAAACAGATTCTACAGTGTGCAAAGCTATGCCTTGGTTATTTTCTTGTCTCTTATAATCCAAGACTCTTTCCACTAAAAACTGCACTTCATAACATGAACACACACCAGACAGTTTATCAAGTCCACCTCACTAGTACCAGGTAGTCCAGAGAGGATAAAATGCTTCCTAACACACCTCACACCACAAGATAGGTAAACTTCAGGACCACCAGATAATTTGGCCTTTGGGGAAATTGGTCAGAAGTGTCCATCTCAGCTCATACTTTTTCTCTGAACATGTGTATAATTTAAAAAAAAAAGGTGAGAATAGGTGTTAATTTCCAATGATAATGACAATGAATTAATAAAATAAGAACAAAGCATTTTACATGAAAGTTGTACTCATTTGACACCTTGAGAGAGTGATGCCGCTGTTAGTTAAACACTTATATGTTCCTGAAAAGTTTAAAGATTTTCGTTATTATGATTTGATAATTTTCAAGGAGGGCATTATGGACCCTCAGCTGATGTTACAGAAATGTCTGGAGCCATTACGTCATGATAAAGACGAAGCTGTGATGTGACAGCAACTGGTATCATATCACTGAGCATTCAGGCAATGATAAATACGACCCACACTTACTTCACTGTTTTCTAGTTTTTACTTTATTAAAATTTCAGCAAAAAAATCATGAAATCAAACTTAAATATCTTACATGCTGAGTCACTTAAGACAACAGATCATGTTTTTATGTTAAATGCTAACACAAAACTCTGCAAAGTCTGATTACAACAGCTGATTTTAAAAAAAAGGACATCTTAAAAATAGGTGAGTCCACAGATTTAGCACAAATTGATAAAATAATTAAATAATTACGACTTTCATATGGCCGATTATTGACATTGCTTTTGCATATTTTTCATGACATGAAAGCACAAGAACAGTGCGGGCACCACATTAAAAATAAACGTGAGAAATCAAAAGTTTAACAAATGCTAAAGCTTTATTCTCAGAGACAGCCCGGGTACATCGATCTAATTTTTCATCTCTGCAAAGTCACAACAGGGCCTCTTTCTATGACTCCAAAAGTTCAATTAGTCATTTTAAAACATAAAATGGATGAGAATCTACATCTTTTTTTTTTATAAAATTCAAACAAATACACTTAGGTCTACGTAAAATGACTATAAAAACAGCACTCTTCAGGTGAACCAAAGTGTCCCCCTGTTACTTTTCATCAATATTAACTGTCATTCATTGCTCTGTGCCACTCATCTGGTGCACAGATTGTGACATCAGTGCATACCGTCTATTTCTTTTATCCTAAATTCACAGAGAAACCATTTGGTTGTGATTGTTTTTTAAAGTTTTCTAAATGCCTCATGGGAACAAAACACTTTTTGTTTTTCATAGATGTTTTTTTTGGTGTTAGTTAAAAGGCTGAATTAAAAGACTTTAAACTTCACAAAAGTTTGTTCACTTTGTTGGTTTTTGATCCCTCAACACTTCTACTCTCTTCACAAACAAACACACACACTCTCAGATCTGTATGCACACAGCCGAGTCCGTCCACTGGGGTTTAGAGTGGCACTTTGCAGCACGTCAAACAGCAGCTCTCTGAATTAATATGACAGCTTTTGAATCTCATGAGAGGCCTGAACAAGATAATTTCTTTACCTAAGCATCAATTTGGCATGCTGTTAGGATACTGGACGAGAGGCGACAGATGACAGAGCTCTGACAGATCCTGACGCCATCGCTGGAGATGATTACTGATAACTGACACACGGCGTTGTTCCCGTCTGGTGTCACATGTTTGAAAGAGCTGATGGCATGTGTTCGCAGGTCTGTCCTCTGTTTTGTGTTCATCGATATTTCCTCATGGTATGAGACCTTTCTTACACCCAACCAGCGCTAATTATTG
This sequence comes from Cetoscarus ocellatus, assembly GCA_037902135.1. Taxonomy (NCBI): domain Eukaryota; kingdom Metazoa; phylum Chordata; class Actinopteri; order Labriformes; family Labridae; genus Cetoscarus; species Cetoscarus ocellatus. The sequence goes on along the minus strand of JBAMNC010000159.1, from coordinate 1,643,963 downwards.
TTGGTAGTCTGCTGCAGGTCTAAGTTTAAAGGGGACATATTACGCATAAACCACTTTTTTAAGGCTTTTGAACACATTTTTACCTCCGCCAAGGAGGTTATGTTTTTGCCGGCGTTGGTTAGTTTGTTTGTCTGTTTGTCTGTTTGTGTTCAAGATAACTTGAAAAGTAATGGACGGATTTGGATGAAATTTTCAGGAAATGTGTGGAATGGGATGAGGAAGAAATGATTAGATTTTGGGACTGATCCGGATCATCATCTGGATCCAGGAATTTTTAAAAGGATTCTTTAACATTGCGAGATAGGACCATTTTCGCCAAAGTGGACTGAAGCTGCTTGGCGGAGGTCTGTGCTCTCTGAGTGCTTTTCTAGTTGGGTATTTGGCCTTCCTCCCAATCCACAAAATGTGATAGTAGACAACAAAACCTGTATTTAGCAGGCTGCATAAATGTAAACTCATGGTATTCGGCGAGCTGTTGAGTCTGTGGATATACTGTTACGTAACAGTATATTTTTTGATTTGCATACCTAACCTGATCGGTCTACCTGAGGATCAGCATGCCTAAGCTCAGAAGCTATCACTGCTCGGTTGTTGGTTGTAAACAGCCACATATATCTTCACATATAGGCTACCAGCCTGAGAGGACCAAAGAGCCTAGTGTATTAATTTTATTTTTGAAGGGAAGTAGCCAGCTACAGTCGGCTAAAACCTATATGTGTGTGCAAGTTACTTCATGGCCGACTGCTACTTCAACTTCAGTCAGTTCAACACAGGACTGGGAACTAGACTCTTCTAGTATTAACTAGTATTTATTTTGCTTGTCGCTACGAGCTAATGCTAACAGCAGGGTGAAGTGAACTAGAGGTAACTGCACAATATGTTTAATAAAAAAAAGTGTGAAGTTTTTAAAAATATAATTACTTATAAAAGCCCTTCATTTGCAGCCATTGATGGTAATCAACTTATTTTTTCAAACTGCATTAAACAGAGAAACCCTGCCCTACTGTGCCTAAAAATGGCAGATGCTTGTTTTCCAAACAGAATGCAGATGGTGGGAGAGAAAAACTGTTAAACTTGAGTTGTCTCTGTGGGAGACGACAGCCCCACTTGCCTAAAGCTCAGCACAGTGGGCGACAAAGGGCGCAAAGCTGCTAAAGTCACAGCAACCCATGATCAGAGGAGCTACTCCTTAATCAGCAAAGTTTAATGCTTAGAGGCCCGCTGTATTTCATCAGCTTTACTCAGGGTCTTTGGATTAACGTGTCCCTGTCAGCGAGGGCGGACCCTTTCTGTTGAATAAAAACTGACCAAACTGACCACTGTCAATAATGTTTGCAGCTCAGGGGGACTGATTAGGCCCACAGATAATGGAGCTCTGTGATGAAAGTCAATGTCAGGATCACACTGACTACGTGATGGAATTTTTTATAATTGCTTTTTTTTCCAGTGTATTTTACTCCACATTGTAGTGTAAGCATTTTACTTCATATTAGTGCGAAATCCATTGCCTGTATATCTTTACACCATTTGATTCTTTGCTCCTTCAGTTATATACATGAGATCAGTGGACGAAGAGATAATTCTGGATTTGTGGTACGTGGCATCAGCCTGGACATAAACCACAGTGACAGAGTTCAGCTCTGCTTCTGTACAAAAATAGTCAGCATGGAAGCTAGCGCTACACATTGCTGTAGATTGTGCCACCAAGTCTGCATAAACAGATGCAGAGCTGATCTCTGTCACTGTATTAGTGGGTTATAGTAGAACAATAGGCAGGATGGTAGAAACAAAGAGAGCCTCTGCCTACATTACACACCATTTGACAGGCTTTGTTGAGTTCAACAACGTGCAGGGTTAGAGCTAACTGAACTGAAAACTCAAATATTGTTGCTTCTTCACCCCTGAACAAAACTGAGTCCTCTGAACTTTGTATGTGAAGCAACCAATGATCCTTTAAATGACTGTGGACTAGGACTGAACGATTTCAGGAAAAGATCTGATTGCAATTTTTCTGGCAGACATTGTGATTTCAATTTGATTCACGATTTTCTTCAAATCAAGCTTCAGTGCAATATTCACTATGTTTACAGTATAGACAACAGTAAGGAAATCAATGATCAAAAGCACATAACACATTATTCATCATCTAATATTGATGATAAATAATCTGTTTTCATTATTTAAGTGATACTCCAACTTCTCCTAAACAGGCTTTGTGTTGTTGACCCACACTTTCGCCATGGAGATGTGACGTTCACGGACAAGTCAGCTCTTTGAACAGCTCTTTTAAGTGAACAATGAGAACTGATTTGCATTTGTGAGTAAACCGTTCATTGGGAGTCATTCCTAAATGCAAATTGCCTGCAAATTTGTAAAACAGTATGTGTAAAATAGTTGACACAACAGATCCTGGGTCAGTCAGGAGCACTGAAAAAATTGTAGCTTTGGTGATCACATGATTCCGCTGTCTGAAATCGCGATTTTGATCCGAAAACGATAAATGATTCAGCCCTACTGTGGACTACCACTGTGTCAGAAAAAATTGGACCAAATAGTCGTCTAGAGTCACTCTCACTCCTAGAGTTTGGGAGACTTGGTTTGGTTGGGGTTGAAGAAGCATCATTGTTTCATTTTTCTCTTGGTTTGTTATTCTTTCACACAGAAATTTGTGAGGCAGACCAGAGCCTAAAAAATAATGTCATCCACTACTAGTTGAGGCTGTAGCAGTGGTCTTCATTTGTACCATTTGGCCCATAGATGCACCCTGACTGTCAAACAAACTCCAGTGTGAACCAAAAAGTTCAGAGTAAACCAGTGGGACTATAAGCATTAGACAGTCCAGAGAGTGAGTTTTGAAAAGTCCAGTCTCCAGCTCAGCATAGATGATATATAAGAGGGTGACTGTCTAATCAGTGTTTTATAGATGAAAGATAGAGTGTGCACTGGAGAGGACCAACTGAACACATATAAACCATCCTCATCTTTTGTTGGTAATCACTCAAGCTGACTGCACCGTATTTCTCCATTTTACAGCTCTTATTTTGTTAAGTTAACTTTTCACACTGTGTTCAGTCTTATCTGGTGTGGAGCTTTTCCTGGATGTATTTGACCACTCTCTGGCTGTTGCAGAAGTTTAAGACAAACATCAGCACAATAAAGAGGACTCTGGGGTGTTATTGGCAATAAAATATATTATCCACACTCTGCTGTGTTTATGTCCCATCCCTTTTGTCTCCCGCAGAAGCAGCTAAACATCCTGACTTCTGATTTGAGCCCCAGCAAATGTTCAGGGCACAACAAAAGCCTCTGGTCCATGATTTATAACAGCAGAGCAGCTCCGTGCATTTAGCAAACTGTTGTTCTGCTTGTGTTCTCAGGTTGTTATTGAGGAATTATGATGATGTCCTCCGCTGGAGAAATTGGGCAAAGATAAGACTTAATTAAAATGATATCTGCCCAGGATGCAACACAAGTCCTGGCTGTGTGCATGTCCTAATGGTTTTTAAATTAAAACCCCTCCCTGACCTCAGCAAAATCTAAGATATGTGGTCTTAATTAGAGCCCAGGCTGCAGGGTAGGGGTGTTAACAAAAAAACAAGACTGACCCAAATGAAGATACAAAGAAAAGGCTTAATTATAAACTAACAAAAAGGGATCAACAAACTAAAAACTAATCTTTTACAAAAAAGTCCAAAATGCAAAAAAAAAAATCTCTAATCAAAAGTTACAAATCAAAACAGGGTAACAAAGAAAGAAAACTCTAGAATCTGAAAAACAAAGTACAAATCGAAATCACTTAAAAGTTCAGCAACAACAGACAAACTACAAACACAGGGAGACACTGGAAATAAAAGACTTACTGAGGGAGTGACACGAAGACGAATGACCCAACAAAGACAAAGGGAAATACTGAGACTAAAAAAACTGGGGAATCATTAAGCACAGGTGAGACAATCACACACAGGTGGAGGGAATCATGATCAGAGACACACAGAAGGGAGGGCAGGAAACACCACACGGAACACAGGGATTTCAAAATAAAACAGGAAACACAAGAGACAAGGAGAACAAGAGGTCACAAAGACAAAGAACACCTGGAAAAAAAAAACATATTAAATGAAACAGAACTACACATACCATAAGAGTAGGAGGACTGCGTGCCCCCCCACATTGAAACCAATCACACTGGGTTGAAATGTATTCAAAAATCATGACTGTTTGGGCATTCTGATATCCTGGCATGGCATGGCATGACGTTATTACCCCATGTTGTTCCCTCTGCTTCAGAACAAACCCACCCACTTGCCCACGTGCCGGCTTCTGCCTGTGCACAGAGACCAAGAGGATAAAAGCTTGCTGAGGAGCCACATTACTACCTGCTGTCTGCTGTGATGTGTTCGAGGTCCCTCTGGAAATATATATGGTGTGTTTGTGCTGGCTTGGAAAAAATGGCTATTTGATGCAGATTTGTATATGATGTGTTCAAATGTAATTTTGAGAGGGGGAAATTTTGGTCAGAAACTGACCAGTCAAAATGAAGATGGAGTGCGACATGTGATGCTGACATAAGAGTTAAATCATATTTCTTTTAGTGCATAGTTTGGTGCATGTTTTAGGATCATGGTGACCTTGTCAATGTATGTCCAATATTAATTTTATTGATCATTTATTGGTCAGAGTGAATATCACTACAGGGTTTTAACAAAACTGGCCACCAAAAACACTAAAACAGGAAATAATGTGTAACAATTGCAACACAAAAGCCCTGAGTAAGTATGAATCTTAATGCTGAAAGTAGACTAAGGGTCCTACAGTTGTATGGATTCCATACTGATTTGACATAAAGTTGTTATTTTGCAATTTCACCAACATTAAATATGACTGCCTTGTAATAATGCAGATAGATTTTGTGTTTTTTGGATGAAATTAGGACAACAATCCATTTCAGTCAGTGTCACCAGCTTTATCTCTCTGACCTCACTGTTTTGCTGTGCAGAGGGTCAGGTGCATGGGTGACCTTGCCAAAGCTCTGTCACGAGCGAGGGTGCCAGGCGAGCAGACAGGATAAATTAAACTGGCATTGTTTGCTGTGCAGAGTGCATGAATCATGCTGGATCCATCCCATAAACAAAAAGAAGAACAGTGTCAGCCCGTATTATTCCATAATAGAAGGTGGAAGTATTGATTTTACCATGCTCAGGTGAACAAAGCCATTTCACTCTAAATCAACGTGTTCTGATTGGCTGCAGATGCACACAGTCCACCAGGCTCACCCTGGCAGATTGTGTTTCTCATTTATTTCACTTATACATGCAGTGACATTCACATAATTTCCTGCTGCGATGCATTAGCTGCAGACCCCGGGTGCTTTTTTCAAACAATCCCTGCTAATCTTCATTCATATCATGCTAGGATGGGCAGAGCTCGCTGACAATGGACCAGCCTCGGACCAAAGCGAGCTAACACTCGAGCAAAAGCATGTGTAGACTGAATAAAGAGCGCTCAGTCAGTGGACTGGGTCATAAACAGGAACTCTGGCACACAAACACCGATGTTACACAACTTATTCATGAGGCGCAGATGCCGCGTGGTCCAGAATGAACTCTGGGAGACGATTTGAAATCAGAATGAACTTCTGTGCAACTTTATGAGGAGTCTGACTCATCATGTCTGATGTTCTGGTTAAATTTGTTGACCTGAAGTTTGCTTGTTCTGTCCTCAATACATGTGCCGTATATATCTTGACAGACAGGGAAACTCTTTCTTAACTTCAAGACCCTGAGGACCTTGTCTGCTTGTCCACAAGTTTATTGAAGATGTTGAAAAGTGTGAAACTAAAACATACAAAAAGCACTAATCAGTTGTATGCTCCCTTTAGCATGTACACAAGCATAGGGTAATATACACTATTGTCTCAATGAACTGAATATTTATTAATATGTATCATTCTGTACTTCTGATAGCTAATTAACGTTAAGCTACTGAGCGGGAGGGATCATAAATAAATGTTGCAAGAAAACACACAAAATAAAACATTCCTCCTACAAATACACATCTGAGGATAAAGACTATGATCAGACAAATTATTCATACCCATGATGCTACTAAAGACTTAAGACGAATGGCAGATGTTACAGGATTCTCTCACATGCCATGATACACCTCCATGTGTTCATCTTCTCACCACTTTCTAGTTTGATGACATGTCTACCTGAAGCTGAGCTTCTCTGAGCTTCTTAAAGCATCAGTACAAACAGAAACTAAACTTAAAAAGAGCCTAAATTAGAACCTAATATAGATAAACTAACTGTGTGACAGCAAATTGCTTTTGTTTATCTAATTTTTGGTGATAGTTTGTTAAATAGAATGAAAGATAGATCATTGTAATGATCTGATCTTGAAAAAGCAAATAAAGAGACAGAAAACTTTCTGAAGCTTTCATTGGTGGAAAGTTAAAAAATAAAAAAACAGCCTATTAGAGGTCACTAGAGCCCCAATCACGCTGCTGTTTCAAGCCATGATGTGGTCTCTACTGTAGAAGTCACAGAGATGAAGTGGGGGGAACCAGCTGATCATCCCATATGCTCCATCTCAAGAGGTAGAATCAGAGCCAGTGTATTGGTAAAGAAGAACATGGACTTTGCAGGTCTGAGCCCAGCTCCAGCTGTCACATGGTGATGTGTCCTTGGGCAAAACACTTAGCCCTGAGTTATCACTTCCAAAAGCTGATGTAGTAGGCTAATAGTAACTGCAGCAGCAACAGCATTAGCTGCTAACAGCTGTATTGTTTTTATTTCTTCTTTGCTGTTGGTCTGCAGGACTTCTGTTTTTCTGCTGCTGTTTTTTGATCTATGTAAATACCTGTCATGTCTGAGGTAGTGTGTTTTGGAGTATAGACATTTGATTGTTTTCGCATCTTTAGCACCAGTGACAGCACTTAAAATGACAACCTGGCTGTTAAAGTGATTCTATTCTAGTCTGCTTTTGTCATGTGGGGAATAACTGTCGGTCCCCTTATGGAGAAAAAAAAAAAAAAAAAACTTGACAAGTTTAAAACATTTGTTAGAACTTCTTGATGTTTTATTTGTGTGCAGTTTACAGCAGCCAGTCAGCAGCCTAGTGAGTGGCATCCTGCAGCTGCTGTAAATTTGGAATTTCCCCCCTGAGGGACTAATGAGGGAATATCCAATCTAATCTAATGTGCGATGCACTATAGAGCTGGAAAAAAAAAATACAATGACGTCACTCACTCATTCATTCAGTTCATTTTAACGATGGCCTTTTGTGGAGCAGTGCCTGCTGCCTCTGTGCAGAGGTCTGTGTCAGAGCCAGGAGAGGTGAGATTGTGACATGAGGGGCTTCACTGACAGAGTTCATCCTTTTTTGTTCATTGTTTGCATTGAATCTCGTCATGCCTCCTCCACATGGATTTGTGTTGTCTGTCTCACTTCAATAATGTAAAAGTTGGATGGAATGCAACATGACTGTTGGTGAGAAACATCAGAGATGTATTTGACTTAGGACCACAACTGAGATTGGCCTGGGTCTGATTTAGAAAAAGATGTATTTTTGCTGTTTAGACTGTCGTAACAATATCAGATATGGTCACATATAGGCAAAAATGTCAGATTTGGGCTACTTTTGCCTGCAATATGAATGTTGCCATTTATCTGTGTTGTTGTGTTTGTTTGTTTTTTTTTGTTTTTTTTTTGTATAATCACAGAAGGCCCTATTTTCAGGGCTATTACTTTATTGAATGTTTCCATTTTATTTCACTGTTAAATTTATGCATAACAATTAATTTGTATTATATGAATTATGAATTTGACTTGATAACATTATGAATTAAACATTATGATACTCTGGACTTTGCACAAGGAAATCTTCTGACACCAGACTCCATATGATTCTGACTGATGACCCGCCTGAAACGGAGCCCAACTTTACCCTACATGATCATGTTTTGTAGCCAGCAGGCTTTTACTTAGTTTTTCTTCTTGATACCCCTCCAATTAATGCTTATTAAAAATAAATAAGGAAGTCATTACACCTTAATTATGATCTCACTTAGCCCTGCTTAGTATGCCCTTCATAGTCAACATTGTGTGCTTGGCCATTTAACAGTTTTCAAGGCTCGATGAAGTTCAGTAGAAAATAACTTAAGATCCATCGTCAGTGTAAATAAGTTTTGTCTAGCAGGGAGAGCCATTGACAAGATGACATTAACATTCACGCCGTTCTGCATGACGTTATGTTACTGCTGCACGGCTTCCTGATTTCTCAATGTAAGTCGTACAACATGCGTCCATTTCTGCATTGATAATGATGTTCAAAGAAATTTGTGTTTTTAACAAATAACTTTTGCAGCAGCAACTGAAGCAAATATTCAATCATAAATAATGCTTCATATGTCCAACAATGTATCCTAAAATCGAGTCTGCAAGTGACTTTAATCCATACCATCATGCTTTGCTGTGAAAAACAGAGATGATGAGCAGCAAAGTGAAAAAAGTGTTTTAACTGTAGTAACAGAACCTGCATTTGCTCATGAGCTTGAAACCTTATTCATGATATTAAGCTGTGACAGTGAGAAGATCATCTGAATGAGTCAACACTTGTTCTGGTCTTATTGTAGATCACTCACAAAAAGTGATGAGGATGAATGAAATGCTACTAAGAACAAAGTAGCTGTCTTTAAAGTACCTAAATGCCTACAAGCCAGAATAAGACAAATGTTGAATATTGTTTCCTTTATCTATTCTGTCCACATATAAGGCTGCATTGAACCAAATCCTACTCCTGAATGTAAACATGAGCTTTGAGACAGACAGTGAAACAGCAGCTGAATGAGGTCAGAAAACTGTGGATCTCTCACATTTTAAAAAAGTTCACAACTCCTTGAGGCAGAAAAAAGAAATATAAGATACGTATACAACTCTAAAACAAAATGTTTCCACTCCATACTCAACTAAAATACTAAATATGGCAGCTTGGTCAGCTTCAGAGCTCTGAGTTCATGATGAGAATAACAAATCCAACGTCCAATTAAGGTCCACAACAATTATCCTACAGAGAAAGCAAGCAGCCTCTTTGCCATGAGGCACGAGCCCTACATGCTGCAGCACTGAGTGTAGGGTTTACTGATCAGACATCAGTCCTCATTCATATCTGATCAGCTGACTCAGCTTATTGCTAAATTTACCTTCTGCAGGTACAACGATACACACGGAATCTGGAGAAAAACAGAGACAGTGGGGGTGCTTTTAGGTATTTGAAAAATGTAACTGCTGATAAAAAAATAACATTTTTTATTGTTTCTAGACGATTCGACAGGAAAATACAGCCTTTATGACAACGTAAGACTGCGATATTAATTAAAATTCAGATCAAAATGTAACTTTACATGTTAGTGTAACATTTAATATTACAAACACTCTAGTGAGTAAATGTTTCATTAGCATCTAAATATTTACAACAATAGACTGATTATTTGCAAAGAAAGCAGAAATACTTTATTAATGCATTTGTTAAGTATTATTTAAACCCTAGGAACGCCAGGAGGCTGGACAGGCTGGTGAAGACTGCTGGACTGAGGTGGAGGGTTGTGCAGCACAGTGAAGGCCATCCTGGAAAATAGTAACCATCCCCTCTACAACATCCTGGAGGGACAGAGAAGCAGCAGCAGTGGGAGACTCATCTCACTGCGACTGAGACTGAGGGGTTCAGGAAATCCTGTGTTCCCACAGCCATCAGACTGAACAACACCCTGAGCAAAGGCACTGTTAATGACCTGGACTGTTAATTACCACTACTACTGCTACAAGAAAGTGTTAAGATAGTATCTATCTATGTGATAAAATAACATACTTATAAGGCTTTTGGTTGAATGAGTTAAGTAAAACTTAAAGATAGGGATTTCTGCTTGTTTCAGTAATAAGTAGAACACCTCTCTCGGAAATAGCTGTTGTGTGGTTTGAAACGCTCCTTAATGACATGATCTATATTGTTATCCATATGACTATGAAGTGCAGTCACTGACAATAACCAGTCAGCTAGAACCACTAAGGGGAAAGTCCATGTTTAAGGAGGGATATGGTTGCAGAAGAAGTAAGGGTTAGGATAAAAGTATTAGTTATTAACAAAACCTGAAACTTTCTTTACAAATAAACTGTTAGATAATCTCTAATGCCTCAGTGATGTTTAGTGTACTAATATGTTACTAATGGTAGCACATTACAACACATATTAGTAATGCTTAGCTAATGCTCTACAAATTTATCAATCCAAATATTTGATAGGTGTGTTTGTGAATGACATCAACAAATACTGCATTATGAGAGAAAAGCTTATTTACCTCATCAATGCAGCATTTGCTATTATGATTAAAAATATATATTATAAATGATTAATAAATTATTTGTAGATACCAGTTAAATTGTTCCTTTTAATGTCACTCCTAAACTCAATAGTTGTTAGCATCCAATCTGAGCTCTCTAAGGTTACTTAGTGAAGTAGTCATGAACATTATACATTGGTAACAGAGGCTGCTTCTCCGTCAGTATATCGTTATACTGTTTACATTCATTTGCAAATTGATGTTGTTGCCTTTGTGAACATTTCAGGGTTCAGTTTCTCCCCTTAAGACACCTTGAGAGGCAGCATACTTTACCGCTGTTCCACCGGCACGCCCAATCACAATCCAACAGTTATCAATACACAGAACTATTTACCAATTCTGAATAATAAATGAAGATTAATTTTCTTTGTTTCCCTCTAAATGAATTCAATTATTTATCATTTAAGACAGAGTCTCATTCAGAGATAATTGGGCGTGTTAATATCAGAAAACAAGAGAACGTGAGAGTGTTTTCAGAGGGTTTGACAGTCCTTTAACCGTCCCTCACGTCTCCCTTTGATTACTCCTGTAAACTTTTCTGTCTGATTGAGGGACGTCACGGTTACTTATGAAGAATTTAGAGAGCAGGACGCCAATCAGCCCTAAACAAATAACTGCTTTGTTATTGAACTGTCTGAGGAGCAGGCCTGGCTGGGTTTAGTCTTCAAGATCAGCCTGTTTTTCTTCTTCCTCTGTGTCTGTTTCTCTCCTTAATCAAATAGAAACTTGATATAGGTCTGCTTTATAGCGTGTGGGAGCTTAAGTGCTCCTGGCATGGAGAGCGGCACATGATTCCAACTTTGATCTCAGATAACTGCATCTGCCTCGCTCGCTGTTTATCCGACAGCTTTAATCAGCTGCACTCACTGAACAAAAGCCTGTGTGCGCCTCTGACCGGCCGTTAAAAATGTACGGATGGTCGTCCTCCGCTCACGTGGAGGTCTCTGTCAGATCCAATCCAAACCCTCCTCGCTGCCCCCCACCCGCTGCCTTCTGCTACTGCTGCACAATGTGTCGCAAAGTCACTCAATGTATGCGCGGCGTGAGGACATGAATTATTAAAGATGCAGGTACCTTTAAATGATTGGAACATTCAGACTTCCCGTGTTATCAATAGGTGTAATATTCTCTGAGCTCCCAGCAGGCGTGTGTTCAGCAGATATGCTGATACATATCAAGGCCCTCTCACTGACCTCTGCACGACTTTCTGCTGGAATTTAAAAAATATGCACACAAAGACATTGGTATGTAAGTCCAAACTGCGTGAACTTCTTTTTCCTCCAATCCGTCAATATTTCACCAGTTTTAGCAAAACTATTGACTACAAATAATGGACATGAAAGCAGCCTGAAGGTCAAAGATAAGTCCTCCTGCATTACAGCTTTCATAAGAGGCGAGGAAATATGAGAGACCTCAACAAAGAGAGAGGGAGTGTGTGAGTGTTTACAGCTTCAAATATTTACACTTTGGATTATAAAGAGAAAACATCTCATCCGAACACTTTATCTTCACATGAAAGCTGCTTTTAACGTCCAGGTGTCATCAGTCAAAGACAGACAGTTACTGTAAACACTCATGTATCACTCATAACTATCAATCCGTTCACATTCATTCATTAATAAATCCATATGTCCATCGATGCATTTACCCAACCATCCATCCATCTATACATCCATCCATCTATCCATCTATTACTGAATGTACAGGAATTTTTTGTGCAAATTAATTCCTAAATCTTCCCATGAAATACTGTCCTTCCTCCATTTCACATATCCATACATCCCTCTGTGCTTCATCCTCTTACCATTTCTTTTGATTAATCCATCCATATATGTTTCGATCCATTCATTCATCAACATGTTATTCTATTCAATTAAATTCAAACGGCTGGATTGGTATGAATGTTGTAGGGCTTTATTGCCAAAGCATGTCACCAAGAATAGAAAATAGGAGGAAATGTAATGCTTTCATTCAAAATAAAGGGGAAAAATAATATTAATAATACAAATAAATAGTGTTACAAAAGTAAACTTTACAGAATAAATTAATATAAAAAGGGTTTACAATTCAATATATATGAAAAAATTAGATCATTATGAAAAAGAAAATTAAAATTTATGTGTGTGGCTGCATGTGTGTGCGTCTATAATTGTGTGTGCATGTTTATATGTGTGAATGTGTGTCAGTGATTCAGGTTCACTGGTTGTTGTCAGGTCCTCACACACTTCCATATATTTGGCTGCAGTAATCTCACAGATTTTGCGTGTCTCACTAAATGTGGCTTTTTCTGAACATCACTTCTACACTCAAACTCTGGGTTTGTGTGTTATTTGGGGAGAGTGTTCCTCTCTTCCTCCTCCTCTGTTTCTTCCCAGGGTGTCACATAAATTTCCTTTGACTCCATGTGCTCTAACCTGCATCAACCATCAATAGAAATGACATGATTTAACATAAATTCATATTTTCAGACCAGTTAAACCCATTTTAATAGCAGTTCAAATAGATGCTGCTATATTAATCGACATCATTCCTCTCCAGATTATATTCATTATAGATGTTAATGTTAATATTACATTGACTGTATCCATGCTTTACAACCATATAGACATGAGGACCCTCTTGTAATTAGGTGCCACATCTTAAGGGGTTTACCTTTAATAAATTCATATTCAACAAATATTCAGCAGAGACAAATGTGATAAGGACAAATTCATGGTCTGGGCATCCATGGGTTTGTCACTATCATAGATTCATAAATTTGTATTTTTAGTCCCTTTGTCTCTGCCTGATTGATTGACTGATTGATACATTTATTTCTGTTGGTAAATAATTTGATTTGCTCTAATCTCAGCAATGTTGCGGTCTTGAGTCTGATTTGGTTGTATCGGGCGGTTTACTGTGGTCCTGGTGTTCTCCAGGATGGTTCATGTGATTTGGCAGAAGACTTTGGACCAGCAGGTACAAGGGACTGTCAGCTCAGAGTGATGTGAAGGTATAGGACTAGGGGTCGCTAGTTTTTTTTTAAACGTTGGTCAAATTTAAGGGCTTTTATTTATTCTTTTCTAACAGGGGATATTTGCTGAGATTTGCTCTACATGCATTGTTTGGGGTCTTTCTTTGTTTAAACAAGAGGGTTTTACGGAACTTGGTGTGAAAGGATTAAAATTATTGTTTTGTCCTATTTGTCAAAGTCCCGATTTAATGATACCCTGATTCACTGGCTCAGCGCTCTGATGTGAAGTGAAACAAGTTGAGCCAGATTGGAAATGAAATATCACATTTAATTTTTCGCCTAAAGCCCTTCTTTCTTTATCTCTCAGCCTTTTCACAGCCATTTTTAAATTTCCCAAGGAGCTGATATTCAGACCAAGATATGTGAAGCTGTTAGTGTGATTAAGTTCAGAGGTGTACAAATTAAAACTCTGTTTGTTTTCTTTTCTCCCAGGCTTAAAAATCCCAACGTTGCTTTCACAATCTATCCAACCATCCATCTGTTCAGCTTGAACTCTCACCAACCTTACCATCCATCCATCCATCCATCCATCTTTCCATGTACTCATTTTCTGCTTTTATTCATCCATTTAAATATTCATCCATTTGTCCATCAGTTAATCTTTACGACTGACAGTAATAAGCAAGTTTACACAGACATACTTCTCCCTTTTGATGCTTTTCTGCTCCCCTTTGAGAGCCCGTGGGCTCTCCCAGGCCAGATGGGATATATTATTCTCTCTGAAAGTTTTGGGACCTGTCCTGAAAACCTCCACTGGGGTGAAGCGAGATTCTGATCAGACAGTAGAACTACACTGACTGACGCCATTTGATGCAGAAGAACAGTGCACCTCGAGCCCTTCATCATATCTGTGGGGCATTTTGACATCCGACAACGACACAAGCTTGTCCTCGGCAGAGAGAGAAACAGAGACATTCCTCAGGACTGTGAAACATGACAGATCTTCAGGGTCTGCTGAAATAAATTGAGTGCAAGGTGCATAATTTACATGAATTCCATAATTTAAGTGTTCTGTAGTTTTCTGCTGGGAGTTAGGGGTTGTGTTAGGGTGGTGGGCTGCCACTCAATTAGAATGGTAATGGAAAAACTGAGATGATCATGGGCCCTTGGCAGTTCAGGCTTCATGGTAATTGTCTTCCTTGGCCTGATGGTAAAATCTACCCCCACCACCACCATTAACTTATGGACAAACTGCGGGAAATCTACAAGTTCTGGAGGCAGGCTGAGCAGCAGGTAAGGGGATTTTCTGGGGGGATTTTTCTGATTTATTTCTTGATAATTTAAGGGTTACTTATCTGAAAAGAGCTATGATTCTGAGACTTGCATTTACACCTTTATCTTTTAGAAAATGGAAAGAACTGGTTTTATTTTGTGTTCTGCACATTATGAGTGAGTAAACAAAAACTAGGACTGTTTCTGTAAAAATGAGCGGAATAACAATGGTACAGTGATGGCATTTCAGCAGTCACCGAAAGAGATAAGCCTGACTTTTTATGGATGTGTTAAGGCAAAAAGATAAGACTAATGGAGAGTGAAGTGTTTTAGCATGTTTACAGCAAAATAAAACTCAAAATGACTCCTTCTTCATTACAATTACAGCCTTTTTTTCTCCCCAAAACAGTAGAAACTTTTCTTTAAATCCAATATTATGGGTCATTTACACCAACATTCATTAGTGAGAGGAACTTATCCATCAACACAATGTCAGTGTGATCCTCAGAGGAAAAGAATGTGGAGCCAACATGGCCGTCATTCCAGCTCTAATGTCACTGTCATCAACATTAAACTGTTCATTAGTATGTATGCAAACAGAGGCATCTTTAACCCTGAGGTTATAAACTATTTAGATGGCGTCTATTCAAAGGCTCAAAGTGAAGCTGTTTTAGGAGGGAGGCGTCATCCCATAGATGGATTCTGCTCTCTTTCTCAGGTGAATGAATCTGCAATTTCTATTCAAATATTACTTAAATGGAACAACCCTCTCAGGACAGTGTGAATATACCACAGCAAATGGATTCAACTTTTACATATTGATGCTGGTTTGGGAAAGTTGGGAGAAATATCAGTGCAGTGAGGGAATTTTCAGAGAGGCTGAACACCGTTTCCAAGGAGTAATCATCCAATTTCTATATCAGAAGGAATCCTTCAGACATATTTAACCGTGATGGGCAGGTCTTCTCTGCCACTTTGTGGTCATAAAGATGGAGATATGCCTGTTAAATTATACTAACAAAACTAAAACAATACTCATTTTGAAATGTCCAACTGAGAAGTTTTCGCCATTGACTGTATATTAGGTGGACAGCAACAGCCGCCTCAGAGTGAAACTGAAACATTTGGAGTTTCTTCAATGACTGACTGCAGTCTAAGTCATAAGCACCACCTCCAACTAGTAGTAATGTTCTAAGGTAAATTTACAGTTGCATTCTACTTAAAGGAGGACTGTGCTGATTTACAACCATTTTTGAATGCTTGAAATGGTTTGGTACCTGTAAACAAGGAGTGTATATGCCCTCAGTGTTTACACGGAGATAGATAGATAGATAGATAGATAGATAGATAGATAGATAGATAGATAGATAGATACTTTATTTCTTCCTTTGGGGTATTTGCTAATATGCAGTATGTAAACATCCTCAATCCCCCCACAAGTGATGCAACATGAAGCTGTGCGATGCACAAGCTTGTGTCAAAGCAGACATAGGTATAGCGAAAAAAGAGGGAGACTGACAAGTTATTGGAGGGAGTAACTTTATTTGCCTCGCAAAGAGCTTTGGAGTCCACCACTTGTCAAAACATTTTCTCCTTGTCTCCACTTGTACAATCAAAGCATTGATGTCTTTTTAACAAGGGGAAACATAGAGTAAGGCATTGAATGTTTAGCGGCTGCAGTGTGGACACCATGTGTTTGACTCGGACTGATGCAATGCTACATTTAACACTTGTGTTTTGGTAGGACACGTGTAAGGACTCATATTTTGTCATCTGCCCCCTTAAAATCAGCCTTGTGAAATTTCTGTTCATGTTTTCCGACCATCACAAATGCCTCTCAAACAGCAACCTGCACTTGCTGTGCCTGCACATGGTTCTGCCTCTGGTGATGCCAATGAGTTTTGAGTCCAAACACCTGGTCTGAAATCAGATGTAGATGAGGAAAGAAAGAGTGCAGACTCAGGAGCATGCAGAACTGCTGCATGGCCTGATCTATGGACAGCTGGTGGTCCTGGGGCAGGGTTTCTATATCTTTGAAACATGGTGTGGGCATTGTGCAGCCAAGAGTTTGACCAAGTTATTGCCTCATAACACTCAGTCTATCTGCAGGCAAGTTGTGCAACAAGTTGTGATCATCTTGGGCTTATCATAATAATAATAACAATAATAATAATAATAATAATAATAATAATAATAATAATAATAATAATAATAATAAAGAAAAGGAGGTTAAACTTGAGTGATTATTTTTATTTAGCTATTTATTTTATATCTAGCTCCAATTTGCTGGATTGTTGTCTTTGTTAAATGTGTCTGCTGTAATAAGATTATATTCATTTGTTACATTTTTAATTCTGGCTTAAACTAGTTGTTTTTTTCCTTCAAACTGTTCATCATTTCATGCTGTTTGCTTTTATAATGATTATTCAAATGGACACTTCTTCTGATTTAGTGACTTTTTTGCATTTATTTTAATAGTCACTGTAGTCAGCCACTGGATTTTACCACATTACAATATAAAAGACTTAAAAAAGATATATATTTTTATAGATAATATATATATATATATATATATATATATATACATATATACATATATATATATATATATATATATATATATATATATATATATATATATATATATATATATATATATATATATATATATATATATATATATATATATATATATATATATATACACACACACATATACATATATATATACATATATATATATACATATATATATATATATATATATATATATATATATATACACACACACACACACATATATATATATATATATATATATATATATATACACACACACACACATATATATATATATATATATATATATATAGGTATATATATATATATATATATATATATATATATTATCTATATCAGCTTGTTTATTTTTGTCCTTCAATCTGCAACTTAAGTCACATTTTGTCAGTAAGTAGTCCTTATACTGACAAAAAACACACAAAAATATAACCAAAGTTCTCTTATAACAGGAGTTTGTTCATCTTACCTCACTGACACACTGTCCCTGTCTCCCCTAATCTAGTTGTATGTTACTTTATATGTACCACACTTTGTATGCTAGGATCTTGATATCATCCCTGAAGGATGTTTAATGACCTTGGCTGCTGCTGCTCTACTGTGCACTGCTGCTCCCTCTTTGCTGAGAAAACTGCAGCTTGAGAAATGTTACTGCCCCTCACTGTCTATTAATACGGTAGCACTATGATGAAAATGTGCCACCTGCCTCTCTTTTAGTGGAATGTCGCTTCGTCTAGTGGCATTTTCCACCCCAGTGGCATCTGGCACCTGAATTGTGGTATGAAATGGTAGATGGAAGAAATTATGTGTATCTAGATGTGTGACATATTTGTTAAACCAACCTTTTTCTTTGGGTAATGTAATTTCCAAGACATATACTCACCAATAATCCCAGTCCATCCAATGTGTTGACAGGAACAAGTGACCTATTTTTAATAATTTGAAATGTGACCACAAGGTGGAAGTTTCTACAGTTTCAAAGGGGTCTCTGTTCCTGCTGTTGATAACTTTTACTTTGGCTACTACATTAGCTGTAACAATGCTAATAATATTGGATAATTGCCAAAGATATGTCTGTAAAAATTCAACAAAGACTTTTGATATACATAAATGTTAAATGCAGTTCTCAGTTTTTATGAAACTGTACTCAGGCTAAAGAAACAGGTAAACTTTTAGGTGAACACACGTAGCACACTGCTATTATGCATAAAACAGGCACATCATTTCATTCATGTACTTTCCTGCAGTGTCTGTTTCCAAGTGGCATAATGCTTTGCAAGGTGGCTCATGCTAGTAAAAGAAGCGATATGACACTTAAAGAGTGGGAGGTGCCACTAAAAAGACTGGCCTGCCACAAATCTGCGAGCAGCATGCAGCTTTTGGATCTCACCTTCACTCTATAAATAAATACATTACTGTTGAAAAGCTCCTTGCAATATTAAGTTTTCTAAACGCTTAAAAAACATGTTCACTGGAGTTGTTTATTGAAGAAATGTACCTTGGCTCGATGAATGTGTTTTGCTGCAGACTGAAACAAAGAGTCCAGACACCTTGAGACTCTGAAAACACAGGTTTACTCTTGAATGGCTCCTGAAAATTTGAAGGACATCTTTGTTAAAGGAGCTCCGACTTGGTTATTCATCCACAGCCAAATGTTTCAATGAGCTAAATGTAAAAACCAAACAAAAGAACATAAAGGTTCATAATAAAGGCTTGCAGATTAATAATCCTGAATGGTAAAGAAATTCTCCATAAAAAGTGAATTTTTTTGTGTTTAAAGCTTGTGTGTCCTACAGTTAAAATAAAAGCCCTCCCTCTCTTAATGCTTTAATGCGTCTTGGGTTAAGGTCGTCTCTTCTTAACGTCTTTGTGAAGCAGCTCAGCCGTGCGAGGCTCGAGTCAGAGAAAGACGAGAGGAGGAATTTTGAAGTTTAAATAAAAGCGACTCTGTGATTGTGTGGCTGAGAGAAACTTTCTCAGACTTCAAGCAATTATAAACTATTTGCACACATCGATGCCTCTGGACAGAAGATTTGGACCGCTGTCCATTGGAAGAATCTCCACAAAGTGTCTGGACCATACAGAGTCCTTGCCCCTTAAAGGGAAGAAAGTGAGCTTCCTATACTCTGCTCTGTTTATGGAGCCACATCATTCCTTCTGAAATAGCTTTGTCTCTTTTCTGTGAGGCCTTTAAAGGCTAAAATAATGAGCTGATGCTGAGAGTGTTCATTATGCAGGTGTATATTTAGCGCTCTTTTACAGGCCGTCAAGTGCACATATATATTAGGTCAATACAAGAGAGAAAATATGATAAATGGCCCGTTGCACTCGTTTTTCTTCTGCATATTTACCTCTCTGTTTTCATGCTTTCACAGGGAGAACTTCAAACTGTATTTGTTCTGAAGTGTGGCTCCCCATTAAACCTGACCTTAAACTACAAATCGCTTTGTGCACAGATGCAGTCCAGTGGTCAGGACCTTGGCTCTGCACTACAAAGACTCAGTGTGTGTGTGTGTGTGTGTGTGTGTGTGAGAGAGAGACAGAGAGAGTGTGTATTCAATCATAATGACAAAAACACCAAGCATGATGAACGGGTTGAGGGATGTGTACTGTCACCAAACCCTTCACTGTATTATAAAATCAATATGAACTGTTTACGGCCCCAAACTGATCAAACCACTGAGGGATGGTATTTTTCTTCTGGAATAGGTTACTTTTACATGACGTCATGTCACTCAGAAGAACTCCAGACGGGGGCAGGAGGTGACTTTAGCAAAGTAATGTCAGAGATCTGTGTTTACAGCTGTGAAAGACGATCTCCTGGGTAGAAAGAGTACAGTGACGGGTCTGTGGGTCTGTGGGAGAGCTTGTTTTTTTTTTTTTGTTTTGTTTTGTTTTTTCGGCTACTGTGAGAGATTTAGGAAAGTTTTGGACAGGATTAAATATTTGAGGCATTGTCCTTGCCCTATGACCTTGTCACTCCCAAACAGAGCTAGTCCATTCTCAAGCCAGAGTGCATTTTTGTATAAAGCACTGGTGAGAGGCAATGAGAGCTGGCACTGTTTGGTTTGATAAATGTTAGGCCAAAAACACACCCATGCATAATCAAGGCAAATAATCCATCCTCTTTAAGCCCTGGAACTGAATTTATGCGGACAATTTGCATCATCAAAACAATAAAAACAACCCACTCCCGGCCATTATGTTCACATGGTGAACTAGTAATTAATAATTAATATGGTGATTATGCGTATCTGTGACTTTAACTGTTGTCCATTTAACCTCCAAAATTAATCAAGAACTTGACTTCCTGCCTCAGAACTCAGAATAATTATGAAAGTCCTTGACCTTGACCCTTGACCCACATCCTTTCAAACCAAATAAGATTGTTCTAAAAGGGTTTGAAGTTTTTAAAGCCTGATTATTAGCCACAGTAACAGAGATCAGCTCTGCACCTGTCCGGAAAGGGTATAAGGTGATTGTATTGTATAAAACACATTTGCAACAACTTTTCCACTATCAAGTCTCTTTGTTTTGGCCCTACTTTAGCACATGGCACAAGCACAAGTTATTGCCATAAAGTAACAAATGTACTGCAGTCCTGATTTGGGCGTCATGCTCATGACCCATCGGTGACGACATTCTCTGACCAATCAGTAGCCGGCAGTTGGTCGACGTCACCTTTTGGTGTCGACTCAGCTCGCTTAGAACCAGAGCAGAGTAGGTACTAAAAACTGGTTTGTTTTAGGAGGTACTGTGCCGGTGGAAACACAACGCAAACTGAGTAGAGCCGAGTAGAGTAGAGTAGAGTAGGGCCAAGGTGGGCTGGTGGAAAAGGGCCATTATACTTGCACAGACCAGATTCACAGGAAACAACAGAAGAGCTGAGTGAAAGTTTGTCTTCAGAGTAGGTATTCTGCTCGTACTGATATTTTGTAAAGATACAGCCATGGTTTAAATGATGAAGTTTGCTTGATGAAAACACACCGTGTGTCCATTGTGTCAACATTGCTGTTCTTGATCAGCAGGATCATCTTTAAACTTTTGTAAATTTAATAATATTTATTTGGGATGTAGTGAAATCAGTGTACTCGTCAAAATGAAGGAAAGATCATATTTTGGTCAGTATGCTGTTAGCATGAGGAAACACAGGCCCTGTAAGAAAGTAGCACAAAAACAAAGCAGCTGAGGCATTGCTAGGTGTTCAAACTCCTTTAGTCACTCAGATTGTAGTAAATGGTAAATGGACTTGAGCTTATATACATTTTTTCTAGCATCTTTGACTACTCGGAGCTGCATTACACTGCAGGTCACATCTACATATTCACACTCATTCGCTCTCACATTCACTCACTGATGGTTGGAGTTTCTCTGTCAGGTGTCCATCAGCATTAACTAACACATTCACGCCCTTTCATCCCCATTCACACACTACTGACTCGGCAGTGGGAGCAACTTGGGGTTACGTGTCTTGCCCAAGGACACATTGCCATGTGACCAAGCGCGCCATCAGACTGTGCCAGCAATGCTCCGTAGTGGCCGCCGTGGCAATAGCCCTAGTTTCAGTGCCGATTTTGTACATATTCATAGCTGATCTCCGTCACTGTGACTAATGTTCAGGCTCATGCTGTGTAGCTCATACAACCCCGTTTCAAAATCCAGAACCTTCCCTTTGAGTAAGTGTGAACATTTTTGCTAAGTTTGATGAAAAGTGATTATTTTTATATACAAAAATTGATTGAATGATTTTCCTTGAATAGGCAGAGACAGGTTTTGTTGTCACTTCAAATTTTCATTGATTTTTTTTTAAACTTTGCCAAGTTCAATTTCTGACTCTTTGTCACAAATTATACAAACAAATTATGAGGAATTTTCTCATTAAAACTCAATTATGAGCAAGAAAGTGTTTACTACATTCAATCTTTTGAGAGCAGGGTAATTTTTCTTGCCTCTTTCCTGGGTGAAATAAACAATCAAAGCTGACAGAATACAACACAAAATATTACCAAGGTCTTTCTCTCTGTCTTGTTTACCCAGGCTGAAGTTTATTTGTGCAGTGATGGTGCTGCTGATGGACCTGAATTGTCCTGTTAGTCACAGACACACATTTCTGAGCCAACAGACTGCAGACGTGATTCATCTCAGGCAGACGTAATCATTCTGTCTGCGTGTGACTGTCATACAAGGGTTTACTAAGCTAAAACAGGACCACTGGGGTGTAATATGTAACCCTCACTTGGCTTTATGCGTTTGTAAAATAGGCAAACCACAACAATTACACCATTGGACTCATTTGGGCCTAAATGACGCTCCCTCCATCTACTGGTATTAGATTCCTGCTTTTTCCAGGGACAATTTTCATATTTAATCACTCTAACTCAATAAAAGGTGATTGCTTTCCTGCTTATGTCACAACAACACTCATAAACAGCTCATTGGGGATATTTTGATTCAACCAGAGCTGTTTTTTCTTTGGCCAAACAATTTCTGCACTCACTGTACTAAAGTCTGGAGGGCACAATTACAACCGGCAATGGAAAGGAAAATGTTGGCTTTGAAAAGAAAAATGAGGAGTAATCTCCCTCATTTTTCTTATCTGGGTGAGTTGGAGCAGCTGAGAGGGTGCAGTATTCCCCCCTGATATAAGACTGTAATGATATTCTGCTCACACAAACACAAACAAAAACACACCAGTATGGTCACTATCGCTGATAATATCCTCACTGGTTTGTTTTAAACTCAAAAAGATCTTTCTTATTATTGGACTCAAAGACATATCAAATTATTTCTAAGATAAGTCTTTATAGTTTCAAACAAGATCAGTGGGTTGACTGGATGTGTTTTTAAAAACAGGAAACAGGGGCTGAGCCTGGTGTTCAGTAAGAACCACCAACAGTAACATACTTCTAACCACAGAATGATCTATTTGAAAAGTGAATTATTGGTGGAAAATCATCAAGTTATTTATAATTAAAAGACTATATCAGGTTCTTTTCACATCTAGATCTTTTGGAAGAGTTGTTTGTACACTTGGCGTTCCCTGTTTGGCACAGTTTGTCTGAATATATATGAACACAGCAATCAACCCCTGTTTTAGTACAAGCAACCATGATGAGTTCCTCTCAATGAGGTGGTCCCAGCTTGTTTCTAATTGACCCCTGAGGGTTCGTGCGCAGTGTAGACACAGGCAGGGTGACAAGTTAACTCATCACACTGCTATAACAATGTAAGCAGCAGTAGAAATGATTGCATTAGAACCACCAGGCAATCAAGCCAACAACAGATTACTACTTAAGAATAATGTTTTGGATCTAAAGTCACTTTTCTGTGCTCAGGCACATCATACCATCAGCTGGTGAACATCACTCAGCGTCTCTACAGCAGAACATCACAGGACTCAACAACATAGACTGATACAAAAGCTAGTTTAGTTTGCAGATTCTAGTTCAGCTCCTTCAAGCAGGAGAATTTACCCTCTTTAAAGCTGCTCTCTACTTTTCAGTTTCAGTGTCTCTGTGGATCCATCTACAGGTGTAATGGTATAATAAGCCTCCATGCTATCTGGTATCCCCTATGGTCCACTGTAGACGCTGTCGATTGGTAAGTTTGTCATAAGACGTGTCACACATTAATAAATATACTTATCTGTAAAGTTGTCTGTTAGCTTAGCCTCTTAACTTCCCCATAAGGCAGAGTGTGACTCGTAGCCACAGCAGCGCTGGCTAAGACAAAATTATATAAGGACCGCACTGCCTTTGTGTGTGATTTGATCAAGTTGCAAACACTGCCACATGAACATGAAATGACCCAAAGGAAATGTGCACATTTTTATTTTCTTTTTTCAGCTGAATCAAAACAAAGCAACCAAGTTGAATGTGTGAAAACTTACATCTTTTACAGTATTGTAATAATAGTACCTGTTTGATATCATAGCAATAAAGAGAGAGCTCCAAGACAGCCTCACACAAAAGAGAGATTTATTGCAGCAAAGTCCTGCACGCTGGCTAATGGCAAAATAAAAAGCACTTAAGCAACATCTATGTATCCTGATATTATCAATGTTCTCCATATATCAATTAAAATAATAACCATATGTTTCAGAATTATGAAACCCTCATGGTTTAATTAACCAAGTTCAAGTGAATATTACAAGTTTTGAACTGCTATATTCTGTATTTTTATTTTATTTCATTTTTGACTGGGGACATTAAGAGTGTACAAAAGTGGAATAAAAATCACAAAATAGTGTAAAAATCAATACAATCTATTTTGTGTGTTCAAATCCTCTTTTTGTATAAAGTCATGGGATCTCAGGTCAATCTGAACAAATTAACTACAATTTTCAGGAGATAAAGTCGGTCAAATTTGACCGGAACACAACATAAGGGTTAAACAACCTAACACAACAAGTAGGGAACACAAAATTGTTTCATAAAAAATGAACACAACATGAGGGTTGAAAAAAATGAAAAAACTGAGGTGAAAGTAGACTAAATAAATCCAATGTTATATCTAATGTGGGCTCAGTCTGAAAGTGTGCTCTGTCAGTGATTGATATGTTGCAGGTCCAAGCTCACATGTCAATGTGTCCTTGGGCAAGACACTTAACCCCAAGTTGCTCCTACTGGTGTGTAAACAAATATAAAAGGCATGTAAATTGCTTTGAGTTGTCAAAGAGAAAAAAATCTATAAAGCTCAAGTCAATTAATCATTTAAAATACCTCCAATTTCCAGTTAATTCCATAAACCCCCATAAATCCCATGGAAAATTGCCTATCTGGAATATTTCCAAAATACCATGCTTAAAATATCCAGAGAGTTTCTGGAAAGTTTCTCACCAGATTTTCCACCTCATTGCAACCCTCCATGGGTATACACTATTGTTGTTGAATAGTGGGAAACACTGAGGGATGGAGCGTGCATTTTATAATTATTATCACCCTTCTTACTAGAATCATGACAAAGATAATAATTCTGATGTAATGACAAACATTTGTTTGTCTTTATTGGGAAAATTATATATTTGTGAGACATGAAACTTTTATCGCCATTTAGCTGAAATAATATATGAATACAGTTTTTGTCCCAGCCCTTTTTTCCTGTGATTATTCCCATTATTATGTCACCCTCTTCTCCCTTTTTCTTTGACTGCAGCAGTAAAAGTGTTCGCTGATAAGACGGAGCCCACCGGTCCTGTGATTGAATACCTCTGCAATGGCTCGACTCGATTAATTCCACACACTAGATCTTAATTAACTGAGCATAACCACACAGATGATTTGTGTGCCAATGGGATTTGGTCAATGGGGATGATTGCATGAAGTAGATATGCTCATTCAATATTCATTATAGCACTGTCCCATTTTCTTCCAGGGGCGTCTCAGGTCCTCTCAGGGATCAAGATATCTTCCTCATGTCTCCCAGAGAACAAAGAGTTGATCTGAAGGCTTCATGTTAAATTAATTTCATAAACAGGTCTTTTTAAAATTAATCGATGGTGAAATATCTTCTCCCCGGTTGATTCAGCGACATTAAACTAGTTCAAACCTTCCTCGTAAATCAAATAAGAACACACAACATCCATTCAGTGATCCAGTGTGCTGCAAATTGCTTCTGAAAGCTTGTGTTCTTTCCTGAGTCTCACATGTTTGATTTCAAGGCCGACATGTTTTGTGTTGAATGGTCGCACGGAGATGAAGAGGAATTACATTTTCAGTACATCTGTAGAAAATTTGAGAGCACAAAGTCCAAAAGGCTATTAAAAACCTAAAAGAAGGCAAATATAAAACCCTCAGAGCCCCAAAAATCAAACAGCGTTTGAGAAGTTTGCACGAACCTGCGATTATATGATCAGGAACAGAGCACAAAAACCTGTTATTGTTTCCATCATATCTGCTCTGATTAAATCTCTGCTTTTCAGCACAGTGGCCCTGAACATTGTTCTCTCCTCCCCTGATCTGCTCGCTCTGCACAAAGACCAACGGTGCTCCTGTTTTTCACTTCTCCTCTGCTTGTTTTGGGGCTGAATGGTTTTACAGTAAGGATTCTTAACTGGAATAAAAGCAGAAATAGAAGATTCTCTGAAATGACCTTCAGCTGGATCAGGTTCAGGGTCTTCAAAATGATAGATTTAAAATCATCTCAGCTAGTTTAATAACACCTAAAAATGCACTTTTTACCCTCATGCCTTTTATAAGAATGAGGAAATTCAAAAAGCTGGTTTTCTTTTAAAGTATTCAGTGATATGTGGGCTGGAGGATAAGACTCAAAATCATTGAAAAAATGCTCAAATATGGCATTATTTGAACATCTGGTTATATTTGTGAGCCTTCCACATATTTTTATTGACTAATACAGTGCTCAGCAGGGGTGGGTCATAACATTTTTTGATAAGTGGCCAGGCTGGGGCACAGAGTTAGGGGGCACAGGTAAATACAAAGTTAAAGTCAAACCATTGAAATGTAAGCCTCTGTCACATTTTTAAAGCCTAGATATTTGCAAGATGAGCAAATTTCATGCTTGTATAAATAAAAGTACTGCTAACATTTAGAGAAATACAGCCTGTGGTTGATACAGGACAGCTTTCCATCATATAAAACAGACCTATGACTGTACATTTCTGATTTTTACGAAAAGAAAGCTTTTTGTTTTTTTTCTCTCAATACAGTACATCACCCATTTTGATAGATCTAAACCTTTAAAATGTAACACTATTAAACACAGGAATAACTATATTATGTCAAAGATGTCTACACTTCATCAGCATGCACACTGTGTCTGACTTTTGGGTGCTCTTTGTTTATATGGAATGGAAACAATCACAGGTACAAAAGTTCCTATCTAAAGTACCGTTGTCCTGCACCAGCATCCAAACGTGAAAAGAAATGATGCATGTGAGATGTCGCTTGATAAAATCTATTTTATTAATCATAAATAATCATAACTGCATGTTTATTTTGGTTGATTGAACTAAGCTGAAGATATACTTGCTGCTAATAACATGAATGCATGATATGGTCTCTAAGCCTCCCCTGCATAGATTCAAGCTTGACGATTGTGCACATTAAACAGAATTAATGCGACGCGGACACAGAGCTGCAGTCTACTCATGACCGGTAGGATCAGTGGAGAGGCAGGAGGGATGTGATAGTGTAGAAAGAACTACAACACAACTCGAATCAACAGTCATCAACGTCTATAACCTAATAATGTGTGAGACTGATACAAACATGACAGTTAATCTTGCTGATGAGTGATGAATCTTCTTCAAAGGTCAGGAACGAGTGAATTAAATTTGGTGTACTAGTTTGGTTAGTGACAGTGTAAATTGGTGACTTTGGGTTTGACTTGAGTTAACACATGGTTGGCTCTAGGTGGGTTTGTGTTCGCTTAGTTTCTTATGTTCTCACATATAAACTACTGACTGGTATTTTTGATAAAATGATTAATAAAATAATTCACTGTGAAGCATGGAGAACACACTCTGTTTTTGCCAGTGCTTTTACCATAACATCTACCAGCAAAGTCGTCAAAAGTCATCAGTTAACATCGTCACCCATTAGACCACAACGGAGAAACAGTTAAAATAATTATAATAATTAATAATGCAGAAATGTTAACTTTGAATCATATTTTTCTTCTGTTTAAATTAAGGGCCCCCGATGGTGTATTTTAAATACTGTCCATTTAAGCTCAGAGAGGGCACTGCTAACATAACAAAATGGTAATTTATTGTAAGGATCACTGGACACCAAAGGTCCTTGTATTCAATGTCAGACCACTGTAACATTAATAACTGGAAAATGGTTCATAGCATTATGTTCTGAATGAACTGTAATGTGTCTGATAAACATTTCCTCTTCTCTCTCCGTTAGACCTGTTCCAATTTGAGTCACAGAGGCTCATCTGAGTCTCATGGCTCTGTCCTTGGATCGATGACCTTCAGAAACACTTTGTTAGCAGCATGTCAGTAAAATATGGAGGTGGTTTGAGATAAACTGATTGTAAAGGCAGGGTGAACTCATCCAGGCCTCTGTGAAAGGGTTAGATGGTTCTCTAAATTCAGTGTGATGGATGAGCATGCAGTCAGCTGTCAGCACCACTAACTTCAATGCATGCACTGTTCACTTATTTTAGGTTATCTCACCATCTTCTGATGGTGTTAAGGTGTCACCTGGTCATCCATGCTATGATTTAGTAATAGGAAGTTCAGTTTTTAAATGTAAAGACCATAATCATGGCAATTTTAGTCATTTAGAGGCAATTGTCTACCTTCAGGCAGTCATACAGTGGGAACAAAGCATTTTTGGCTTATTAAAGACTTTTGAAGAACGTCAACTTCATGATGTTACAGCCTTAACCCAAGGAGATAAACCACACCCTTAATGTGACTAATATGACAGTTTTTGGATGTTTTTGGTAAAACCTTCACATAATGTAACCCTTGCTCTTTCATAATACCAACACAAAGGGCTCTGCTCTAAGCATGACAAGCACATTCCCTCCATAATGAAGCTGCACGTTCAAACAACTCTTATAAGCTCTGTGTTTGGTCTGCTTCACAGCACCAGGTAACAGCCTCCAAATACAACTAATGTAGACATCATGAACTTTATCCCTTCTGATGATCTGTCTTTCTTTTATTTCTAGCAATAATTGCATTTCAGTCAACTGGTACTTGTTGTTTATGAGCTGTGTACTGAAACTTCTGAACTATACTTTCTGTCACCATGGTTTCTTGTAGACATTTAGTCCTGGCATGTTATGACAGGGCTAATCACACGGCTGACTCGTGTTTTGCGGGGGTACTGCAGAGCGACATCGACGCACATAACACGTATAAAAGCTCAAGATGGTGCCCTCTCTATATCATCTGTACAATACAAAAAGTATAAAAGTATAAACCAGGCTTTATTTCTGGACTTAAGACAATTTAAGGAGTCTGCTTCTGATTCATATTTCTCATGAGAGGAAATTGTATTTTCTTAATTATTCTGCCTTAACTAGCAATGACTTTGCAGAGATGTGTTAGCAACATGGAGGAAAGTGGGTGGAACTGTTAAAAAGTGAGGACATTACAGAAAATAAAAATAATGATTTACAAAAAAAATGACTAATTACTCATCACCCCTCTCCAACATGGCCAGTTAACAGACCATTTTAGAGCAGATTTCTCAAGTTTGTCACAACACTTGTTCATGCAAGATGGTGGCCATTGGAGGGCATGATTATATGGTAAAATAATACAAAGATACTGTTTGCCAAAGGAAGTCAGTGCAGGAAGACCAATCAAACATTGCCTTAAATTAGCATCACTTAAAATCCTTAATGAAAAATTTGGTTCATGTTTGGAAATGGTAGCAAAATCAGCACATGCTGTGATTGTAAAAATATTCATATTGACTTGAGCTTATGTAATGCTTTTCTAGTCTTTGACGCCTCAAAGCAGCTTTACACAGCAGGTCACATCCACACAGTCACACCATTTCACTCAGTGATGGTTGGAGTTGCAAAGTCAGGTGTCCATCAGAATCAATTGACACTTTTGCACCCTTTTGTGCCCATTTACAAGCCACTGATGCAGCAGTGTCTTGCCCAAGGACACATCACCACGTGACACCCAGAGCTGGGCTTGAACCTGCAACCTTCCATTCACTGACCAAGCGCACTATGAGACTGCACCACAGACGCACCATATGAGCATTAGTTGAATAGTTGACAAAGAGTTAATGCTCACCTAGCTGTCAAAGTTTGGTTCACTGTCACTTTGTGCTTATTTAACATGTTTATAATATCCCTTGTAAAGATACGTTTTATGCTCTTTCTGTTAACTTGGTGTTATGGTTTCAAGAGTAACCATGTTAATTAGTGACTTTCAGCCAAAGACCAGATGTTGAAGATGGAAAGTGTCAAAACAGAAGTTTCTTTGTTTGAGTTCTGTTAAAGCTCTATATCATGTGTATTTCTGACCTAGTACTTATGAGGTCATTTAACTAGGAAACATGGTGAACATAACCAACACGGTCTGCTGAAAGTCAACACTTTAGGGTACTTTTTAAATGAGTGCACCGGCATCATGTTTGTCACTAATTCACAAACCCATCTGAAAAATCTCAGTAGCGTACTCAATGTTTTGGACATGACTCTAAATAAAAAGCTCTAATGAGTTTTTGTACCATTGTATTTTTTTGTGCATGTGTTTTTTCTTTTTTTTTTTTTGGTACAGGTTTCTTCAGAAATGACATAAAGCTTACCCACTATTACATTGTCTATTTTATTTCAAAGTTGACCCACCGAGCCCTCAATGCTGCTCAAAAACTCCACCCGCATTGCCAAGGCTTGGCACAGAGGAACATTCAATCACTCATCGCCAGATTCACCAAATTTTTTCAAAATGTTTCTCACACATTTCTGGAATTTAGCCAGAGTGGATCAAAATTCCTGCAGTACTTTGAACCAGGAGAGAGCGCACTGTCTGAAGTGCACGAATAGTACGAATACTGGAGCTGTTTGGACAAGTGGGTGAAACCTGCTCATCTATACACTTTTCTATTTGTGGCTGCAGGCTGCTGAAGCCTCTCCTTTTCATTTGGCAACGGACAGGGTACACTGTAAATCACTGCATGTCAATCACAGTGCTGACATAAAGAGACATACATACTTTCTTACTCACATTCAAATGGACAGACAATTAAGAGTCACCAATCAACTTGACAAGCATGTGTTTGGACTGTGGGGAAGTTGGCGTATTCAAAGAGAACCAACTCGTGCATGGGGAGAACATGTAAACTCCACAGAGTGAGACTTGAACCAGGAGACTTCATGCTGTGAGAAAGCAGCACTAATCACTGTACTACTTTGTGGGTCTTTGCAGGATTTTGCTAACCCATTTTATGTGATATAGAAAGTTTGCAATGGATTTTAAACAGAGATGTTAATAATTGACCACTGACCGTTCCTTGTGGCCCCTGGGAGCATTAGACCCCAGGTAAATGCCTTCCTTTGTCCAGTGTTTCAGCCATATGGCTGTAACCTCAGAAGTATAGGGAACACATATGGATAATAGAAGTGTGAAGGGAGGAGACTGTTTCCGCTCAAAGTCTAATTCTCACATCATCACACACCTCACTCTGCCAAAGAGACTCAGACTTTAAGGAAGCTGACACTGAATGTTTTAGCAAAGACTTCAAAAAATCTTTATCACATCTCTGATATTGAGACACATTTATTAACTGTATTGTACTCCCTTGCCTCTCCTCTATAATATACATAAGATTCATTTTTTTCAAAGTAATATACTGGCAGTGCCAGGTGGACTGGGTATGAGCTCTGAGACACTGCATTTCATTTCTGAGATGAACTTTGAGAACGACACCAGAGATCTGCCCGCGCAATTAAACCTAAAAAATATCTTCTTATTCAATGTGACGACCGCCCTGAAGATCACAGGTCTTTGGAAATAACAGTGTGACTTTCATTTTTCATTATGAGTCAGATCAGCTGAGGACTTCAGATCACACCCAAAGTCACTTTGCAAACTCAGACATACTCTGTTTTTTGTCTCTGGAGTTGAACTTAGTCAGAAATGTTGGTAAAATATTTGATTAGTTAAAGACTTTCTCCTCAAATGTTTTTTCTTTATGGTGCAACTGAAGCCCTGCTTGGACACTTTCTGTCTCTCATGACTTAGAGTTAGTAAAATGCTAGGAAGCAAAGGATGCTCAGATTAGATCAGATATTAACTGATATTTCACAGAAGCTAATACAGCTGAATAGATGTTACGTCTGCCTCTGTGTCAGCGTTAACAAGCTGTTTGCAAACAATAAAAGCAACCAGAAGGAAAGCATACACTCAGTTAGAGGGGACTTCTCCACACTGCCATCCCATATGTTGGCTATTCCTTTCAAGTTGACAAAAGAGAAAGAAGAGAGATGGTTGAACTAGTAGAAGAAGCAAGGCCGTATGTTCAAGCAGGCAGCAGTTCTGGTGACAGACAGGCACAGGCTGATCCCTGCAATGATTTCACAATGCTGAAGTGCCACAAAGGGAAGTTTGACAGGTTGAAATGGCCTTTTTGATTTGTGGCTTGTCACATTTTATTGAATCACATAACCTGTCATTAGGATGGACCATACAATATATCTCACTAGTCCATCTGGGAAAGAACCCATTGAAAGTGTTTGGGGAGGGCTAAACCCTTCAGAAGCATATCCGGCAGGTGATTGAATGATCGTTCCATCAATCACATTTATCACAGGCCAGTCAGATGATGTAGCAAGTGGGAGCTACTACATTACAGAAAACTGCAACCGAAGCCATTAGCATCTATGCTAATCTCTGTCCGAGCATCCACTTCCTGCTGTCATCTCACTTGTAGCTCCCACCTTGTCCCTCTCTAAAAGACTTTGATTGGGTGATCCCTCTTTGGGCTGCTCACAATCACTGTAGAGTGGAGCTTGGCAGGATGGAGCTGCCTGATAACTGAATCAGGCAGGTCCAGCTGCTGCGCATGGTTGTGAATCAGAGAGAATTTTGCCAAATTACATTCTTAACATTGAGACTGACAGTGACTGAATGTGGCATTAGGTGCGATTAAAGTGTTGAAAAACCTTAAACTTGAATTTGGATTTCTTTGAAACCCCTTCAAAATGAGCTACATTCAGCAAACAAATATACATTAATAAAGACAAATAAAAGACATACAGAAAATTCTAGATCACCACAGATGCTGCAGATTATGTACTCGCAGCAAAATTAAATGTGGTCATATCTGTTTGTGGGGGGACTCAGTGGAACAAGCGCAGACGGGGTCTCCTGCTGAAGACATACGACTCATTTCCTCTCTTCTTATTTAATTCCATCAGCATATATTTCTCTGTGGGCAGAGAGTAATTCAGGCTCTGACAGAACAGTCTGTCTCTGACGTGAGAGCAAGAATCCACCTGTCGTAAATAAGAGAGGTCACTGATGATCTAAGTCTACACGCTGCTGCTGTCCGCTGGCAGCTGGGATATTTGCTTCCTTTGTCCATAAATATCTCGATCCGCCTTCATTCAGCACTCTGTGCAGTCAGCTCATGATGAATATGAGGCTTAACCCTGAGATGACTGAACAGCCAATGATGACTAATGTCAGAGCAGGAAGGACTCTGGAGCCGTAATCCCTCACTGTCGTTCAGTTTGCGTCACCCTGACGACCCTCCGCTGTCACTCCAATTTCATACATTAAAATTTATGCCCGACACGTTGCTTTTCATTTTCTCTGCCGTAAAAGTGCCAGTCATATGGCAGGAAATTAGCCGTTTGTTTTAAAGATTGTCTTCCTCAGGTCAGTGCTGTCATCCTTGACCTAACACCGAGTAGGGGTGGTCTGCAAGAGGGTAAAAGTAGATGATGACCTCCAGTTATGAATTACAGTTTTCATTGTTAATACTTAGCACCCAGACACCACCTAAACTAAGAGTTCAATACAACACAGGGCATCTGTGGTCACCAAAATAATCAAATAACATTTATGTCTTAAATTAAAAACTCAAATTAAATGCAAATATTAGTGTTAAACT
Source organism: Cetoscarus ocellatus (assembly GCA_037902135.1). Taxonomy (NCBI): domain Eukaryota; kingdom Metazoa; phylum Chordata; class Actinopteri; order Labriformes; family Labridae; genus Cetoscarus; species Cetoscarus ocellatus. The sequence goes on along the minus strand of JBAMNC010000159.1, from coordinate 1,610,203 downwards.
TTAAGGGATTGGGTTGACTTAAAGGTAAAGCAGACTTTAAGAACCTATATTTTGTCTTAACTCTGGTTCATATATTTTATATGAAGGGTAGCATGTGTTCACAATCACTTATGTTCAAAAACCCTCTAATTTACTGGACAGAATTTACCTGATCCAGCTGTATTCTCTCTCTGTCTAAGAAGCTGCCATTTTAAGACCTCCTTCCCCATCTTAACCCAGTCTGTCCAGATTGGTTGATTGGTCAGCCCAGTGCTGCTCAGCACCATGTTGTCAACAACTCTGCATTCATTACATTGCCTTTGCTCTGCACTGGGCTCACTACCTAGAGCAAATGTGCTTAACCGGCCAATGAAACAATCGTAGGACATCACACAGCTGGTCTATTCAGGGGATCGGAGGAATGAGCAGTTTCAGGCATCTCCTGGAACTGTAAAGAGAGGGAGAGGGAGGAGTCCTAATGCTGCAGACTCGTGAGGAGGAGACATGTTCAACACATTTAAGTGCATTTTGCCTTTAAATGCCATAAAATAAGTACTACCTGTAAACAAAAGGTCACATTTGATGACATTTTCTGTATGTTGTGAATCCATCCATCCATTTTCTGTATATCTTATTCATTTACAGATCGCTGAGGTGGGGGTGTGAGGGTCACCAGTCAATCACAAGGCCACATAGAGAGAGAAGCACTGATACACAGACAGTGAATCAGCCTTTGACACACACTGAGCCACATCAAAGGGCAATTTAGAGTCACCAGTTAACTCAGAGTAAATCCATGCTTGCACAGGGAGAACATGAAAACACAAAGGAAGGTCCTGACCAACACAGGGTTCGAACCAGTAGTATTCTTCCTTGTAAGGCATGCACACTGATGTTCAACCCCGTGTGTTTTAAAAAAACAAGAATATTAAATAGTTTAAGGAAACACTTAGATGCATGGATGTGCACTAATTCCCAGCACCAGGGCCCCTGACGGACACATTAGGGTCCCCACAGACCCTAAAGTTCAACCCTGAAGTATTGATAATAGTGTTGAAATGTGTATTTTTTTCTCTTCATTTGAACTTCTTTCTTATGCTGAATAATGACAAAAATGGCCTTTGTGTTAAATAAAGGCTTGCATAATTTTATAAGAGTGTTTTTTCAGTCTTTGGCAGCCTTTATTTTAATTAAAGCAACCAAAAATATATGTACCTGCTGCTTTTTACACTTATGCTGGGTACAACCAGTGAGAAAAGGTCAAAATATGGCTTTTTCATCTGATTTTGTGGTAGATTTAATGCTGGCTTAATCTGTTTAATAGATACTAAAAGAAACTAACGTCAATATCTGAAAGTATGAGTTGGATGAAACAAAAATCAAACCATCTGGACAACAAATAGTCGAGAAAAGGAACAAATATGTGCAATTGAAACACTCTTTTAAATTTATATACATCTGATTGTGTGCGGTTAATTGGATACTGCTGCATATCCTTTGGAAAGAATAACAGTTTTTAATTGAATTCACATTCTGATTCACCTGTAATTAGTTCTTCATGTTTCAGATGAGTAAGTACAGAGAACAGGCTGTCAGAAGAGTCATCAAATTAGCCCTCATTGACATTAATTGGAGGCACTAAACCCAGCAGTAATTATTTTCCTTTATTCCCCTTCAGTATTTTGTAGAGGTATTTGAACATATGAGCTAATTTCATGTAAATAGACCTGTCACTGATATCAGCGGTCCAGTGGAACAGTTCGATTTAATTAGAGACAGAGGCGGCTTATAGGACAGTGAGATTAGAGGAAACAATGTTTGTTATTAGCAATTAAAACCAAGGCTTTTATTCCCTCCAATCTTTTCATTTATAATTCTTGTTTGATCTTCAAACAGCATCTTTAGCTTCTAGCTGTAGATGAAAATATGCTAATTAATAGGAATAACTAAATAACAGTAAACACCTGGGGACTAAAAGGCAGCAGAGTAAAAGATGCTGAACTTCCACAGTTTTGTAGTTAGTGTATCACCCATTTCCCCCCTCGGCAAATGCACCCGAGCTTGCTCAGATAAGCGGCTGTCATTTGAAATGCGGCTATCTACTGACAGTTTGTAGGGCTCAGCGAAAATGGGGAGTGATGCTGGTGTTTTCAGAGAGGAGGGATTTTCTGTCTCTTATCGGGAAACTGGACAAACTGACAAGTCGCCCATGTAAAAAAGCTCAGGGTCAGAGTCAATCAGGATCAGGCTTTTACCACGGAGCGCTCCGCCATGGTGTCATTTGATTTAACCAGAGCAGGGCCTCATGGATCAACAGCTACTCCACGGCAGGGAAAACAGCACCAGGTTTAATCTAGAGAGGATGGTTTATATCCAACATGCTTCGAATGCAGATTTATTTCTGCTGATGTTATGGCGCCTGTAACAGAAGAATGATTCAGCAGTCTGCACTCTGGTTGATTTTTTTTTTCCACTGAAGTGCAAATCAAAGAAATTCTGAGGACCACAAAAAAACGTCTCCAACTGCAATCAAGAACCAGAAAATTACACTACCTCTCAATGGCCACTTAATTAGGTACACGCATTCAACTGCTTGTTAACGCAAATAGTTCATCAGTCAATTCCTTGGCTGCAAGTCAATGCTTTAAGGCACATGGTCAAGGCAACCCGGGAAGTTCAAACCTATAACCAGAAAGAGGAATGAAGGCGATTTAAGTGACCTTGGATGTGGCATGTTTGTTAATACCAGACGATTTGCACTGAATATATCAGAAACTGCTGATCTGTTGGGGCTCTCACACAAATCCATCTCTAGTGTTTTTTGGAGAATGGCCCAAAATAGAGAAAATACCCAGTGAGTCACTATTCTCTCTGCAAAAATGCCTGATTTAATGTCAGGGGTCACAGGGCTTTGATAGAAAGCTAGCATTCAAATACCCACTCTAAGCAGCCAAAAGATCAAGGCCACAGATTGGCCATGGCCTTTTGCATGACTTGGCATGACCTCCAGGTGAGGATTGAATCAGTATCATGGGCGGTTGTTCACAAGTTTGGGCAAAATGGGCAAAGAGGTGGACAAAGGATCTGTGCCGCACTCTTAATTTCCCTGAAGGAGTCTTCCAAAGGGATCAATAACGTCCTCTAATCTCATCTAATCTGCAGTGTTGCAGGATGAACCGGTGAACCTGTCATGGTGAAGACTGAGTTTTAATTTACCACTCCATCTTTGTTCCAACCCTCATCTATGGTCATGCGTTTTAGTGAATGACCTAAAGAATAGAATTGAGAATATGAGCAGTTAGAGTGAGATTTCGAAAGGAGTGGCAGGACTCAACTTTACAGATGGACATCCAGAGGGGTCTCAAAGTGGAGCCACTGCTCCTTCCCATTGAAAGGAGTTGAAGTGGTTCAGGCAGCTGTTGGGATTCCTCCTGGTTGCTTCTCTATGGAGGTCCTCTGGGCACATCCAACCAGGAGAAGACCTGAGGCAGACCTAGACCGGCTGGAGGGATTATATATCCTGCCTGGCCTGGGGACACCTTGGGATTCTCCAATAAGAGCTGGACAGTGTTGCAGTGCAGAGGAAAGACTCAGTTGAACTGCTTGGCCTGTTGCCTCAGGTGTTCCCACTAAATGTCTCCCCTCATCAGTCTATCAAAAGGTATCAATGGTCTGTTTTCTCCAGGATGTAAAACCATTAAAGGGTTATAAAGAACAATTCAGAAAAGTTCACCCCCTGAACAGAGTTCCCATAAACATGAACTTTATTATGATGCACACAACAGTTTGAACCAGATATAAGGAATGTTTATTTTTGATGCTAAAATTGACAAAATTAGTTTTTATGTGACTTCTGCAGACAGCCTCAAGAGGAGACTTGAGAAACTGCAGCCTTTCAAAAAACTTTCATATTTGCCTTTTTTATTAACACTATTAGTTACAGCTTGACTCTTAAGCTTTAATGTGTTTAGTGAATTATTTGGGCAGTGAGATATTTATCCCTCTGAAACAGTCGACTGAAGTTTGTTTGGATGAACTCCAAATTGGTGGATTTTGAAGTACCTCTGCTACAATCTGTCAACATTACAAAGTCACTGTACAATAAATGTACCTCTTAGCTGGTTTTTAAAGCAGTCCTCTGAGTCCCTGCAGGGATATGATAGTGACAGTGTTCTCAAAATGGGCCGTTTTTAAAGCTTGTTATCGTTGACTCTGTCTGTAATTTGCTCCTGCCAAATCCAGCAAAAAGGTGCTTAGGACTACAAGAGCAGACCCTGGACTCAGTGACGTGGATGGAATAAAGAGAGGAGGAGCACAGATGGGACAGGGGCACAGTGTGATGCCCTGCCAGCTGCACTTTTCACCTCTGTCTGCAGGGAAACCACACACAGATCAGACCTCTCCCTATACGGTAACACATTTATCAAAGAACATTCACAGCATAACAGTGACTATCTGACAGAACTGATGCTGAAACCGGACACAGTTTGCTCTTACAAAAAGTTTCATATCATACTGAAAGTCTGATTGAAGCAGTTAATGGAATGATCGGTTCTTTCCTCTCATGCTTGGCAGAGTCCATCTGTTTGGAGAAGAACAGGATACAAAATGAAATAAAGAAAGGGTTGCACATATAATAATGTAATTTCTGATACTCCTGCAAATGTTCTTTCTCTGTTTATCAGTTTTCACAGCAAAAGAGGTGCACATGAAGACTGTTTCATGTCAATGATGTTAAAAAAAAAACAAAACAGCTAGTTTAAAGAGCATGTATCATCAGAACATTAAATAGTTTTAAAACAACAGTGTTGATCTGTATTGGTAGACTGAACATTAATTTAGCCACATGATAACTGAAGCACTGAAAGGCAAAAAGAGTGTCTGCTCACTTTGACCACTGTATGGAGCTGCTGCCCAAGCTTTTTAATGAAAAGAAGTTAATGTAACCTTTTATTTTTAGGTCTTTTGAACTCTTTTTCAGCACCAACATTTATCATATCACTTCAAGCTGAGCAGTCTTCAACAGAAGGTCATTTCAGTTTCCTTACGGGGAGTTATGCTGGAGAATATTTCTCCTTACACAGCTACAGGAAAACAAAATCTACAGACATCTGAGCAGTCTTTCTGTATTTTCAGTTGTTTCAGTTCAGTCAAAATTTCTGCTGTTTGGGATCAGGGACATTTTTCATTTTAAAATATGGTGAGCACTAAGCTAACTTTGCTTGTTAAATTGTTTCAGTCTGACAGTTAGAATCCCTATCAGTCTTTTTCAGACAGTGTTTTGAGGCAGTGATTTTAAATAAAAAAAGGAATTAGACTTATTTGAGTTTTTTATGCTTTTCAGTGTTTTTTTAACGTGCTCTCTGTGTGATTGAGTAATTATATGCATTAGACACAAAGTCCATGTCTGAAATTGTATATAAAAAAAAGGATCTTTAGAGAAGTGATATTCTTAAGAGTTTGAGTCAGAAACTTCATGTCAGGATTAGAAAAAGACAGTTGGTCACTAATGTCTTTGTAACTCAACAATGCATGATTATTTTTGATTAATTTACTGAAATGAGCACGTAATTTTGACATCTCTAAGAAAAATTTCGAACCTTTCGGTATCATTTTTGTTTTGGGTCCAAATATTCATCATAAAGTTGTTGCTGATTGCAATGGTTATTGTTTGTATAGTGGCCATGTGTCTGTTTTTTTTTTTTTTTTTTTTTTTGTTCTTTTTGATTGAATGCTCCATATTCATGATATAAAGCCAGAAAGTCTTAAACTAAGAGCATTTCTTAATACCTGTATAATTAGATAGCCAGTAAGGGCTACGAGGCAGCTGGTGCATTATTTGACCCTTTATTCAGCCCCGTCCTCCTAGTGACTTTTGGAAGGATTGACAAAATCTGCTGTTTCAGGCTTCTAACCTAAGCTATTTTTTGACCAGATTCAAAGCATATGTAATAAAGGGTGTATGACAAAAACCCTAAATTTGCATGGGTCTGTTAAAATAATGAATTATGTTACTGGTGAAAAAAAAAAAAAAGTTTATATAAAAAATGCTTTAATAACTTCCACTTAACTTTCCCAAAACATCTTGCTGAAGTAACAAAATCAACATGGCAATTTCATATTCTGATCATTTTCTCAGTAAACCAATCGGGTACCTAAAAATGGTCAATCGGAGGCTACTCAATGATGAATGTTTGGATCCTAAACTGAAGTAATGCCAAGCTTCTCATATTTATTTTATTGATTTCCACTGCCAAGACACTGTATAAAGCTGTCCTTCATTTAATGCGTGGACCAAAGATAAAATTTCATCTTATTGAGCCAACTGTGATGCATGGCATTGTTAGCACGTAAACGTAACACATGAACCAAATATTTACTGGTTTGCATAGATGAGCAAATGCTAAAATATATAAACACAACTTTCCTCATTGCTTTGCATGATGACAGAGTAAAACAAAACCCATCTTTGCTACAGATTTCTTCAGGGATGTAAACGCACCAGATGAACCCAAATGCTGAACAAAGCCATATCTCCAACCTTGAAATCCCAGAGAATAAAGGCGACAAACTGTTTCTCCAGCTTCTTCTTATCTTAATCATTCAAAATTTTGGCACATACACCTTTTGTCTGTGATTTACTCCATACTGTACCATCCACTGCACTTCACTGTTAATTTATCTACAGTTGCATCTCAGATTGACCCCATCAGTCAGATGTACTAACCTCTGAGACACTGTGGTAAAGGAGCAACAGTTATTTTATGTTTCAATTTGAGATGTGAGTTCAGACTGCATTGTTGTGTGGTGAAACAGATTTAATTTCCAAGGTGTTTGGTGGGAGTACTGGAGCATAAAGGGTCTAACGATCTGTGGTGTGACCTTGTTTGCTTCATTTAAAACACTTAAGATGTTTGTACAACGTCCAGAATTCACCGACCGTGTCTACACCTTTTTTTAAAAGATGATTTTTATTTTCTTCTTTAAAGTCGATAAACTCAAGTCCAGAACACACATTTCAGTATTTAATAAACTCACTGCTCTGGACACTATCTGTCATATTAGTTAATAAAATGTGTCTGCTGCTTATTGACCCTGCAGTCCAGCCATGCATCACTCTGAATATGAATGTGTTTGACTCCACGGCTGTTTATAATCCACTGGAACGCATAATATCCACCATCCATGTGTGTGGGCTCTGTGCTACAATTCTATCCACCACATTCTGTCATGTTTAATGCAGACAAAACTTTAAAGTAAAGCAACAAACTATAGCTTTATTTTATCAGGCTACTCAAAAAATATACACAGAGGGGCTGGGAAACATGCTCCATATTATCAAAAATTGTATGACCCAGGAATATCACTGTTGTTAATTTATTTCACACACATACACACAATTATATATATATATATATATATATATATATATATATATATATATATATATATATATATATATATATGTTTATAACAAAATGACACTGCTTCCTGCTACAATGCCCCCCTCAACTATTTAGCCAATGCTGTTGAAACACTTAAAATGTATAACAGAAGTCAGGGTATAAATTATAATCAAAGCGTATAAGCTCTGCTGTTTTGTCTGCTATATTATGTACACTGACTTCTGCTGCATACTGTTGACGTCCTGCTGATATGCCTAAAAACCAACCATGCACCCAACACCACTTCTACCCTGTCCTGCTGAGAGGAACAAGTGTGAACACCCATGTCAAGACTTCCCCTGGAGGGCTACATGGACATTAGTCTGATAATATCAGGGTTGGAGGTGTGTACAAAAGTTAAGAAGGCATAAAAATTGTACATTGATCATGATTACAGTCAGGAAACATGATCCCTTTAGTAACCTAATATGACATGGTGTAGAAAAAATGTCTTCAGCCTCACTAAAAATACATACTTTTAAATCAGAAAAAAATCATAACAGACATTGGCAAACATAATTTTGTAACATCAATATAAGCTTAACCTGCTAATTACTCTGTAAGTGTTTTTTTTTTCAAGTATACATCTTGACTGCTGATGCAGGGCTTGAACCCTTAACCTACTGATTTACGGGACCCCTCTGTATATAGAGATGCTGTTATGAAAAGTCAGTTACTGTAGTTACTGTGCTTTCCAAAATCGCTGCCGTCCTTTGAGCATCCAGACATTTTTGGCAGGAAAATCTTTGCAAATTTTCAAGAAGTTACGGTAAGAATAACATGCATATTGTTATTCTATTTTCTTTTTTTTTTTTTTTTAAATAAGTACGTGTCAAGATATGGTGAAAAATACACAAAAAACAAGAAGACAGACCTAAAATGCAGATGAAAAGAAAAAGGCTTTATTGCAAACTAAAACAGGATCAAAAAACCTAAAAACTAATCCCTAACAAAAAGTCAAGTACAAATCTCCAACATAGTAAGAAAATCAACTCTGGTGGAACAAAGAAGAAAAGTCTAGTAGAAAACTCAAAGTACAAATCGAAGTCAGTAAAAAGTAAAAAAAAAAAAAAAAGAAAACAGACTAAGTACAAACACTGGCAACACTGAAGACAAGAGACCTACTCAGGGAGTGTGGAAGGAAGACTAATGACCTGACTAAGACAAAGGGGAACACAAAGACTAAATGCACTGGGGAATGGTCAAGCACAGGTGGGACAGTCACACAGGTGGAGGGAATCATGATCAGAGGCACACAGAAGGGAGGGCAGGAATACACCACATGGAACAGAGAGATTTCAAAATAAAACAGGAAACACAAGACAAGACACAAAACATGAACAGACCAAGAGCAGGATCATGACAGCAAAATAGGAAACACAAGAGACAAGAGGTCTAAACAAGGGACACAAGGATAAGAGCATACAAAATGAAACATCATGACAGTATGTTCTTTATTAAAACAGTGCATAAATACTTTATAATGTCTTACAGTGAAATCCTGTTTAAAAATGTCTGTATTAAATTTGATACTGCAGGTTAAAAGGTACTTTATCCCTGAATGGTCATGTCACATTTTTGTAACGAAATCCACTAGAATACAAATAAGCACTATTTTGATGATTTTAAATTACTAAAATTCATTAATTCATTCATTTTCTATACCGCTTATCCTTTTCTGGGTCATGGGAGCACTGGAGCCAATCCCAGCTGTCATTGGGCGAGAGGCTAAATGACTAAAATGCCATCTTTTCTTTTTTAATCATATTTCATCAAAAAATAATAATGTTACTTATCATTTCGACTGATTTGCAAACAGTGAATTTTAGATGTCAAAACAATCAGAGGAAGAGGAGAGAGAAAAGCACACTGAAAATGTCTTCAACATGATAATCAATGTCAGTACAAGTGACATGGAGCAGTTAGGACAAGATGATGAGGATGATGAGGAATGGATGCTTCAGCATGATGCATGATGATGGAAGGCTCTATAAAAGTTTCTTTTGGGGAAAAAAATAACAAGAAAAACTGCCTGATGTGTTCTTTATTATCCAAATGTAATGGGAAAAGTTTGTTTTGGTTAGAAAAATTAACATTCTTGTGACCACAAAATTGTCAAATATGCCTGACATATCAAATCTGACACAAAAAATATATGAAACAAACTAATATGGCAAAAAGAAAAAAAAATGATTTTGTTTAAAGGCTCAAAAAACATAATGTTTCCAAAAAATTAGAATTTTCTCACTGTTTTTGATGGGTCAGGCTGTACAGGGTTAAGTGTTCGAGGAATAATAATCCAGTCTTTCATGAGTGCAGTTAAAAATAAATCCAGATTAGACCAGGTCTGCTCTAACACAAGTCTGCAGAGCTCACTGTGCAACATGCCACCTCTGTGCCCCTCACATTACCCTGTGATTAGTTTCTGTGTTCACTCTGTATCATGTACTTTCAGATAAATTGAGATTAAAACAAAAACAAATTGCATCTGCAGTTCCAGCTGCATATGACCCTATAAGGACCACTGGAGTTAAACAGATAAATAGAAAAGTCTGATCACATTCATCATACTGATATTATCCTAATTGCACAGCACTGCAGAAGGAAATTAAACCCTACACCTCTTTCTCTGCCCCATTTGTCAGGAAGTGAATGGCACTTAGAGGTTTGGGCGATGCTGATGAATTGTAGCTGTTAAAGCCGGGGACTCAAATGCTTCATCATTTCAATGAAGTGTCAGGCGGGTATAGTAGGTCGCTGTCGAGGCAACATGGCATTTGCAAAAAAACAAATGAAAAGGCTGAGTGGTGGGCTGATGGAGTCTGGGATGTCTCCGGTGGAATGACCTTGGTTAATGCAGCCCAGGCTAAACTGGTCCGCCAAAGATTCTGTCTGATCCCATCAGCATCTCCCTCAAAATCAAGGGCTTGTGTTTTTTCACTTTCTTCTGGTTTCAGGGGATTTTTGTTCCCCTTTTGTGAGTCGCAGTGCAGCCTGAGAGAATTAAGACTCATCCTCGGTGAGTCTCCAATGTAAGCTGTATTTGTGTCCTTGAGAGTGAAAATGAAAAGATTCAATATAGAACTGTTTATTCAAAGTGCTGCAGCGTCCCTGATGTTACACATGCACACATCCACAGGAGCTCCGTGAGACACAATGCAGGACAGATTGGACTGTAATTTTCATAAAGTGGATGGCTCCTGACAGCAGATTGCATTGGTCACAAAGAAAATGGAAGACGGCCATTAGGAAAAATTCAATCTTATGTATGATTACTGACTCTGAGGAGAAGCAGACGCAGCCTGGTATGGATCCATTCCTTCATGTTACCCTTTACATACCAGCATTGTCATTTTTATATGTTTTGATGTTTGAAGGAAGCAAAAGCAAAAAATAACTTAAAGTATGGCACAATACGTATGTAAATTACAGGCCACTTTACCTACGATAACAGTACAACTTCTGATTAATGCATAATGGCTAAGTAATCAATCAGTTGGCTGCAACTCAGTGCTTTAAGGCATGCAGACCCGTCCAAGACAACCTGCTGAAGTTCAAACCAAGCATCAGGATGGAGAAGAAAGGTGATTTAAGAGAATTTGAATGTGGCATGGTTGTTTGTGTCAGATGGGCTAGTCTGAGTAGTTTAGAAAGTGGTGATCTGCTGGGATTTTCAACACAAATCCATCCTTGGGGTTTCAAAAGAATGGTCAGAAAAAGAGAAAATATCTAGTAAACAGCACTTCTCTTGGCAGACTTGCCTTGTTTGATGCATGGGGTCATTGGGGAATGGCCAGAGAGTTACCAGTAACTCAACATGTACTCCAAGCAAGGTCATTGATAGCATGAGATGTTTAATGAAGGATTCTTTACACCAAACTGTGGATTATCATAGTTTATTACAAGGTCGGTACACACATGGATGCTGTTAGTGTGTGTGTGTCTGTCTGCTCACCGTGGGAGAGTGTCGTCACTTATGCTTATATATGTGTGGTATGCTTCTTTACATTCCCAACATGGCTAAGACACTGTGTTGGTATCTGCTCTCTAAATGGTTATGCTATATTCGGCTGAGTGCCAGACTCTCTCTGTGTGGGGTTTATCTGTAGTCAGCATAGATTCATTGATACGTGGATAACTTAAATGATAAAGATGCATGAATAGCAAACTTAAATATAGGTCCACTACCCAAATGATGATACATGAACAGGCCCATGACCTAAAAATTTATGCTATCAGTCATGCAGAAGACCGTTCTTGAACACACAACATGGGGTCCAGTCTGATACTTAAAAGGTTTAAAGTGCCTATTTTCACATATTACCACTGGTATAAGAGGAAGTACTCTCCAATATTCTCCAACATTGGGGTAGTTTTAAGAGATTTAAGTAATGTCAAGACAACACTGGTCTAAAGTGCTTAAAGGTCCCACTTCCTGCAAAATCAATTTGCCCTGTCTCACAGCAAGAAGGCTGCTGTTCGATCCCCTGTCAGGGCCTTTCTGTGTGGCGTTTGCATGTTCTCCCATAGACCAAAAAAAATTGCTTGTTAGTTAAATTTGTGACTCTAAATTGCCCTCAGATATATGTGTGAGGGTGAATGGTTGTCTGTCTTTCTATGTAGCTCTGCAATTGGCTAGCAACCAGTTCAGGGCCTACCCCGCCTCTTGCCCAATGTCAGCTGGGACCATGACCCCAAAGTGGATAAGTGGTTGGGATTATGATGGATGGAATATGAAAGTGCGGCCTAATAGCCTAGGTGCAGCTTTATGTTAATGTTTTGGCACAAAATACTTCAGAACAGCTTCGAGCTTATCAATGCTATTACTCAAAGTTGGTTGTGTATTCCTGGGTCATGTGTTACAACGAGTAACAAAGTCAGCAGCTACAGCCCCAACTAGTGGTGAGTGGCTGTATTACACAGCATTTGACAGGCTCTGGTTTGTGTTAAAGAAAATTAAAGCTAGTGAAAAATGAAAAAAAAAAATACTTCAATTTCCAGAACTGAACTAAGTCTACATCATTTTAGGTGTGAAAGTGTCCTGAGATGGTCTGTGGTCAAAATATGTTGCAGGCATGAGGACGTTTCTGGCACAGCTGGCACCGGCCCTGCACAGCTCTGTGAGGGTTAGAAAAACACAGGTATGATAGGGCTGAAGAACCTGATGTGTCCTTTCTTTCCTTGTGAATGTCTCCAACTCACTTTAACCTGTGTATAATGAAAACAGATGATGATAGATTCACTGAGGCAGATTTAAAATGTATCCTTATATTGTTCTTATCATTGTTGTGTTATATGGAAAGTTTTGCTCCAATAAAGCAGAGAGCTCACTGATAAACTGCTCAAATAAGAGCAGATGGTGCTGCTTACAGATAAGGAAAGGTTTAGTAGTAAATAGGTGTTTTATAGACTATCATCCCTGGAGTTTTGCTCTAAATTACAGCTTTATCACAGCAGCTCCTGACGAGGCTGAAGTGAAGCATATTTTATTTAAAAGTATCACCTGCTGTCTTATTTATCCTATTACCTAAATACACCAAGTCTCAGAGGGGCCCCGTTAGAGGTGATGGTTCTTGAATGTCATTTTGCTGCAGACCCGCATAAAAACAAAAATCAATCTGTTATGTAACCCAGCGTAGCATTACTGCATAGGTTATACGGGGGCGTCAGTAACCTGGAGGTAAGAGGAGGAGGAGGATGGAGAGAGGAAGGTCGTTTCACCAGAGACAGCTTTGCAGCTGCTGGGTATCTTCAGTATTGATTGTTTATTGTGCATTATTTCAGGGCAGAGCAAGGAAATACTGATGTATCAAAACAAGGACAAGCAGAGGTCAAAGGAGAGTTTACTACACTGATTATGTCATGGATCTAGACTAATTAATATTTATTCCAGTATTCAAGGTGGTGAAATGTCAGCCTGTCAGTGTTAATTTTGGATCATTAATTATGACTACCATGCCAACATTTGTAATATTGGGCTACACAAATAAATCGTAATGAGTTCTTATTAGCATAGCAGCAGTGAACACACCACAAAAATCTGGATCTGCTGCAAAAGTAAGAAAAAAAGTTTTAAAAGAAATTACTTTTATACTTAGCAACGTTCAATGTCACCACATCTTCAAACCATATCGATGAAGTGACATGAAGCTCAAACTGGCTATCGGCTAGTCTCAGAATATTTAAAGATGGAAATAAAAGAAAGAGAGTGAGAAAGAAAGATGTTGCTGTCTGGACAGACATGTTGCACACCGCCTTATTTTTCGAAACATGAATGACCAAACTTTGTCGAAGGCCCAGTGTCAAGCAAGATCACACTAAAAATGAGATCATCAACTCACATATCTCAGCAGAGAATATCCCAAGTTAACGATTCAGAATTTAAGTAAAAAACAAAGTTTACATTAGAGAATCAGAATCAGAATTGTATTTATTGCCAAGTACATTTGCACATACAAGGAGTTTGACTTGGTAAATTGTTGCAAAAAAAATCAACATATAGTTAGAACAAAAATGAAAATAAAGGTCAGGAGGAATAAAATTAAGTCCAAAAATAGGTAGAAAAGTGCAAAATTGACTTAGTACATGTCAAAAATATACAATATATCCAAAATGTACAAAAAGGGCAAAAAAAAAGAACAATACATACAAAAGGTGCTGTACATATGAGCACTGCACTTTTTAACAGTATAAATATATTGTAAATATAGATTTAGAGACAGTGAGCATGTGCATAAGATAAAGATTAGGCCGATTAGCTGATTATCAATGACATCCAGGAACACAGTGAGCTCAAAGTCAGCAGTTGACATGATGACTAATTGGACTGCTAACCCCTCTGTGCCGAGAGGAAAATACCTTAAGAACGAAGTTAAACCATCAGCAATTAGTCTGAGCTGATCTGATGTTTCTGTTAATTGTTGATGAGTGTTTTCAATCACTCTATCAACCAATCTTTATTTGTATAGCAACAATTAATAACAAGTGTTGTCTCAAGGCACTTTGATTTGTTGACGGACTGTTTTGTTCTAACCTTGCGCAGCAGCTGGATCTGCCTGATTCAATGTCTGTAATTAGACTATCAATCTAGCCAAGCTCTAATGAACAACGATTGTGAGCAGGACAGCCCAATCAGAGTCCTTTAGGGCAGGAAAAGAAGGGAGCTACAAGCAAGATGACAGCAGGAAGAGACTGCTCCTATAGAGTTTAGCATAGATGCTAACAGCTTTGGTAGCAGTTTTATCAGATCTGGTTTGTTCTTCTGTTCTTTATTAAATGAAGAACAAACAACAAATCTACAAACTTCTATATAGAAAGGATATCTTTGCTCCACTTAGGACATGTTTTGAAAACATATGTTCTAGAAAGTGGCTGACGGTCCTTAGCACATCAGCTCCAGCCTACTAGAATATCTGATTGGCCTGGAACTGATATGACTGACAGAGCTATCGTCCAATCTCCTGGCAGATATGCTTCTGAGAGGTTCTGCCCTCCCCAAACACTTTCTATGGAATATATTGAACTTTCATCTATTGCAAAGCTTGACCAATTATAACTTCTCATTTTAACACGTGTTGCTTGTACAGCCTTTGATATTTGCGATTGGCTTATTTATTCAATTAACATGTACAGGGTAAAGTAGAGCACAGGTTAACAAAACGAAGCCTTTTTAAGAAGCTGAAAAATTAAAGACAATCCATCATGGTCCTCTCAGCTCTCAGAGTTAATCAGAAACAAACCAAGCGTGGAGACTGAATGAATTATTCCAGCTTTCATCTTTGGGATTGGACTATTAGTTCATTAACTTCTGTTTTTCATCAGACAATATTAGCTTTCCTCTGTGGATTAAAACATTAAAGTTTGATTTTCATGAGAATTAGCCGAGGACTTTCCTGCAGGGTACAGTCTCAGACTGACTTCACTTAGACCCTCTGTCGCACAGCTGCTTTTTTGTTTTCCATCTGGTTTTTGGCTAATTTGACAGAACTTATTGAAGATATAACAAAAGAGGCATGCTGGGGCAATAAAATCCATTCACTTGATCTTAAACCCTGACATTAATGAAAGAATTTTAACATTCTTTGAATGTCCACCATAGGAAACATAAGGCTTTGAAGAACTGTGGGTTTTGTTGTCCTATCAGGTGTTTCATTTATCGAGAAAACTCCCATATAAAAAATTCAGATCCAAGCTAAGCTGCTGATTAATGCTGTGCTCCTCCTTTAGCTGTGTTCATAAACTCACTGACATAAAATCCATTGAAATGCACATTATAGCACAGAAGAGCCTTTGTGTTGACTCTGTCTAATCATGTGCTGATCAACTGTAATTTGGTCATTTACACTCTGCATTGATTTCACTGGAGGAGGAAAATTAGTTTAACCATCTAATTAAACCTGCAAGAGCTGCATGTGTCTGTACTTGAGGACTTATCCAGACCATAAAATCTCTTAACACAAATACTTTTAATTAGCAGATAAGAGGAATGGACACTCAGACACATGTCATGTTAAAAGAAGCATTGCTTGGTTACAGCTCAACTCTGCTCAGTTCTACTCCACAAAAGGGTGCTTCATTTTCCAATGCAGCTATCCTCTGTACCTCCTCTGTATGGGCTGGATTGTCACAGTGCAGTTAAAACTGCTGGTATGTCAAAGAATTGTGTGGCAGGCTCCTGATCTGTGGATATTTTGTCACAAGGAGACAACATTTGTTTTGGAGATGACTGAAAGCAGTACAAGTAGGTGCTATCACAGCATATGGGAGAGTTTAGAAAGTCAGACAGCGGGATGGAGCAGACCATCAGAGGGTTTTATTTGCTAGTCAGACTCACTTGAAATGCCCCCTGTCATCATACATTCTTCTCATATTGAGATGAGCAGTGTCTTTATGCCAACTTTTTGTACTGGCTGAGCACATTTGGAAGCTCAATGAAGGTCATACAAAAAGCACCAAGTACCAGGTACAGCAAAAGAAAAACTTAAGGAGAGTCAAGGCAAAAGCACCCACACTGGAAAAACAAGCTGGATTTTTTTACATTTTTTTTTAGTGGCTGGGGGGGGGTTGGAATGTTTAAGCACAGCACCGTGTTACTCAGCTCTGTTGGCAGCACTCCTGCATGCAAAGAAAATTTAGGTTTGCACTTATTTTTCTCCAACTACAGAGAGGCAGTGGAGAAGGACATGTGATCCGGGGCCTTGATGTTGCCTTCTCATCCTCAATCAATCAATCAGTCTTAGAGCCAATTCATGAGTGTTATCTCAAGGCACTTTACAATAGAGCAGGCTGAAGCCATACTCTCCATTTCATAGATACACATATATGCATATAAAAATAAACATTTACACGTACATACATCCAGAGGTGGATCCATCCATACAGAGACAAAGTGACTAAAAATAAGAATTAGTGATAGCGACAAACCCATGGGTGCCCATATCATAGATCTGTCCATTTGTTTCTGCTGTTTATAGATTTATTTGAGTTTAGCCCCTTGAGATGTTGCATCTTGTTTTCAAGAGGGTCCTTATGCCTCCCTCACTATGTTCTTGTATGTATCATACATGCATGGTATCAGAAAGCTTTTACATGTTCACATGCTCAAAAATACTCAACACAATAAAATAGTCATGCAGCCAAATCACATCCTGCCTGAATTAACATAAAGACATGCAATGCTGTTCTTGTAGGGAACAAGCATCTACCATGTTTGGATAAGTTAAGAGAGTGGGCTGAGTAGATGGTCTATGAAAGA
The DNA here is from genome assembly GCA_037902135.1 of Cetoscarus ocellatus. Lineage (NCBI taxonomy): Eukaryota > Metazoa > Chordata > Actinopteri > Labriformes > Labridae > Cetoscarus > Cetoscarus ocellatus. The sequence continues at coordinate 1,593,025 of JBAMNC010000159.1, read as the reverse complement.
GAGAAGATCTATCAATAAACATGAAGTTTGTCCAAGAGAGGAGACAAAAGCTAAGGAGATGCACATTAAAAACTTCCAAAAGGATTTTTTAATTGAATATATTTTGGGCCAGCAGGGAAAAATAGAACTGACAGACTCTGAAATTAATCTTTTCAAAGTTTTCTTATATTTTGTTGGTCCTCCAGGTTTGAGACTGACTAAAAGATAATTAAAGGATGCGCGTCTTCACATTTGCAGCTGAAATGTGTTGGTGATAATGAAGAGGTGATAGTGTGACAATGAACTGTAAACTTCAGCTGCTCTGACACACAGCAGAAAACACACCTTCTGCTGTCTCTGAATTTTACTTTTATCTCTTATTATGAATCTGAAAATTAGACCTCGAGTCTCTTGGCTCAAACAGAGTCGATGTGAAGCTGACAAACCACATCTCCCTCAGAACATCAGTGAGACCATCTGTGTATTTTTCAAACTCCTATAGAAGGATCAGGTATTGATCAACAGCTCTATAGTGCGATCCTCGGGGACTCTCTGACCTTTTACTTCTTTTTATGTTTAGACTATGGTGTGAAAAAAGGCTGAGAAAGCTTCTTTGTGAAGTGATCTCTGGTGCCGTTTGTTTGTGGTGTGAATGCCGAGCAGACCAAGAGCAGCAGAGGTGTGAAACTGTTAGGAAAAAGTGAATCTGGTAAATGCAGCGCTGTTGTGTTGAGCTTTTATCCCCGGCACTTTACCATCACCTCTGAATCTCACAGGACTCTCAGCTGCACTTTGGAGGTTCGATATGCTGTAAATGACTCGCTGTTTATCCTTTCGTTTTTTTAAGCTAAATCCTGAACATTTCTGTTTATTTACATGCTCATATGCACCAGCTGATGCTAGAGGATAACACCAGAGGTCACACCAGGGAGCTCAGGCCATGTACAACCACCTGTTGTTGTTCCCAGCAGATTGAGGAAAAACTGCAGATGGAAACATGGCTACTGTAGTTTGTTACATTAAAGGGATAGTTCAGGATTTTGTAGTCTAAACATTAGTCACGGTGAACCCATTGATCAGCCTTGCAACTCTACAGAAAGAACCGGCACAGAGACAAAGGACATATTACTACAAATGGTGCCACTCCACTCCATGAATTTTAAACAATTGTTGGTTAAAAAACAAAGAAAACAGCTGAGGGTGACAGCACACTGTATTGAACACATTCACATTCATTTACTTTTATGCCACCAAGCAGGTTCCTCTGCCAATAGTGTGCAGTTTAACATACAGCGCGACTACATCCCAAATAAGATTAGCCAAATGTTTAAAGAAAACTATCCTGTCAACAATAACCAGCATTGTAAAGCGTATTTATGAGCCTTTTTATCATCCAAAACCTTGACTCCCAGCCTGGGGTCTTGGCCCCAAATGGTCTAGCAGTGTTGGAGGGAGCCTTGTCAGCATTTGTTTTACAAATATTCACTGAAACAATGCTAAAACATTAAAGAGATATTTTCTGTAAAGGTCTTTGTGCTCACGTGTGTGTGAACCCGTTTAATTTTGATTTTATTCATGAAAACATTTAAAATTGATGTTTAGTGTGAACAGTAATGTATAACTGTTTTCCCTGTGTGGGCCCCTGTGGGGGGCTTGACTTTTGATACAGGGGTGCTGCCAAGAACTGTAGCCTCCAGGGCCCAACCACCCCCATCCTACAAAGTTGCTGAAACGGGTTCCAAAACTTTTCAACCAGTCCATGACCCTTGAAATAGCAATAGTGAAGACAGGAGACCCTCTAGCGCAGTGGTTCACAAAGTGAGGCCTATGGCCCCCAGGAGGGGCCCACACCAATGTTGGGGTGGATGGCAGGACTAGATAAACCAATGCATGCTGTTAAGCACTGAAAGCAAAGTTTTTGCAAATTTTGTGCGAGAACTTTCAAAGGTTGACATTGAAAGACACCAAACACTCCACTTAATACAATTTTCGTGCGTAAATGTACGGTAACCTCTCTTTGACCTTCACTGGGGCGTCGGTGGCGCAGCTGGATAGTGCGCTTGGTCAGTTATCGGGAGGTTGCAGGTTCAAGCCCAGCTCCAGGCGACACATGGCGATGTGTCCTTGGGCAAGACACTTAACACCAAGTTGCTCCCACTGCTGCGTCAGTGGCGTGTAAATGGGCATGAAAGGGCGTGAAAGTGTTAGCTGATACCGATGGATAACTAACATAGAAACTCCGAACCATCAGTGAGTGAATGTGAGAGTGAATGGGTGTGAATGGGTAAGTGTGACCTGCGGTGTAAAGCAGCTTTGAGTAGTCAAAAGACTAGAAAAGCGCTATATAAGCTCAAGTCCATTTACCGTTTACCATTCACTCGTGCACTGGTCACAGTGCTTGCCCGACTGTGTTATTATTTTACGTGTCACATGTAATCTACATTGTATATATTCTTTAGACATCATCCTGGTTTCAGCCTTGAACTGTCTAAACAAACAAGATTTTATACCAAACAGAAATCATCTAATGAATATGGTTTTACAGTTAATAGCAAATTACAACATTTTGATTTACTCAGATTTTTTGGTTTTGTTTATTTTTTGGAAATCAATTTGGTGTCCCTGCTTTATGTCTCACAGCTCTCTGAAAGGTCCATACTACAGATTGGAAACCACTGACTTCAATTACACCTTCAACATGCTCAACAGAATTTATTATAAAACAAAGTGAAACCTGAAATGACGATAATTTTGTCTTTTAAGACCACTTTATTCTCTCTTTCAAACTTGTCTCTAAAGGTTACCTGAACACTCACAACACTTTTTTTTCTGTGCAAAGATGATATTTTAACTTGAAAATAAGAAAACTCTTCTGGGAATGAAATGATAATCATAACGAGACCAGAAACTCTTAAACAATTCTATTTGGGGATTTGAAAGATCAAATTATTTTGTAACCTTAGAGCAGTACAAATGATTCCTAAATGATGCTTTAATTTTATTTAATTTTATTTATTTATTTTTTCTTAAAACAGGATGGCCAAATAAATAAGCAACTTAGTGTGAGAAGGTTATAAGTGTAATATAGAAAAGACAGTGCTAAATGTCTAAGCTGTTTCCAGGGACCCTGTCAGTCATGGGCCCTTAGAATTGTCCTGGCCCCCCCACACACACACCCTTGTGGAACCCCTGGGTACACCTATGGGGGCTTCAAGGTCCACTGATCTAAAAGGTGGCAAACCTGTGGGCTCTGCTTCCTCTGTCTAAAACTAAAACCCCTCTCGTTCAGGTCAAAGAAATCCCCTCTTCCATATATGATAAATGGTGTCGTGTGATACTGAGCTGCAGAGGAAGGTCTTGGGGAATGGACCCTTTTGAAGGAAGGCTCTGTGTTAGATGGAGTTGGGGAAATTGGAAAGCACTTGATAGATCCTCTTGATCTGGGCTGACTTTCATCAAAGGTTGTGGACTGCAGAGGAAGATGGCAGGATTATTTCAGAGTGTTTGTAGGCTTTGGAGCTGAATTAGTTATGGATTTATTACACTGAGGGCTTCTGTGCCATTTAAAACTACACTTAATATCCTGCTGAGGGTCGTCTGCAGGATTATGATGTGAAGATGGAGTCAGATCACTACATGGGCCCAGGATTAAAAAACTGCACTCATTAACTGTGTTGTTAGATTAATGTGAAGATGGAATAAAAATCCTTCACTCAGGTCGCGACTTTGGACAAATTAAGCACACTGACTGATGTGATTTTAATCTCAAATTTAAGGATTAATTTAAATACACATTGATTGGCTGAAGTTTTCATTTGAATTAAAATAAATGTCCATTTTTAAACAATCACACAGCAGGAGGTCGATGAATATTTGTCTGCAGGAGGAAAAATCACACAGGAGCAATCAAGAGCTCTGTTAGGATTAAATAAAGAAACAAACATGTAAAACAGCAGGGGGAGGGTTTGTTGTGATTTTATATTTCAGCTTTATAGAGCAACTGATTTTACCATCACCTGTAATCATCAGTTTAACAATTATTAAATGAACAAAAAGAAAATTCATTTCTTTAGATAAACAAATGTTCATGCTGCTGTGATCAGAGCTGGACACCATGTTGGAGTTACTGTAAAATTAAGATTGTGTTAAATCAAATTTGACTATACTTTTACATCATTTGCATAGTTCTGCATGTACCTTAAAGCATGTTTTGCTGGCATAACTTTTTTTTTTCCTTTTTAACACCACGAAGGAGGTTATGATTTTTCTGGCATTTGTCGATTTGTTTGTCAGTTTGTCCATCTGTCTGTGAGCAAGATAACTCAAAATATTCTGAATTGATTTTGATTGTATTTTCAGGGAATGTTGGAGATGGCACATAAAAGAAGTGATAAGGCTGAGAACAGATTTCCACAGAATGCCTTTGTGCGGGTTTGAACTCTTGGAGTAGATTTCTATTTTTTCACACATTTTACCATTGATCCTGAAAAATCAAAAACAAACAAAAAAAAAAACCTACAAGTACTCCAGTAGCTCAAATCTTTGCCAAGGCATTTCTGACATTGTTAGCTAAGTTATTATCAAAACTCTAAATAACTGCCCTACGGCACACCAGAACAAGGTGTTAAAAATATTCCTGGATCAGCATCTGGATTTGGATCACCACCAAAATCTCATAACCTATGGAATTAGTTATGTGTCACCATTATCAAACAACATTTTTCACTAAGCCAGCAACAATTTTTAAGATGAAAATGAATTTTTGAATCAAGCAAACAAAAAATGAATCATAAAAATTAGAACACACAAACTACTGACAAAATATTAATTTAATCTTTCAAAATTGTTGTATTTTATTTGCTTAACATGCACCTTTTGTTTGCAATGATCAGAATTTAGTTTGCTCTGACTTGCATTCCAAACTTGTTGTTTGCACTCCCTGGTTTTTGTTTGCAATTCTGACCGTTTCTGACCATGGACGGGCCTCAGGAAGCTGCCTGCTGAATGGCTGCTGAGTTTCGGAGAGAAAACTCATTGGACTGGCAGTAGTCAAGGGCTTGGAGTCACTGTCCGTCTGAAACTCTTTCCTTATAGGCTAATACTAGCGTTAGGTAGGTGCTACCTTAGCGTTACAGAGCAATGCCTTGTACTGCCTTCAGAAATGATTAGGACTGTTAGGTATCACACAGATGATGAGCTAATATAAACTGACTAACGTCACTTATACACTTAAAACTACTTTCAAACAAGGATTGGCCACCACAGAGTCCAAACCTTAACCCCACTGAGAATCTTTAGGATGTGCTGGAGAAGGCTTTGTGCAGTAGTCAGACTCTCCCATCATCAATACAAGATCTTAGTGAAACATTAATGCATCACTGGATGGAAATAAATCTTGTGACATTGCAGAAACTTATCGAAACAATGCCACAGCAAATGCATGCTGTAATCAAAGCTAAAGGCGGTCCATTTTTTTTTTTTTTTTTTTTTTTTAACTTTCACACACACACACACACACACACACACAACCATATATATATATATATATATATACACACACACACATATATATATATATATATATATATATATATATATATATATATAAATATATGAACTATGAATGTTTTCTTTGTCCCCCATTGCACAAAACTGAACCGCATCAACCCCATATGTAAAATTAATGAATAATAAACTTCATGAGCCATCATTTTAATTCAGAAACGGTGTCTATCCATCAATGCTAGATCCAGAATTATATATAAGAGTGGGCAGTAGATGCTAGTGAATCACAGTTTCAGGGGGAAACTGAAGTCAAATGTTGAGTCAGCGGGACAGGCTGTGAGACCTTTTATAATCTGAGTAATAGTTCTGACACCTACAGAGTCTGCTGAGTCCATCTGAGGGCTCAGACTGCATACAAACACAACCGTTAAGTCATCAACAAACAAACACTCTCATGGGGCTGTCAGAGGGGTGATAAGACTAATGCTGCGTGGTGAAAGGTCGTTTAGAGGTCAAACTGAGGTGTCAGAATTAACAGTGAGTCAGAAAGAAAACAGGTCACATCAGACAAAGTTGATTTGTCAGAGAAAGAACAGGAGGAGGCCTCTGCTAGCCTCAAGCCATGGGTCATTTATCTGCTGGTTAAACTTTTGTTGAGTTTCTCATGTTATTACCTTGGTTTCAAACGTACTTTGTTCACAAAAGGACAGCATGACCACCCTCCAAAGACGTGAGATGAAGTCACCAAAAGATCTGTAGATCCCTCACAGACTTGACTAGTTGGGACATGGGTCAAACAATAAGAGCAAGTCTAGGTCTACTGATTAGCAGTTTCTGGGCCTTCTCTTGATTGAAATGTGCCTGACACTGTGGACACCTGCCTGTGAGGTTTTGGTGACGTGTGCGCACTGTGCGCCTGTCAGCCAAATTACCACTGCACGGGGTGCGCCTCCCCTGCGCCGAGAATAGACCAGGTTGGAGCTCACGAGCTTTCAGCGCACCTTCCGCATGGTTTTTTGGCACGAAATTGTCACTGCGCCAAGCTGAATCTTTCGACACCTCCCCCTGGTGCGCCATCACACCCATCTCGGCGCAGCCGGTCTACCAAATTGCCAAATTGTCAGTGTGCCGGACGAAATTACCACTGCGTGTACTACTACTCCGAGTAGAGCCGAGTAGAGTAGAATAAAGGAGGGCCAAGGCAGGCTGGTGGAAAAGGGACAATATTCTAACAATGCACCATCAAACAAATAGATGTAAACATCTGCTTGTTTAAGACATGTATGTCCACAAGGGTCAAATATGTCTCAGACTAGATACACACAACTAAGTTACACTTCCTGCTTTTGTCTTGCCCTGTTTGCCCTGTTTTGGCATTTCTTTGGAGAAACTCTCCTTGTCCTCTGTTTCATTCAGAGGTTTTCACATCAGCATTTCAATAAATTAGGTCACTGTAGGGGAGATTTACTGTGGCTCTTTCTTAGCTTTCTATTGAAACTCGTCATTGGAATCTAACTTTTGGAAAGAGATTGATCTGAAAGTCATGAGTGTCCAACACTGCCTAAGGAGTGTTGACCATTTACTAAATATTTCCTATGATTAGGTGAAAAAGTCCATCTGGTGTGTCAGGTTACTTACAACCTGCTTCCCCTGTATAATAACACCTCCTCTTAAAAAAAAAAAAAGGCTCTAAAAATCAAAGCCTCTGGATCTATGGACCTCCTTGGGGACGACTTTTTCTCATTGGCTGACTACTCCCTGTGTTTTTGGAAGGACCTGATAAAGTTGTGTTATTAGAAAACACTTTCTCTGCAGCTTCTGTGAACACTTGGGATACAAAAGCCTAAACTATGAAGGGCAAATCAGTTCTCAGCATCACAGGTCACATCTGCACATTCATACCCATTTGCTCACTGACTGGTTGGAGTTTCTATATCAGTTATCCATCAGTATCAACTTACACATTCACACCCTTTAATACCCAGTTACACACCACTGACACAGCAGTGGGAGCAACTTGGTCTTGCCCAAAGACACATTACCATGTGACTTATGGAGCTGGGCTCTAACCTGCAACCTCCTGATTACCGAACAAATGCATGATCAGACTGTACCACTAACGTCCCTGTGCATATGATTCTCTGGATTCTATTCACAACACTACACTCGCATGAGAAGATACAAACAATATATAGACATCAAGAAGTGAATCTCAAACAGATTTAATTTAATTTCTTTCTCCGAGAGCAGCAGCTGGAAGTTGCAGCAGTTTTTATTTCCTAGACTCCACATGATGCACTCGCTGAAGACTCATATAGCATATTAAAAAATAAGAAGTCAAGGTAAAAAAGAGAGGAAGTCTCCTGCATGTATGTGCCTTTCCTCAGTTCACAAATATGATGAACTGTTTCAGAGCATGGATACAACAATGTCCTCATGTTGAACTCATTTTCAGCTCTTAATTTTTTAAACTGTGAGCACTGACTTAGAAGAATATATATATATATATATATATATGTACATATATATATATATATATATATATATATATATATATATATATTATCCCTGATTCAATCAGAGCTGTATTTAGAGTAACATTTACCTGTGTCCGTTCTTCATAGAGTGTTCCCTTAAGAATGACCCTCATGCTTGGGTCTCTCTGATTTGAACAATTTCATAGCCTTGGTAACTATTGTTCCTGTGGCTGAATATAAACCATGCTGTTAGGAGTAATACGCAGAAAGTTGTTCAAATTATGGCCTATAGTTTCCTTATTGTTGTACAGAAGCTACAAGATTTCTGCAGGTACATTATGTTTCACAGTGAAAAAACTAACAAAACAAGACGTAGCTCCTGAACCTTAAACTTCTCCCTCATCATTTCCCTCTCCTCTGTGCCACAATGAGAGGAGACAAAAATTCATTTATCAAATCTTTTCACTCAATTAGTTCTTCAGAATAGCTTCACCTGCCGCTCAGATAAGCACCAACGCTTGACTGCACCTGTTGGAACAACTCACAATAACACTCCATCTCCACCAGACACTAAACTCCATCTTCACAGAACACATGCTCACATGTTGTTGTTGTTGTTGTCGGGGGAGTCTAAATCTCTGCAGCTAAAACTGATCCACAGACAGACGGTTTGATATTTAAGCACTGCAGAGCAGCAGCAGCATAACATGCATGCAGTGGGCCCTTTTGAAGATATATGTTGGATCCTCTTTTTAACAAAACCAGATGCCACCCTTGTTTTCATTGTCAACATGCTTAAGGGGATAATGCAGGATTTTTGATGTGTGGTTGTTTGAGTCAAATGGCATGGCCTGAACATCAACCACAGCAATTAAGATCAGCTCTGCATCTGTACAGAAAGACATTCTTGGGGACTCACTCTGTATTTACTAACTAAACTACTACACCTTCTAATCTCAGAAGAAATAACCATAAAACAAATTTCAAATGATGCAAACAGTGTGTGTTTCATATATTGTTCTGAGCTGACCTGAGGTCTCTATTGATCACTGATGGGTATTTTACTAGTTCTGACCTCTGACTTTGATTCTTCTGCATGAGGAAGTTAAGTTGTGTGCTTCAATTCTCCTCCAGTTATAAGGTATAGTAAAACAAATAGGTTTAACACTGAGTTTATCTCAGGTTGTACTATAATGTTCATCACAGTGACAGAGAAGAAGATCAGAGCTATAAAGTCTGCATAAAAGTGAAGATCGTTTCATCCTTTCAAAAATAAAACACTATTCAGCCTCAGTTATTTCAAAAAGGGTAATTTAGTAAATATTTTTGTTTTCCTGCAAAACGATCTGCAGATCAGTTCTGGTCAGCAGCCCTGTGGTTGAGGACCTCTGACTTCAAATCACCTTTCTTATCCATCAGGACACTTGGCTTGACCTTCATAAAATCATATTGATCCTGTCTTTATGTCTAGATGCATGTGTTATTTTCATGTGATTGGTTGTTTAGGCGTTTATGTTAACACTTGAAGGAGTGTACCTAATGAAGTGGCCAGTGAGTGTACAAAACCTCTATATGTGATTATGTAAGATAAGCAGGCAGCTTTTATAGCAATCATAACCTCTTCTTTCTAAAAAAGATGAAAACTGTGAAGCTGGTGAAATATAATTCTCAATTATTATTTTCAAGGAAAGATCATTTAATTTAAAGTTAAGAGTCATAACTACTCAGTGTCTTGTTTTTACATCTCGTTCACTTAATTGCTTTACTAAAAAGTGATCCTCCGGCAGGGCAGCATGTCTTCACTTTATCCCTGACTCTGTCTTCACTCTCCTCCTGTTTTCAGTCTGTTGTTTGCTCTGTTGTGAAGTTGAACGATTGACTCTCGGCTCTCCTCTTCATCAAAAACCTGCAGGATGTCTGTGTGGATAAACAAGCAGGAAGAGCTGCAAGCGACCCCGCACACCAGTGGACCATCGTTTTTAACAAAAAACCCTCCTATACGACACAGGAAGGGTCCATCAGGACTGAAGCCATTCGTCACCTCTACAGGCTCTTCCCGAGAGGAGTCATCACACTTTAACTGCCTCTGTAACCTTTCATAAACCCTGAAATCTCATCTCTGTCTTTACCGCCTGCAGGCATATGTATCTATGGGCGAGCTATTGAAGTTTATTAGAAATGGGTGTAGGATAATTCCCTTCACCCCATCATGTTCATATGACAGTAGCTCTCTTCATATTAAAGGCAGAGTAAGACACAAAAATGCATTCAATTTTCTTAGCCAATGTGAGGAATTAAACCATCTCTTTATGTATGATGATTTCATCATGTTTGATTCATTATCCAGTTTTACTTTTTCCTGCTTAATCGATCATGCATAAATTATAATGTTCAGACAGAACAGACTTCTCTAATATATGTATGACTTTGGCTGGCAAAGCACTTTCCTCTTCACCTGATTTTCAACACACCCATTTACTCACATCCACGACACATCCAGGCACTGGTGGCACAGGTAGAGCACCAACCAGCAAGTTAAATTTTAAACATATGCAGAAGAGCCATTCCAGTGCCTGAGGGACACCTTAGTTCTCGCTTTCCATGCGATCACAAGGAGAAAGTGAGAGGGAGGGAGTGGAGCGAGAGGAGGCAGAGAGAGGGAGCACACACTAAATGCTGCATAAAAACAACAGCAAGCTAAGTGTTGGGAGCAATGAGAAAATAAATGTCTGATTTCATCATCTGGCAAAATAGTATTAAGCACAGCACGATAAAAACATATGAGAGAGAAGACAAAACAAGAGGAGCTAGACAAACTTATCTGCTGTCATCAACAACTGAGAGGCCAAATAAGAGGATACATTTAGACTTCATTCCTGTAAGAAGTTAAATCAGCATATTCCCCGTTACATCAAACTCTTTTGGAACAGCTTCTGCATCTATCTAGACATCCTGATGAATGGTTATCAATGCCAATCCAACCAGAGGTTTGTCCATCACGGTACTCCTTAGATATGTTCATAGTGGCCCCTTTTTGCTTAATAAAATCTTTAAAAAAAAAAAAATACACATAGCGTATTTGACAGTCAGGCACCACAAATGACATCTTAACCCAAACTGTTATCGTCAGAAGTTACATTATAGTATTTATATTTGTGGGTGGGCGCAGCCAAGGAAGGAAGACAGTGTAAAGATAAACACACTAAATCACAGTCTCTATTTTTGTTGTAGTTTCATTGTCTTTAAAAATATTCATCCAGTTGATGAAATGCACGCACAGTTCGCGCAGGATCATGGCTGGCAGGGCCACTGACAACAAGCATTGACTAATCCCATTCAAACTCATTTAGACATGATTTGATGTCACAAATGCAGCTTCAATAGCAATTAAGGGTTAAGTGTTTCAAGGACAAATAAGCATGTGATTGCAAGTGCTGGGGTCAATCAAACTTTTGACCTTTTAATTAAGAATCAACCAACTATCACTGAGCCAGAGCTCTCTTCAAACTGAATTGATGTAACAAAAAAAAAAAAAAACAGGCAACTGTAAAGTCAATTTCAAAAGTGAGTAGTTCAGTATCAATCACTGTAAAAACAGGCAGACCATAGCAATGTCACTGACAGACAGAAACAGTCAGTTCTGTCAAGTCTTTATGAAACAACATGCAATTAAAATTAGTGCAAATATCACTGTAGTTGACTGTTAGATGTCATACTGGCTCTTACAGAACAGTGAGTCTATGAAAAAAAGATCTAATGTTTGTCATTCAGGTTTGTTAAGGGTGCTCTCTTTCCATATTATCTCAGTTGTAGGCAGTTTGTAGGTTGTATGTTTTTGGAACAGAAAGTTACTGTTTTTTGACAAAACAGCAGACTGTAGCCAAATATTTCCCTCTCTGAGATGTTTCGCCTCCACTGTGAACGTCCTGGAGATGTAATAGGGGGAATCAGTTGACCCCCTGTTTGTTCCATCTCCAGAGGTAGTAACAGATACTGTATGTGATATTGGAGAAAGGGAGGCACACAGGCTCAGAGGGAGACAGGAGTCCTGCGATACTGACAGCATCCATTTGAAATACAGTTTTCCCCGCTGAGCAACCATCTACCAAATGATAGCTTTTATGTAATGTAACACACTTGGCAGGCAAGAAACTCCTCTCGCTGCTGACATTACGGAGAAGTTTCTGATCTTGGTTGACTACATGTTTTAGCCAGGTCTGGTTTTATTACCTCCGCCAAGGAGGTTATGTTTTTGCCACGGTCTGTCTGTTTGTTTGTTTGTCTGTTTGTCTGTTTGTTTGCATGTCTGTTAGCAACATTATGCAAAAACAACCGGATGGATTTACATCAAAATTTTAACAGAAGTGTGGTTTGGTCCAAGGAAGAAGCCATTAAATGCTGGTGGTGATCCGCATATTTGTCTGGATGCAAAAAATACACAAAATTTCCTAAAAATCCCATAACTTAACACTTATTTTGTCCCACCAACAGCACCATCTGATTGTTTACATGCTCTAGTTACATGAACAGCCATGGCACGGCGTACAGCCAATCAGCACTGAAAGCTGTGCATGCAGTTCTGAAACGTTTTGCCAATGGAGAAAGCCCGGCGCTGTTCTTGGAGCCTTGGTCTCTAAGATAAATCAAGGCAGCAGACTCTCCCAAAATTGTAATAAACATCCCAGTCCTCTACAACTCAAAACTACTAGTAACATTACTGTGAGCCCATTAACATTGTAGAAACATACGCGGCAGCTCTGCTTGCTTGCAGTCCCTCCAGACGTGCCGTTTAATCACTCAAAAAAAGTCTGCTGATAATGTCAATACAGAAATAGTCCATCATAGCAGAAGCCTGTGTGTGTGTGAGTGTCAACACCTAACCCCCCAATTCCACATAGAGCAAACGCGCAGCACACTGAAGCGCCGTGGTTTTGCTCTGACTGACAGGCTGGCGACATCAGCCACTGGAAGCGCCGCGGCGAGCACAACACCAACATCTGTACAAGCAGCAGCAAATTGGTTCAGTCAACAAGTTTCAAGACCCACTACTAACTAGGTCACTCTGTTGGATGATATTTATATCAACGATAATCACACTTCTTGCAGACACATTCCACATGTGTGTATAAAATAAATATAGGACTATAATGTTGGGTGGAAATCACAATTTATGTTATGAGTTCCATCTCAGAGAGTAAACCCAGGGAAGGTCAGGTAGTGGATTAATGCTGTAGCATGCTCTATGGTGTCTGTGGGTTCTGGCAAAGACTGAGTTTGAGCAATACCGTTTAATCAAGTCCTGGTGCTTTACGCAAATCCAGAGGCCTAAGGGTCAACACTGAAATCTCTGTGATTTTTCCTGTGTTTTTCTTGTAGTATACAAAGAAGTTAAATTAAAAGTCTGTACTGCAGCTCCAAACACTGTTTACTGCTAACTCTTTTGCCCTCCAACTCTCATTGTGGGCCCGGGGACTAAAGTTAATACTTTGGCAGTTCAAGTTTCTTTGAGAAGCTTGAAAAGATAGCATGGGTACCACTTTGGAATGTAATAAACTGATTTCTATTGACATCTGGTCAATTTACTCAGTTTTGTACAATCAAATTTTGAGAATCCACAAAGAGAATGTATTGCACTCAAAACTGCAATAGTTTCATCTTCAATGTTTCTTTTAACCGAACACCAAAGCTGATAGTTATTTCTAAAATCCGAAAACGATTTGGCACATCAACACAAATTCACTTACAGTGAAAATCCCAGACATCTGACACAGCTTAATAAAGCAGTCCTTAAACCTCTCAGAGAGAAAGGCCATTAAAATAACTAATACATATATATATAATTTTAAAAACTCTGCTCCATCTTATCAGTAACAAGTCTGAGTGCTTCATTATCCATTTTCAGGATTGTATTCATAGATTTATTTTTTTCTGATGTTTCCTGGGGTGATATTCCCCCGGTAGTGTTGTCAGCCTGTTTGTTTTCCACCTTCAGCCCCAGAGAGCCACACAAAGCCGAATAAGTGATACAAATTTGTTTACTGCATTGTGAGTGGTTCTAAATGTAGCAGCAGACAGAGAAAAGGGTAAAAAAGCATCTCTCTGTTTCTGTCTCGTTGTGATTCTGTTTACTCTCTGCAGTAAATGTCATGTTGCTTTTGTGTGAGATATAAATCTGTGATATGAGTCACAGCAGCAAACTCAGTCTGTACAGGAATAAATGCTGTCTGACAAGATCTGGGATTACATTTTTGTGTGCTTGTACAAAAGAAAACAGATTTACTGCTGTATGTTTCACTCTCAGATTCAGTTGGTTATCAATCGCAGAGATAAACATATGCAGCCAGGCATATACTCAGGTCAGACTTTGACATATTTTAGTCTGTTTTCATGGTCACAGTGTCACGTCCGATGGTCATTGATGTACATTTGTTCTAGACATGAACAGACATGATGGACTACTTGCTTATACCTGACCAAATCAAACTGCTGGTAAAATAATGTGAGCTGGAAGAGAAAGGGATGTTTTTACCTGAGCTCATCCAATATTTCCTTTTCCATTGTTCCATCTTGTGGCATCCACTTCATCATTCCAAGAACCACTGAGCCATTGGTGGCTTAGTCTGGTGGCTCTAGCACTCTAGCATGGGAAGGTCTAGTGTCTGAGTCCAGCTCTGGCTGTGACATGTCAATGTCCCCTGGGCAAGACACTTAACTCCAAGTTGCTCCCACTTCTGTGTCAGAGGCGTGTACGAGTATGAAAGAGCATGGATGATAGATAATACTGACAGTTAACTTACATAGAAACTGAGAACCATCAGTGAGTGAAGGTGAGAGTGAATGAGTGTGTCAATGTGACCTGTGGTGTAAAAGCATTTTGAGCAGTCACAATGACTATAAAAAGAGCTATACAAGCTCAACTCCATCTACCATGTCTTTTGCCACACCATTTACTAGTTCATGCCTGTGACTTTGCACATGCAGAATGCTCTGCACTCTCAGTGGTCAGTCTCTAACATTAAAATTGTTATGAAAAAAAGAAAAATCAAACATGCAAAACTATCATCTGGACAAGTCAATAGGTGCCCCTGATGTGGCCTCGACTGAAAAAAGGTGCTTCCACACCTGAATGGTTTAAAGAAGTTATTTTCACCTGTACAACTGCTTGATAAAGCAATGGCTAACCACACAAACCGTCACATCCTGAAGCAGATGGGCTACAGCAGCAGGAGAGCACCCTGGGTGCCACTTCTGTCAGCTAAACACAGGGAACTGAGACTACAATTCATACAGCCTCACCAACATTGGACAACTGGTTGAAAAACATTACCTGGTCTTCGACTTTTAGATGATAGGGTCAGAATTTGTTATAGACAACATAAAAGCATGGATCCATCCTTGTATCAACATTTCTGGCTGCTGGTGATGTCATGGTGGTTAAGGGAAATTTTTGGGTCCCTTGGTACCAACAGAGCATTGCAAACACCACTGCCAACCTGAATTATTGCCAAACATGCCCATTCCTTTATGACCACGGTGTATTCAGCAGGTGACACGATATGCCACAAAGCTCAAATTATCCCAAAGTGACATCTTTAACATGAAAATGCTCTTGAAGCTGTAACCCAGTGGCCTCCATAACCACCAGATCTCAATCCAATGGAGCACCTTTGGGATGTGGCGGAACAGAAGACTGGATCACGGATGTGCAGCTGACAAATCTGCAGCAATGTGTGAAGCTTTCTCGTCAATATGGACCAAAATCTCTGAGGAATGTCTCCAGCTCCATGTTGAATCTGTGGCACAAAGAATTAGAGCAGGTCCAACCAGGAACTAGTGAAGTTTACCTCATCAACTGGCCAGTAAGTGAATAAAAATCCTTTCCTGGCATTAACAGCAGTATTGTATAAACCTGGATATTGTGCCCCTCTGTAAGAATAGAGAGTCTCTTTAAACCTTTGCAACAACAAGCACCAGTTAGTCGATCTCTGAACCTGCTGCCAGGACTAAAAACCCTTTTTCATAGAGCCAGGCTCATAGTTCTTGTAAATTCTATTCTGAGCTACAGTGAAGAGGACATGTCCTTGGTCTTACAGTGGGAGATGGATTGTGAGATGATAATTATCTAATATTTTGTGTTAAAGTAGTGCTAGATTTCTCCCCTGATACTCCAGCTCCACAGCCAGAGTATCTTTCTGCCCGCCTCTCGGCCCGGCCTGTTTATCAGCTGTACCTCACCTCTGCAGCAGAGCTGCTCTCTCACTCTCAACACTCTGACCCTCATGTACCCAATGAGAGCTAACTTCAGCACACAGCCGCTCACTTCAACATCTAATTAGTCCGCTGTGTTTACCGAGGAGGTCAAAGGCTTTACACACACCGTCCAAGTTCAAACCCCAACCGTGGTGGGCTGCACAAGAGCCAATCTGCATCATCAGCTCATTTCAGATGAACCTGCAAGCTGGCAGCGAGCTCTGTCTCATTCATCAGTGATCACTAATTAGCAGGCAGGTCAGGGATTCGATCAGGAGTTAACACATACAAACATGTAACATACACAAACAGCACACAAAGAGGCCTGTATTTTACTCCACAGGATTCAGTAATGATAATCCATCTCACAATGTCAGCCTAAAGATAAAAAGTAAACCAGACATATGTTTGGGGACCTGATGGAGAAATTTGGTACAATGGCCCCCCAGAGGCGACTCATTTATGCACTTTTTACAATCACAATCATAAATCTCCTTAAAGCTTCAACATGTGCAGTAAACAAAGAACTCACAGCTCTGCTCAAAAACACAACAAAACAATCCTGAAAAACAAAGTCAATAAAGTTTACCATCTGGGGGCTCCAAATCAGAACAATGACACAAAGGACAGTGCAGGGACCATCACAATAAAAAACCTGACACATGTAGGTTTGGAAGGAAAGGACAATGTTCTATTGTCACATAATATATCTTCTTATGATTATTGATGTAAGCTACCAGTCTCAAAACACACACAGAGGCCCTGGTGTGATGAATGAACTGGTAATTGTCTTATGATGGTCCAGGTAGATGTTTGGGGTGGGGCAGGGTGGTTTATGCACATCCTGTGTGGGTGAAACGAGCACAGCAGAGTGTGCTTTCATCAGGCAGATTTGGGACCATCTCCCTTATGTGTCCTCCAAATAGCAGAGACATACTGCCTCAGAGACTTTAGACCAGGACTTAAAGCACAGTCACTTTCTCCATCCTCCAGGTAGGAACAGCTTTGTCCCTCACCACACCTCATTTTTAGACAAAAACACCTCTGGGTGCAAACAGGAGTAAGCGGTCATTTGCTGTTTTTTAAAAACAGTACAAGCGCACAGAGTAAAAAATGTCAACTATGTCAGGTGGAAAAGAGAAGACAGCAGCGCTGAACACCAAAACTGATTGTAATGGGCATACAGCGGGGTCTTTTATGTTCAGTGACTGCCTGCATTGTAGAAGATTTGTTCTGACACTACAGGCATGAATGGCTTCTTTCCACCTAAATACACTTAACAAAGTTTTAATGATCTAAAATTACAATTCGACATGCCAAAGCATCACAAACCTGGACAAACTCCTCCTGCTTTCTTGCCTTTGCATTGAAAAGTTGAACATAAATGCCATAATGTGTTTGATCCATGACTAAAAACAAAATAATAACCATGAGTCTGAGCAGACGACTGTACAGAATTTACTGCACTGTTTCTAACCGGTTTAAAACATACCTTAATGGCAGGAAATTGTATATGCAGGGGGAATGCTCATCAAGAACTTATGAAATGTATTGTGGAATTCCCCAGAGCTCGATTTTAGGTACCCACACTTTTTGATCTCTACATGTTGCCATTAGGACAGACAGCATTTTATAGCTCAACCAGGACAAAACTCAGGTTTTAGTCATAGGTATAGGTCCACAGGGAGAGAAACAGGAGAACAATGTCTAAGCTCTGTCTTTTAATCTGTGCAGCAAGTAAAACATTTAGGTGTTATGTTAACTTAAATTTTGAGCCACACATAAGAGATGTTACCAAAAAGGGATTTTATCATTTAAAGACCATCTCCAGAGTGCACCAGTTTCTCTCTCAAGCCAATGCAGAGACTCCTGTTCATGCTTTTATCACCTGTAGAATTGATTACTGCAATGTCCTCATTTCTGGTCTGCCTAAAAATAGTGTTTCCCAGCTTCAGCTCCTTTAAAACTCCTTAAATGCTGACGAAGAGCCCACATCACACCCATTTTAAAGTCTCTGTACTGGCTACCTGTATCTTTTAAAATAGATTTTGGGATTCTTTTATTGGTGTTGGTCCTTCTTATGTATCTGATGCTGAATAAAAATAGTAAAATGTTTGACCGATTAATTGATTCAAGTCAAGTTAAAGAAAATCCTCAACAGTGCTCTTATGATATTTTGTTAACCAGAATCATGTGGACATATACAGATTCAGCCACTTAAAACTTCCCCACTTCCCTGACAGGGTCTTGGCTGGTGCCTGACAGGTCTGTGACAGGGCCTGCCCACCCTTAGAGTCATAGATTGTAAACTCTTGGCCATATTTGGGTGAATTTGTGGTGTCAAGTTTGCTCTCGGCTGATTTGGCAGCTGATTTACTAACTAAGAAAAACAGATTGAGGATATGTCATCTTGCGGGGGAAGCGCCATCTCACGTAGAGACCCTGCAAATGCATGAATGGGCATGTTTTCAATTGATTCTAGGCACAACCTCATGGAAGTGTGGGGCTTCCAGTGGCTGGTAATTGGCTGGTTACTGGCTGGAAGTTGGCAGGCAGCTGGCAGGGAGGCGAAAATTGAAGTAGCTGGATCTGTAGTTATACAGACAGTCAAACTACCCAGTGGGCAGGGAAGTTGTCCATCATGTCTGAAGGTCAAGGTCCAAAACATTCAATGATATTGGCAGCTGTAATTCCTTTCTGTACGTAGGTGTCAGATATCCCACAGAGGTGGTTCCTCTGTATGGAAAGAATCAGCACATATAGTCCAGTCTTTTGTTCAGAGAGCTCAAGGTGTTTTCAGTTTCAGGAGACGGATAAACTCACAGATGGTCTTGAGGCCAAAATGAGCTTTTACTGCCCAGAGACCCTCAGATTCAAAGATTGACACTGTCAGTGAGAAAATGTCAGCTCTGACAAATAATCCAAACAAAAGAAAATCCAACTGCAAAACAGTGATGAGTGATGATGTCCAACTTTCTGGTTGGTTCTTGTGTTGTTTTTCGTGATAGAGATGATGAAATTGTTTTCTGCCTTATTGTTATCTCCTTATTAAGCCTTTGTTTTGTATATTATTTAGTTTAGGAATGGTTAAAAGGCCATGCTTTTCATATTCTCTGTCTGTCTCTCTGCAGAAGAAACAATGTCTGTAAACCTTATTGTGGTCCCAGAAGAAGCAGACAGGTGAGCAGTAAGGTGAACGGATGATTGTCCTCTACCTAATCATGGGAAACACCATGTAATATAAAACTCCCTCCAGGCAGTGCTGAGAAATCCCATTCAGCAGGCTGGTGCAGGTGTAATGACCAATCATGTTTGACCAGGTTATTATGGTGTTTCTGTAAAGCTGACATTTTGACCTTTATGGGTGCTGATGCAATTACCAGTAACATTACTATGATTGAGATTTTACCTAAATTGCCATATTTTATGTATAAATTATTGGGTTTCAGGGGGAGACATCATTATTGAGAGATGTCTGTCATGTTGACCTTTGACCTTTGAGATCTACTTGTTTCTAAATGGATTTTAGTGCTCATGACATCAATATTAACACATTAGGTTACTGATATGCTTCTTTCACACTGCGAAGATGGACAGACAGACATAAAGAAACTGTAATGTCAAGGTCAGACTACATGTTTTCAATGACTTCAGCCCCTTCCAGCAAACTCCAAATTTTAGCACCATCCTGCCCTGGAAGTTGTTTGTCTTATCCTGTATCGTGCGTCAGAGTGAATGGCAAACTAGGCCACATCTGGGATACACTCCTCCTCAGCAAGTCTTGCATTTTTTCTGTGCTCTATTATTTGTTTTGTCACATCAGAGCAGTCTGTGAAGACAAAAGTCGCAGGTGTAAACAAATAGAATTTGTGATGTGAAAAAAGAATGATGAAGCTGTTGCTGTGAGATGGAACTGTGAGACAGAGGAAAAGTTTGTCAGGCTCTGACAACAACATCTCTGCCTTTAAAATCTTTTGTAAAAGGACTACTATAATAACTTTATTTATATGTCACCTCTTAAAACAGATGTTTACAAAGTGCTTTTAAAGACAAACCAAAAGCAGAAAAAGGCAGAACTCTGGGTACAATAAATCAACAATCAGGTTAAACAGAGACCAAAAGAGTCGGACGAAAAGACACAGAGGTTCATGTAAAACAAAGTAAATAAAGGAAAGAAAATGGGAAACTGGAGACAACTGAAGTACTTGAATTTCCTACATTAGTAGATGCCCTATGAAACCCAAGGGCGTCAGTTTGTTATTAAAAGTGCTGGGGACAATAACCATAATTTTGAGTGTGGTTTGAGAAGTGCTGGGTACAATTATGTATTCATCAGTTTGATGTTTCAACACCACCCTGCACCTCAAAAAAAGTCTAATGAATGGTAATGAATGAGTGAATACTGTCCACTGAAATCAGCTGAGACCCCCTTATGGGCCTCCATCCACTGGTTGAGAACCGCTGTCCTAGTAGATTGTATTTGGAGCTTGATCCTTCAAAGATTGTTCTTATATCATGGACAATATGTGATGCAGGAAACTTGAGGATGGATTTATCATTTAGAAAACAGTGAGTGAGTGAAAACAGCGGCTCAGAGCTGGACTGATGAAGAGTGTTGAGTTTTGATTCATCAAGACGCTGACTCGTCATTTTTAAGTCTTTGTGTTCACTTGAACCGTGCACATGAGCTATCAAGACACCGTTAGAATTATAAAATCACACACAGTGACTGATGATCCCTCACTGTTCCTGCAATGTGCGTCTGTCTGCGTCTTTACGCTCACCAGCACACGGAAGGGCGCGCACCCAGAGACGCTGAGCGGTTCGGGAGGCATTTAGATCAACTGTTCACATGAACATCAGCTGCACTGCAAAATGACATAACTGACGGACAACAACGGTAACAGGCACGCTTTAAATGGAAAATATCAGGCCTGTACTCCACAGAGTGGACCATGGCTGCATCAGACAGCGGAGAATGTGACAGTCGGACTGAGCGGTTTTTCAAACGAAGCCGCAGGCCGGCGTTTACGGGCTCAACACAGCGTACAATCAGGAGAGGGGCGGTCACACAGTTTTGTTTACCTTGTTTTTCCTAAATTGAAAGCACATACCGCACATGTAAGAATGCATAATAAGTCACAAAAAAACTGTGCCTGCCTGGATGTTATACGTTACAAATCCCTTCGAGACCGCTCGGCCAGTCAGAGACATAGCAAGACCAAGAGACCCGAGACTGAGACCAAAGAGTGTCAAGGCCATGACAAGACCAAGACCACAAAAAAGTGGTCTCGAGACCAGTCTCAAAATAACTTTTTAAATAGTCTCAAAAATAACTTTTTAAATATTTCTATACTTTGGTATATCTGGGTAGGCTATATAGGTTTACATCCTCATGTTCATACAAGTAGGTATACTCTTGGGCCGTCAGGGGCTTTGTCTGGTAGTATACTCTACCAGCAATCTAAAGGTTGATCTGAGTCCAGCTCCGGCTGTCATATGTCAATGTGCCTTGAGCAAGACATTTGGTAAGATGCTCCAACAACAACTGTGTAAATGGGTATGAAAGGGCATGGATATGTGAGCTGATACTGATGGACAGCTTACAAAGAAACTCAGAACCATCAGGGAGTGAGTGCAAGAGTAAAAGGGGATGAATGATATAACCTGAGGTGTAACAGAGCTTTGGTTAGTGGGAAACACTAGAAAAGAGCTACATAAGCTCCATATGTCCTTTTACTATTTGCCCCAAACTTACACTATATACCCAGTGACAGGCCCACGTGTACACACAGAAGAAATTGGGCCTTGAGTTTTTCATTCCTTATTTTCACTTAAAATATGCAAATTGACCTCAGGCAGTGAGGATAATATTGTAATTAGCAACAGTCTCACAGAGGTGCAAACTTTGCAATCAGTGCAGAGCCACTGACTTTACAGAGAAATATCTACCTGAACATGTCTATTGACTAATCTTTGCTCCTGCATTGATCAAAATACCTTTGGTTCTATTTGATCCAGATTTCTTTAACTCCCTCTTAAAACAAATTTCAAGCCTTTGCTGTTGTTCATAACATTGCAAAGATCTGGGCTATTCTGTCTCAAAGCAATGCTGAAAAACTAGTCCAAGCTTTTGTTACCTGAAGATTGGATAACTGTAGTGACCTCTGGTCCAATCATTGCACTGGTTTTGCTACCCTCAGCCAACAGGATTAAACTATTAATGAAAAAGTAGTCCAATGTCCCACTGGTAGGTCTATCTGGTTGCAGTACTCTAATGTTTAGAGGTGATATGTCCAACACACATTAAATAATATAGCCTCTCAGATGAGACAGTGAAACTGAAATGAACTTGTTGAACTCTTCTGTTATATTTGACTGTTACAAAAGCATATCAGCTGAAAAAAGGTAGACAAGTCCCTTTATTCATCATTCTCAGACATATTTTGTCACGCATACAAGTGCATGTTGCATAAAATAGGGGAGCTTCCTATACTTGAGACTGAGAGGTGAAGCTTGCAATGACAATCTGAAAGCTCCGATAACATGCACACTAAAACGTGAACAAACATGCACCACAGCCATCACACAGGTACAATGCATCCAGTTTAATGGCTATGAGGTGCTTTTACACAACTATAGCTTGGCTGTTTTGTTCTGATTCAGGTGAAAAAAACATTTAAAGGTCTGGCCAGATCACACAAAAAGACTTAAAATTTGTGCTTTGCTAATGGAAATGAAGTTAGCAGGCTAAGCTACATATAAAATGATCAATTCTTTAATGTCAGAGGTCAAGTGTCTGATGAATAAATTTATACAGATTAACATATTTGTCAGTGTTTAATACACCTTGGGATAGGAATGCAAGCAAACTCAGTGCACATAGAAGAGGGGCTTCTAACACTGGCCAGTGTCCATAGTGGACCACAGAGGAGACACTGAATGGCATGGTAACTTAACACACTGTTACACCATAGAAGTTTTTGTCAGTGATGCGAAGGGAACTTAATTCTGAGAACTAAACAAGTGACTCTATTAGATTGGCTGCCTGGTGGCCGTAATGCTGTTATTATCACTGTTGCTGCTGTTTATGCTGCTACAGCAGTGTGATGAGTTGACACATCACCCTGTTTGTGTCGACTGCTGGGTCATTTGTGTCCCCACTGCAAACCATCGCTCCGGGGGTCAACTGGAAGTGAGCCGAAACCACCTCTTTCAAGTGAGCTAGGTGCAGATGTTTGAACCAAAACAGGGATCCATTGCTGTGTTCCTATTTGTTCAAGAAAACATTGTCAAAAAGGGAATGAGCACTTAGTGTCAAAACAGCTTTAGATTTTAAAGGTCAGAGGTCAAGGTCACTTTAGGAATGCTTTTGGGACTTTCCTCAAGCTTTGCATGAATGCTGACCCTCTTAAGGATCAGTTTATTAGTTTGAAGGTCACTATCAGCTCAAATTTAAACAATACATGCACAAAAAGAAAAAACAAATTCTCCCAGTTTTACAAAAACAACAAGGAAACCCAGTCCCTTTTCTTGACTGACCACTGCATTTGTTTAAAACTGTCTAACTTGTGGTGGAATGCAACTACCAGGCAGTGGCTGTGGTTCTTTCAAATCTAATCAATAATTTCTAGTCCCTATATGACCCCAACAATCTACAAAAAGGAAGATTATTTACTCTATTGCTGTAATATTCCACATTTTCAAAACCAGATACCAACATCCTGTTCATCTATGACCCCTGTGACTTTTGTCTTTTTGCTTGTTCACATTTTGGCTTTTATATAAAAGTCTGAGGGAAACAAACATATCCAGTTCATGACCTGACCAGCAGACAGTGCTTTCTTTTGTTCAGATGTGAGGGCCTCATGAAAAAACATAATCACATAATGCAATGAGTCAACACAGACCTGCAGAGACAAGGGTCGATCAACAAGGTTTGTTTTGATCAAGAGGCACTTTCAGAGTGGGGGGAGTGGCACTCAACAGAATGTTTGAAAGGCGATAATTATTTAAAAGCGCTTTTCAAGACCGCCAGTTTTCCACCATAACTATCGACTGTTCTGTTTTGGTTTGCTCTAAATAAAGAAAGGTTCATTATCCCTCCTCTGAAATCCACTGGGACATATCGACGGACGCTCTGTTGTGCTGGAGAGTGAGTGATGCTGTCTCTAGTCAGGGCATAAATACAGTATCGATTAGCCATTCTGCACAGACCCCACCGTCATTTTTTCTACCGCGCTCGCCATGAAGAATTAGTGGACAGTAATCACCGCGCATCCTGCAGTCTGGAATGTCCAGCATCAGAGCCGGCCTGGCATGGTGTCCAATAAATCACCGTCACAGACTCTCACCAGATCCACCTGTCACCATGAAGGATTCAGCAAGTAGAGCGTGGAAGTATTGCCTTTGTTATTTGTTGCTCTAAAAATCAGGTCAGGCAGTCTGCTTTATTTCCCTCCAACCTCTCCCTTTTGATACAGTGTGATTTTAATGCACCGCGGCTCGGCCAGATCTCTCCATTTCCAAGCCATCCATAACTCAGACACAGATCCAATATCCACCACGTTTGATATTTTATCAAAAGTAAAACCAAGTGGGCAGTTTGTGGGGGATTTCCAAAGAGGGAGACAACTTTCAGTGCGGATTGTAAAACTTGTAAATCAGGTCAATGTCACGGCTGAAACCAACGGGGAGATAAGACTGCACAGTCTGCTCTGACCAACACACAGGTTTCTGATTTCACATGAAAAAGTTTAACACCAAAGAGGCTTTGAACATGACTCTGAGGTAGATCTGAGGACAGAATCACAAGTTTAGATCTATATAAACCTGAAAGTACCACACTGTGTAACTTAACACTTGATTATGAAAAGTTTTCTGATTAAATGAAAGAGGGCCTGTCATATATATGTAAATATCTCTGAGCTGGTATATTTTAAGTTTGACTGGAAACCAGGTCTTTTAATTAATATAATTAAAGGCTTATAGTCAAATACACAGATTGGTCACAATATTAGTTTCATCTGTTTATCTGCTTTGTTAACACAAACAGCTAACAGGCCCATCACATGGCAGAAACTCAATACTGACCCCCTTGAGGGACACTGACTGGTCGCATTTCCTGTCCTTCATCAGTCAGATCCATCCCCAAAGCTTTCAGCTAGTACATTTGTTTCCAGTCAGAAAATATGCTCAATAATCATCTTTTGAGGTGTGGTTTACTTGTGATGGAAGAGAATTGCAACTTGCAAACACTGGCAGCCAAGAAGAGATGTGGAAGAGATGCCGCTGTGGAAGTTTTATTTGAACTGAACATTCTTACAGTAACAGAAAAGCACAGAGGGACATCAGAACCTTTTCATGATAGAAAAGATGATTATGCTCGTTGATTAACCAACTCTTGTACTTAAGTTTACTCCTCTGCAGCATAGCTCACATACTATACCATTTATTTTGTTAATCTGATTGGCCCATAATGAATGTGACAGACAGAATATTCCTTTAATAACCCTTTCAATTCAGTTTTGGAAAGTTCTGCCATTTCCAAACACAGTCTATGGGGTGTTGACGAGATGGTCGTTGAATATTTCTGATGGATATGTGAAACAGGCCATGTATTGTGTCAGAATATTGTATTGCACCCAAAATGAGAAATACAGTGATAGTAGCCTACATCAACTTTTGGTGCTTATTAGTTAAATAAGGAAACATGACCACAACTATTATCCATCCAATGTTTCAGTAACATTTCTAAATATTAGTATTAAAATAATAGAACAGAATAATATAATTTCATTGTGAAACAAATTTTCCCTCTATTTGTTCCTATCATCTAAATCTTTGTCTCTTCACTAAATTAGGTTGCTGGTCCCATGGATGGCTGGCCCCGTTAGCATTTGCCCAAACTGCCTATGCTGAGGTCAAACAAAGAAACAGACACACAAGTAAAAAAAGCCCTTTTTATTCTGAGGAAATCTGAAAACAGTGCAGTTTGAGTGCAACTGAAATAAATTTCTGCATAAAGAAAACGGTCAGCACTGTGGTGCAGCAGCTTAGTGTTCATGCCTAACAGCAAGAAGGTTGCTGGTTCGAAGTCAACAAGGGTCTTCCTGCTCAGTTTACATGTTCTCTACACAATGCCTGGGTTTTCTCCAGGCACTCCTGTTTCCTCCAACAGACATAAAACATGCTCATTAGGTTAATTGGTGGCTCTAAATTGCCCCTAGGTGTGTGCGTGTGTGTGTGTGTGAATGGTTGCCTGTCTATGTATGTGGCCCTGTGATCTGCTGAGGATCATTCCAGGGCATACCCTGCCTCTTGCTAAGTGTCAGCTGGGATAGGCTTCAGCAGCCCCTTGAACCTTAAAGAGATACTGGATGTATAGTTAGATGTTAAAGAAAATAAAGACTGGCAGCAGCAAGGAAAGGAAACCCTCTACTTGTTGCACATATCATTATTTTCCAAATCCAATTTGGAAACAGTCCTCATACATGGGGTTTGTTACATTAAACAGATTAAGACAATGTCAAAAAAAAACTTGTGCAGATGTTGGCCAACAGCAGAGGGAGTGTTTCTACCCCACCATAAGCCGTCTCATCAGTGTGTGACCTCATGAGAAAACCATCATTACTGTGACATTGCTAACAGTTGCAAAGCCTCACAAATGCCAAAAGACTTAATAGAGTCATATTTATACAAAATCTGATAATCTAACTGTTCCTGGTCAGTTGACAAGGTTCTTAAGCTTCTAGCAGTGTCAGTGTCACTGCCCTCTGATTGTGAATGGATCCATATTGTCTATGAAGGGAGTAAAAACTTGGTTGTTTGACTTCGGTGCAGTTGTAATTCCAGACTCTAATGGACATCAAAATGCATCATACCATCCATCGTCCTCGACCTCCACCACGCTGTGTCCCTCCAAATATTTACAGACACTACAGGCATTCGCATTCAAATCCAAGCACTTCAGGCATTTACTGTAACACTGGTGTTTTTATTTTCAAACCTATTATCTCTGCTCTGATGATGACCCTGTTTAATGGAGCCTGTTTCAAATCATCAGTGTGCATCACTAAAGTAATGATTCCAGTGTTTCATATGACGCCTCCACCTCTGCTTTAGTCATAGACTTGCATGTTGTTTTCAATAACCCTTTCCTGACATCTCAGATGATGCTTACAGTGGGGTTCTTATTTAATTTTCCTGCATTAACAACATGAGTTTGTAGATGTCACCTCCAATCACTCATTAATTATCAATTTAATATGAGACAGAAGAAAAAGAGAGGACTTATTTAAAATATGCTTGTTTTTGTAAATTTTCACATTAAATTTGTTTATTTAAGGCTGTTATTTGAACCTGCTATAATTGGAGAGGTAAGCTGCTGGAGATGCCTGTAAGGTTTGTCTCCACACATGCTGTTCAGCCCCCCGAGCGTCTCCTCCTTTCATCCTGATTTGGTGTGTTGCACAGACGGTAATCTGGGTGTCGTCATGTCAGCTGCTGTCCTGGTCAGGCACCAGATGAGACGAGCGGCTGAAATTCATCCCTCAGTGGAAAATACACCGGTTTATCCTGTGCACTGTGATAACGGACCCTGATGAGAGGAATTTTAAATCAGCCAAACAGGAGTGATGTTCAGGAATTTTTATCCTCACAAGAGAACAAAAAATGGTCTCACTAGACCTGAAGTACAGCAAATCATGGTCTTCAAAAAGCTAAAGATTGACACCAATGGTTGCTGCATGACAGCAGTCCTCAATAAGCAGATTCTTTTACACCCTGCATGGTTATACAAAACACCACCCATCAGAGACCTTCTCAGCTCCTCTCAAGGTGTCATGAAACTAAATTTTACTTTTTTAAGTACTTTCAGAGCATTTCCTCCTGGTCTACATGTCATTCAAAAAAGAAATATTTAGCTTCTAGCTATAGCGAAGACATCACAGCTGGTTACAAAGCTGAATTCTCAGATAACATCAGTCCATTGTTACAGTGTCAAACAGCTCGCAGCATAGGCTGTAAATACAAATTTTAGGAGTCCCAGCCATTCGTGAGTACTCCAAATAAGGTGAGAAAAATTGCTGATGATATTAAAAATAAAAGAGAAAACTGTGCTCAAATTTAATTTTTGTCCAAAATAATCTATTATTTACCCAAGCATGACAGGACAGGTCATGGCCTCGTTGCTCGTTACCCGCTTATTGTTGAGGAGGAGGGCAGGTAACCAGCTGAAGTCTTCCACTGAGGGTTGTGAATGATATAACTAAAAAAAATCACACAACATCCAAAAAGCCAAAGCCCTCAGGAGCCTGTTACCACCCCCGCTACCTTATATTGCAAAGCCAAGTGATGCCGCCTCAGAGTCATCTCCTTTCTTTTTCTACCTCTACGCAGGCAAGCGACAACAAGCCTGGACCAAAAGACCCTGAAGACCAGCCACCTGTTCTCACTGATTTGATAAGCACCGGCTTAGTTTGAACATGTTTTTCATGGAGAGAATCTGTCAAACAAGAAGCTGTTTGCTGTTTCCTTTGAGCACATGCATCGTGGTGGAATTGGCTGGAATAACAGGGGGACTCAATCGACTGAAAACTCGCCTCTGGCCTCAATTTGGTTGTGGTGACTCTGGTGTCAACAATCCACATAAAATTACAAAAGTATCAAAACTCAAGATGATTTTGTCTCTTTAGATGTAAATTGTACATGGTGATTGGTCATATTTGACCAATTTGACATTGATTCAGCATGAAAGCATTGTAGAAGTAAGGGAGATGATATTTCAACAATTAAACATTGCGTCATGTACGTATTTCTTAAGCATCTGCAATAAATGTTGAATCTTTTCATGGAAAAGGATAGCACACAAGGAGTTTTATAAACCTGCATTTGGTGGTGTATTTACTAAACAGCAAGCCAATGTTTCTGTTTAATGGATCAATTTCAATATTAAGGGAAAAAAAAGTAAAATTTTACCACATGGCTCACATTGTGTACCTTGCGGTGCAGTTGGATCCAACTAATCCTAATCCTTGACCTGCAGAGTCACAGTATGAGGAATCCCAGTATGCTTTGCAAATAGCACACAGCAAACATCATCATAACCCCCTCACAACATAAGAAAAACCCTTCTCTCCCTCTGCTGGTTGCCCACCTCTAAAATAATTTGTACTAAAATAGATGATTTGAAAAATATCTTTTTGATGAACTCATTAGGGGATGAGAGACACTCCATGAGCCAGGTGCCTGTTCAGCCCTCAGCTGGCAACCGTGGCAAGAATATGTGTTGGCATGTCTGGGAAGCCATAGTAAACACTGGAGTACAGCACTGGGAGGCTGAAGAGTGGTTAAACAGAGCTCATGACCATTACACTAAAACAGCCTGTTCTGAGCAGGTCTAAAATAGAGGGGTTTACAGGCATGCCAACATCAAATGAGAACATTTTTAGGCAAGAAACTTCACAAATATGTCCTGTCGACATCTGGAAGCAGTTTAAACTTTATATAAAAAGGAGTAAAAAAAAAAGGAACAGTACAAACAATAAACTGTTTTACTTCCACTGTGCAGTTGTTGAATTCTTTATCATTTATTGCCTTAAAATTGTATTTAATATGACGTTTGCTGCTGACCTCTTGGCCAGGTCGCCCTTGTAAATGAGATCCTGATCTCAATGGGAATTATAGGATTAAATAAAGGTAAAAAAAAAAAAGAAGAAGAAAAGAAAAGAAAAGAAAAGAAAAGAAAAGAATAAAAGCCTCTACATGATAAAACAAAAACAAGGCTACACTTTGCATTGGAACAAAGTAAGGACCTCACAAAGAAACAAACAAACAAAACAGCCTTTGTTTGGAAAATCTGTCAGAACATGAGGAACAAGAGGACAGACTACAGACAAGCTACTATGACTGTCTTTACCAAACACATCTCTGTTCACCTGATTGTCCGTCAGCCTGACTGCCTTTGTTTCAGAGCTTCTCTTCTTTTTAGTTCTATCATTGGAGTCTCAGATCAATCTCAACAATTAAATCAGAGACTGCAGTGTAATTTTTACCAGAGGACTGATAGCCAAGGCTACAGTTAGAGATCCACGGTGTAATAAATCAGAGTTATCTTCTAACTGTAGTTACACTTAAAAGAAGTCCAATTACTGCAGTGAATGTCCTCTGAAGGACATCTGTTAATATCTGGAAAAAGAACCTGAAGAAGAGTCCATGAGATGATGTCTTCATACAAAGAACAGTGATACTGCCCACGCATGGGCGATTTAAACTTAATATCAAATGGCTCAAAGGATCAGGGAATGCAAAGTTCAGCCTCCACTGAGTGAGTCTATTTTTCTTCATTATATCTTCTCTCCATTATCAGCCACGAGCCGTGCGTTCTGACAGAAGCTTTTGTGGAAATGTTCACAAACAGTGAAGGCCATGTGGGTGGCAGCCATCAACTCTTGCTTCTTTGAAACGTTCAAACCGTGTTGCATTGATTTCTGTCAGATGAGAAAAAAGGCAAATCCCTGAATCTGGTATTTAGTTTCCTGATCATTTAAAAGATTAAAGTTGGAAAAGTGTTGGCTAAAAAACAATTAGGCTGTCAAGGAAGTAAACAGTACTTGACACTGGGAATCCACAGGCAGTGAATGCTGCAGATATGACCGAAGCAGAGCCTGTTACAATCAATGAAAATGTTGGACCTGGAAAAAATCTCTGGAAAGCCTGGTCGTCCTTGGTAAGTGATACTTGATTAGACAAAGTATTTCATTGCTGCCATCTTTCCTGTTTCAAAGAGTAAATAAACCAATTGATTAAACTAAGTTTAATTCATATTTAATCCATATCAATTAGGAACTTGCCCTCAATCAAAGAACAAAGACAAACATAAATTGGGGTGTACATAAAAAAAAAAAACTTTAAAAACCTGTTTAAGATATTCAAAATATAATGGAGATCTTAGTAATGTTTTACAACACTAGCTGTAGACAGCAACAAAGATATTTGTTTTGAATATAGAAATATTTAATGACAACCAAATTTCATCTGTTTTTTTTTTTTTTTTTTTTTTTTTGATTTTCAAAACTGAAGAATCACATTTATGCCACAATTTCACTACAGTGTGTTAAAAAAAAGACATTGCTAAGTCATAAAGTTTCTGATTGAAATTGCAAGGCAGTGGCTGGTTTGAGGGAGGTTATCCAGTTCTGATTGGTTTGTTAGTAAACCAATAAGACAGCCAACAAAGGGTCAATCCACACTGGCCTCCAAAACTGGACATGAGAGATTTGAACATGTTGCCTCGTTGACGAGTCTGGGGTCAGAAAAACATCATGGAAGCATGGATCCATCCTGCTTTGTGTCAGTTCATGCAGGTGGTGTTGTCACAGTGTGGGGGGTATTTTATGGCACACTTTAAGACCCCTAGTACCAACTGAGCCTCATTCAAACCCCACAGCCTACCTGAGTATTTTTGCTGACTATGCTCATCCCATCCTCTGATGGCTACTTCACAAAACTTGATACAAAACTCAAATCATCTCAAACTGTTTTTTTGAGCATGATAATTAGTTCACTGTACTTCAGCGGCCTCTACAGTCACCAGATCTCAATCAAATAGAGCACCTTTGGGATGTGGTGACTGTGTGATGCAATTATGTCAATATGAACCAAGATCTCTGAGGGATGTTTCAACACCTTTTTGAATCTACGTCACAAAAAATTAAGGCGGCGCTGAAGGAAAAAGGACATCCAGCCAGACATAATGTGTACCTAATATAGTGGCCGTTGAGAGTAATTGAAGTGCAGATGCAGAAGTGCTGAGCAGAGCAGTTGTACATGAAGGTCAGTTTGACGCTCATGTCCACAGATTCTTCTTACATAAGCTCTCCCATCCTCAGCCTCCAATAAAACTATATAATTAGATTTATTTAAGTAGTGCCAGCTATCGAGTGCTGCAGGCATTTACACCGAGAACCTTTGGCGGTAGGAAATGTAAATGAGTTTGTGTTTGGATCATGGATTGTGCTCTCTAAAGAAGGAGCAGAGAGGGGGGTAAAAGCTGGTCCTGCTGAAATAACATATCCACAGCTCAGCGCTGCCTCTAAGCTGAAGGGTTTGCTGGCTTTTCCTCCTGCTGCCTGACCGAGAACAGAGCGTCTGCACCAGATAAGTCATGGTTTACTCTGATTATGCTGCTGCTGCTGCTGCGAAAAAAAAAAAACATCTGCTTGTTCTGACTCTCTGGTATATTTCAATGAGAGGAGAGCATTTATGAATCTGCTTTAATGTGTCAGAAATTAGTAAACAGTGTGAAAAAAGGGGGTGCAATGGACTGACATGTTAAAAGATGGTTTAAAATTTAAGACATATTTTTATTCCTTATTAAATGTTTTTTAAAGCAAGCTAACCCTGGCCCTTAGCTACAGTGGAACTGATCAATGATCTGCCTGATGAGACTTTATCTTAAAGCCTTAGATCCACTGCCTCTGTCTAGGCTCTTGCTCCAGAAAAAGTAAGGATATTTTTCCTCATTCAGCTTAAACTGTTGCTAGGAAAGAAAAAAAAAAAAAAAAAAAAGCATTTCGGTATGAATGTCTTGACTTTTTTCCTCATATCTCAAACATTGTGCCTTCTTTAAGTAAACTACCTTATATGCATGCAAATGTAAGCTCCCCTTGACTTGTAAAGGTTAAACCGCCACCCCCTGTTTAAAGAGGTCACATTTTGGGCCTCACATTATGTCCGGCATAAAGCGTTTAGGCATGAAGCACAGGTGTCATCCAAAATACACTACTTACACGTGTGTCATTTATTTGCCGTGTGCCAATGCTGTTTATAAAAAGTACATCCACACGCACTCCTGTCTGCCCTCAGAGGTGTGTTTGTCTGAAAACGAGGAGTTGTCAGGTGCAAAACTTGGTCTAGAGTCTGTGGTCAGAGTGTTTCTGCTATTTCAAAAACACATTTTAGATAGACACAAATCCACCAGATCAAAACACACATACAGACCTTGTTTTACTCCAACAGGATGCACAGCAGCACACAGCTATCTTTAAATATCGGAGCATTTTTTTCTAAAATTAGTTTAAAGTTCATAATGGGGCAGAAACCTGAGACATTGTTGCTGTCTTTACAGTAGCAATGGTACATAAAAGTGGACACAACAGAGAATAAAGCCAAAGATTCCTGCAGGAAAAAGAGAAGATAAGTTGCATAAAGCCAGCAGTTGTTTGATGTACAGTAAACAGATCTACCATAAACATATAGAAGTCTGGGCCTGTAAATTTTAAATAAGACTTTGATGATTAATGAGGTTTCTTATACAGAAGTTGCTGACTCGTCTTTGTGATTGTTTTTTATGCTCTGGATGCGTCAGTGAAAAAAAAGCCCTTGAATCTGAGCAGTAACATAATACTGTATTCTGTGTGTTCTTTGAGTACAGTAGAGTACAATAAAGAGAGATGAATTAAATAATCCAGATGAAATTATGACCAAACAACTAAACCAACTGTCTAAATAGTAATGTCATCCATCTGATTTAAAGAGAATGAGAGCAGACACTCTGATTGGTTTGATCTATGTTACACCCAAAACACAACCATGTATAATCAAGGCAACGCATTCTTAAAATAGCAAAATCTGGACCTACATACCCTAAACTGTCAATGCGAGACAAAGAGAGACAAAAATATTTAATTTGGTTTCCATTTTTTAAAACAGAGACCAAAGCGTGTTTTATTATGAAAGGATGACTGGATCCTTGCATATCAGCCTTGAATCTTGACAGAACAGGATTACACTCAGGCTCTCTGACTCTGTCTGTGAGTAACTGGAGGACCAACAAGAGCTCTTAAGTTCCTGATGCAGAAGGTTAAATTCAGAGGTAGAAACTTAGAAAAATACTCATCAGTTATCAACAGGAATATTTGATCAGATCAGACTGATGACTGATGGAAAAAGCCTGTACTGTCAGCATCATATACACACCTTTTCTACAGCCTTAGGAGGTGTAGAACAACTGGTGACTTTCACCAACTTATTCAGCGGCTGAAAAGAGAGTGAGTAATCTGAAATGTCTTTTGACTTAGGGTTTAAAAACAAGCTCCTGATCCTGCATAATAGTGAGTTGTACTCTGAACAACCCACAAAGGCCTACATGTTATATAATATTAATTAAAACATGGTACAAAAAATAAATATTTTCATCTATATAACATTTATGTTCTTCATCTGAATTCCATATTCCAATTCAAACAAATTAAAGAAAATGTGTGTACTCATTTGAAATCACAAGAACATCTCAGACAGACTGAGAATACAGCTGGATCAGGGGTACTCAGTAGCCGATGTGATGATGGATTTTGAACATGCTATATAAGTCACAAAAATCAAATGGGTAAACCAAACCACGGGTGGGTGGCAAAATATCCACCCACCCATTATCTATACTGCTTTTCCCTTGCAGGTCACAGGGGCTGGAGCCTATCCCAGCTGATACTGGGCGAAAGGGGTACACCACATAGAGAGACAGACAACCGTCCAAGCTCACACTCATACCTATGGGCAATTTGGAGTCACCAAACAAACTTAATAACACTTTTCTGGTCTTTGGGAGGAAACCAAAGTGCCTGGAGAGAACCTCTACATGCACAGGAGAAC
Source organism: Cetoscarus ocellatus (assembly GCA_037902135.1). NCBI lineage: Eukaryota > Metazoa > Chordata > Actinopteri > Labriformes > Labridae > Cetoscarus > Cetoscarus ocellatus. Next base: position 1,558,163 of record JBAMNC010000159.1, on the reverse strand, counting down.
ATGCAAACTCCGCATTGAAAGGCCCTGACTGACACTAGAACTGAACCAACAACCTGGGGGGCACATGCACTACCTGCTGCCCCAACGTGCCACAAACTTAGGGCAAAATATGTTCTCTTTAAACCACAGTATGTACGACACCACTGCGAGAGGACACTCAACTAAACAAACAAGAGTCAAGATCCAGGACCCCATCATGGGGGGATGTTGGCTTCACTTTTGTACAATGAAAGAGATGCATATACGAGTCATTGTTTTGCATATAGCAGGAGGGATGTGCGTGCAGGAAAGATGTCCCTTCTTTTGAAGAATAAATTATAACAATGAACATAAACTGGCATGGTTACTTCTATGTTTGTTGTATTAAAAGTGTTTCATTGTGAAGAATAGTAGGTGTAAGCTTCTTTTGCTTTCATATAAACTAAGTGTGAATTACCATAAATGAAATTGGGTCAGCACTCACTTCTCCAGCTTCCATTTTTTGGGTTGATATGTAAATTTTCATTTGTTTTGTTGAATTAATTTGACTACAGTTGTTGCTTTGGGACTGGAATCCTGCTTCTCTCAGTCGCTGTGAGGTGAGGCGTAGCACTAAAAATAATCTTTAAACTTCAACAGTGATATAGACATCAGTCTGTGCAAATATTAATCCACAGTTACAGTGTTAGCATAAAGACCGATAAGGACAGAGACTGAATGATTCAAACATGGATAGATTCAAACATTCTCCCAGTCTGCACTGTGTTCACAGGACCAGTGATAAAGCACGTAGGTAATTTATAATCCCCCAGGGTCATTGGTTATTTAAGCACAGGAGCACCTCTCACACAGGAACATCCTTCTTTGACAAGTCAATAACCTCTCGAGTCAGAGCGGAGTTTGCAGATGTGAGGTGAACAAAGAAGATGTGTAGCCCTGCTGATTTACTCTAAAGGTTCAGAGGTCAGAGATAAATGCTCTGTGGGGATGAAGATTAAAACCTAGTTTCATAAGAACCTGGATCTGCACATTTCACAACTCAAAAATCAATGAAGTCTGACCTTCACGATACTGCCCTGAGTCTGGTGGATAGTGGAAGAGAACTAGACAATTTCCATGCGTGGAAATCATTGGAGGGGCTGATTTCATCGCAAAGTCAATTATGACAATAGGTCTGACGGACAATGACAAGGTGAAATTGTTGAGAAACAGTAGAGATGACAGGAGACTTTATTGATGTGTTTTTAGTCATGTGTGTCCTGATTAGTTGATGCCAATCACCTGACACCTGAGCTTCAGCTGTGTTCTTGTTATACCTGGTGGTGTTTGCACCTCCTGATGAGCTGGGGTTACTTTATGACTACAAAAATTTTCCCTGTAAGGCTCTGTTTAACAATTGCTAGCTACACAGTAAAGAAATGTGTGATACAGGATTTGTTTTTAAAATGAAAATTAGTGAAAAAATGCACACCTGTATGAAATATGTTGAGGAAAAGTATATCCACTTCAAAATTATTAAAGAAATTACACCATCAAGGGGACAAAATTGTCCCCTTCAGGTATGAGGGTTAAACCTGTCTCACACACACACAGCCCAGAGCACCTGTGTGTGAAGACTTCAAAGGGATATCTCAGTACAATTTCTGCTCTGAGAGGCTCCCGAAGAAGTGGTTATTACGGGAAAACCATAGATGCTAGGTGAAAAGTAAAATGATCAAGAGCGTCAGATGGTTTACGTTGGCTCTTTTGGAAAACATCTAGGACTTTGGGCTAAACAGCTGGCTCCCATTTAATTTTAAAAAGAGGTAGGGCTTCAAAAATGGGTTTATATGAGTCCCAGGAACCTTGGCCACATTCTGCGAAAAGAAAATCATCTCATCCTATGTATGGTTTAGCTGGTATGGCAATATGTCCGCAAAACTTTCTGGTTAACTCTCACACGCTGACTCATGACATCACCCGCTCTTGCTGGGAGATGCTGAAGCAATTTCAATCAACGCAGGGGGATTTGAAGCTTTGCCTATCGAAACTGTAAACCCCATTGTCATACCAAACACATTCCTGAATAGAGGACAAAAATGCCTGCTTTTTAAAGTATGGTGAAGCAGTAGTGGTGGGAAAAACTTGTTTTTTTTTTGTTTGCTCTGTCCATTTCTCAAGTCATTTTTTATGCGACTTTTTTCCCATTTTTTGTGAACAACTCAGCAAAAACTTTGCAAATTTCTTAGAAAAGTCATAGCACACTGATCGGGAAAAAACCACATGTTTTCATACAGTATTTGTGGGGGTTTCTTAAGGAGGAGGAGAAGAGGGACAAAGTTTTGTCTGGAAGATGATGGGAATAAAAAGAAAGCTGACAAGAAACAAACGTATGGAGAGGAGAGTGGCTCGTGTCGATGCCCGAGCCCCTAACTATATCTTGTGTTCAGACTAGTTATTTAAATCTGGTCACTGGTGCACAACTGTCTGACACATAATCACAGCACTGTAAATCAAAATAAACCTAATGTAGCCCTTTTGGCTGTCAACTGCTGAACAAGTCTTCCAGTTTATCTGCTGCTGCTGCCATGGGTCAGTTATCCTTCTGCACAGAAAGAAGCCATTGTAAGATCCTTTAAGTCTTAAAGGTAAGTCTCATTTTTTCCAACATTCCCAGAAAATGTCACCAAAATTCATAGTTCCTCGGTAATTATCTTGCATGCAAACAAAGAGACAAAAAAAAAAAAAAACACTGTGTGTTTCTGTAGGTTTTAGGCACATATTGGTGACCCCCCTGTAAAAGCTCCAGGATCCATGACTTGATCCCAAAGTACTGATTTAGAGCACCTTGTTTCATCGTCTATTAGGTTTCTTTGAGATTCTGGTCCTGTTTCCCTTCTTCTCTCCAACAAGGACAGTCTCACTTTGAAGGAAATATATTAACAATCAAGATCAAGATATCAGTAGGTGCCTGAAATTTTTTTGTTAATGTCCAGGAGCATATATGCAAAAACTGCTGACATTAGCTAAAATTCCTCTTACATTTATCCCACATTATATCCTTGTTGTCTGAGCTGAGTGCCAACAAGTGATCAATCAAGACAAGCATCTGCCCGGGGTAACTGTGAGCAGATTAATGGTGCTTTTAAGTTCCCTAATTACAGCTCTGAAGATAATGAAGGTCACTGCTTGTTGTGCAGGGAACAGAGCATGTCATGTGAGAGGAGAGGAGTTAATTTAAGTTGAGGAAATGCATGAAAGTCTCCCACTTAAGCCCTGTCCAAATAGCTTCACACTGCTGAACTCAGAGCTGCACCCTCAGAGCTGACGGGGAGGGCAGCACCCATCCTTTCAAATGACCGTCTATTATCATGCAGCTCTTAATCATGACTTCATTTTAAAAGGCTGAGTCACACAGTTTCTTTAAATATACATAATATTCTCAGTGTATATAATAATGAGCTTTCTCCAGGCGCTCATGTCTGTCTGAACTCTGCCTGAAACTCGCTGCCTTTGAGTCATAACACAATTTTTATTGTGTAGGTTTAGAAACACAAGAATAGTCCGGGGTCAAAATATGATGCTGACAGAAAAAAGCAGGACTACAAAAACACAGAGAACAGGAGTGGATGTCGTCCAAGTAAAAATGTCAGTGTGTGCTGTATGAAACAAAGTCGTAATGGATAACAAAATCTTCCTAAACTGACCACTTGAGGCTGACTCTAGCCTCGGGACATCAGATGGACCTTTCAATATATTTCACTAGTATTGGAAAGAGCCTATAGAAGGGGTTTAGGGATGAGCAGAACCTTTCAAAGCATATCTGGCAGGTGATTGGACAATCACTCTGACAATCAAATTCATCACGGGCCAATCAGATAATGTAGTAAGCTGCACTACTGCTGGGGTCTACAGGACAAAACATGAGGCACCTTCATAAAACAAACGCTCACTAAAACAAGTGAAAATATCTTTTCTCTTGAGAAGTTTTTAGTGGTGTTTGTTTTCAATTAATAAAGAAATGTCTAGATCTTATAAAAATGCCACTGAAGCTGTTAGCATTTATGCTAATCTCCATGGGAGAAGTCATTTACTGCTGTCCACCGTCATGTGTGTTTTCTACTTGTTACAGGCAAATGTCATGACTGTTTTGAAAGTTCGCTCCACAGCCTGTACCCCCACCCCCCCCCCACCCCCGCCCCCGATCAGCCCAGCTAGAGCTCATTACCACAGCCTCCTGTAGCCTCCCCACCCCGTCAGATCCAAGTGTTTCCAAAGAGGAGGGAAAAAGAGCTGAATCTGATCCTCTACAGAGACTGAACTTGTCATCTTTTTATATAACTTGAATCAGTTAATTAATAGACACCCAGGACATGGGAGCTTTAGGGAATTTACAGCTTTGTGTGAGGAATAACACCAATGAAGTATAACATAACAACAAAAAAAATCAGAGGGGGGGATTTGTAACAAAAGTATACATAAAACAAATGTTCAATACAAACCTGAGCTTGGCTCAAGGCACACCAGTGTCTCCGTCACGCCACCTGAGAAGCACTGCTGTACAATTTGTTGCTTAAGATATGGTCATGGATGCTGTCTGTTACAGGGTCAGTTTGACCAGAGTTTGCCTGTCATGAATGTGATACGTGATCGTCCAATCACCCTCCAGATATGTTTTTTAAAGGTTGTGCTACACCCAGAAGGACCTGTGAAATGCATCATACTGAACTGTCTACCTAGCGTGTCTATGCTAGCAGTCTCTCCACGCTTATTCACTTGGAAAAGGATAGTAGTTGGATAAAATGGCATTAACGATTTTTAACTGTAGCTGAAAAAAGGTGAAATTCCATACCAGCATGTTGTTTTAACTACATCAAGCTTGATTATTAGAAATATAGATGTATGATGGCCCTAGCTCAAAGTCTGATACTGCTAACTGTTTGCTCAGAGTCATCTCAGCTAAATCAGTAAACAAACCCACCTGTGTGCTTTTAAGTTGTTTTCACACTTCTAAGTTTTTTGGGGTTTTTTTTCTTAAATTTTAAATATTTCTGGTTTAATTAACCAACACAATACTAACAAAGCGTGTTCTGCTGATTTGGTGACTGACACTCTTGTTCCATTTTGTGAATATACAAACTCTAACTAGCGGCTATGTGTGTCAGCTCAGCATGTCTGTCTTGTTAGCTTGTTCACTGTTTGTTTTACATTGATTTTTAGGCTAACACTGCTCCTCTCAATGGGAGTCTGGAGTTTTGTTAGTTCTATCCCACTGAGAGGTGCAGCAGAGCGTTAATATTTACGTACAAGAGGCCTTTTTTTATTCATCATGCTCCAACAATAAACAGACACAAGCGTGCAGTTTTATTCCTTCTTTTAGCTTAAATCTATCCATCTATCTATCTATCTATCTATCTATCTATCTATCTCACTGACAGCTTCACTACCTATCTCAAGAAGGTTGAACTAAGGGCTGGAGACAGAGGTCTATTAGGGACAAGGAGCAGGGGAGAGTAGGCTAAAAGGAAGTCATTTCATTGATTAACCCCAATAATGGATATCAATGACTACTTTGACACTGCGGCAGGGTAGGCTTAAAGTGGGTTCAACATGTCTCCTAAACGATAAATACAAATGTGTGCAGACACAAAGTGTGCAGCAGCAGGACTGACCCCCTCCCGTCTTTGCAGCCCCCTGAGTAGACCTATCAGTTTTATCTCAGAGGTTCACGATGTGATGGTGTGCAATGGTACACCATTGGCTCAGGCTGGCAAACCTAGGGTAGAATATAGACTGTGGAATGACTGCAGAGTTGATGAAAACATAGCGCTGAGCAGTGATGGTGAAATTGGATTCATTAATAAATGTTTAAAGAGAGCGAAAAAAATACAACATAAATTTAAATTAATAGCAGAAACAAACCTGCTCACAGCCTGGTTCTGCTTTGAAAAACTTGGTTCTTTAATTTCTGCTCACTGTCTGATTGTTCTTTCCATGAGTTGTTTTCATATTTAGCCTATTTTTTTAATTAACTTCATGATCAGTTGCACAACTGATATGACAGACACTCTGAAACTGTGTTTAAATAGCTTTTTCCTGGTATCAGATCCAACCATTGGATGATATTAGATCAGTCAAAGATTGTGTGTAGAGCTGCTGAAAGCCTGATGGATGTTGTAGACCCGGGTTTTGTTTTTGCCCCCATGTTTAAGTGCTGTTTCCAGATCACAACACGCTCACTCTCCACAGCTGCTGAATGCATCCACTGTGTCATCGGTCACCCATCATTCTGTCGTTAGTCTGCATAGTTATAGATCATGGACTGTAAACTCGCCTACAGGAAGATGACATGGTGCCAACTGAGTCATATTCATGAGCAAACCAAGAAACGCTAAACTGCAGGGATTTAATCATTGGTAGTGAAAAAGTACTCTGGATAGACCTTTCTCAGTTTGTGATGCAGTAGCTGGTAGCTTCATTGTCAGATTAGAAGAAAAGAGCTTCACAGCTCAGTCTATATTTATCACAGCAGAAGATAATCACACTTTTAGAGATGTTGATATCATTTGCTTCAAAATCACATTTTCCTTTTCCCCCACTGTCATAAAAGAATAAAAAAGTAAACAGAGCCTTATCACTAATTACAGCAACACCGTCATGAAGTTTCTTTATATGTTTCTTCTTTAATCATATGGAGGAGTCCCACTTTATTCTGTGAAGACGTCCTGCTTAACTTTTATCTTATTTTGTGATGTCTTTGCTCTGAACTTCATGAGAAACTTTCACAAACAAACAGAAAAGAGCTGTCTTACTTATGGTTAATGCTGTCTTATTGTGGATTTATGTTATTTGTGGCTGCCTGCTGACAGGACATCTGAGTTAATGTGGCTTTATGGCATAGTGCGAAGTCTGGTGTGCTCAGAAGTTTTGAAAAGTGAGCCAATTAAATGGAGGGATGGTATAGAAACAAGTTTGAGGGAGTTTAATTAACTAGAGGGTACACAGGTCTACATTTGCTATCTTCAAACTTTTAACTGTTTCACTCTGAATGCATGTTAGCTGGGTAACAGACGCCTGTGGTGTACATCAGTCTTCATTTCTGCAATCGTAAAAAGTCAGAGCTCCCAGGCTGCAGGTGTGAGTTCTCACACACGTCTCTTTGTGATCTGCTGAATGGATCTGCTTCACCTGTTAGGATTAAATGTTCATACAGAAGCATGCCCTTTAACTTATTCAAAGTAGAGATTGTTTGTTGTTACTCCATGGTAGGACGACCAGCCTTCTCAAATAATAATTTTATTTTGAAAGTATTTTCTGGACTGTGAGACACAGCACTGGCAGAGCTGATTTGATTAGCAGCTTCAGTGAACTTACACCGGCACATATGCCAAAAGGATGTTTATACACACAGCTCATGATCATATACAGGTGAGATTATTTCATGTGTGATTTGCCTCTTGTTTTCTGCTTCCCTCACTGAATCCTCTCTGTTTACATTTTTGTTATGTCCAGAAGTATACAGATTTAATCCACATAATGAAAGCTACGTTTCATGAACTTGTATCATAAATTAAACCACATCTGCTCGGTTAACCCAGCAGTGCAGTTGGATCCACCTGGTTACAGAGGCAGATCCATCTAGCAAAGCTTCTAGTCAAAAACAGCTGAGCTTGGTCTGCAGAGCCACAACCCAATCAGGGTCCTTTAAGGCAGGAAGAGGCAGAGCAACAATGGTGTTGACAGCAAGAAGTGGCTTTTTGTACAGAGATTAGCATAGATGCTACAGTCTTTATTAGCAATTTTATCAGATTTGGACTGCATGTCTTCATTGGAAAGATATTTCCACTTCTGACATGTTTTGGTGAGAGTTTGCGTTACAAAATGTGTCACGTTTTCTATGATAATAAATGCAATTGACAGAACAATCGTCCAATCAACTCACAGATATGTTTTTGAAAGCTTCTGCCCTCCCCAAACACTTTCTTTGCAAAATAAAGAGCAATAAATACATAATTTTTATTGCTGTGTATTCATAATTATTAAGTTACACACAGAGCTTATTACTCTTTATTTAATTAAAAAAGGCTTTTAAACATAATAAGCAATTAGTAACCTTTTTGTGGCCTTTAATTGGGTAAAACCTGTGAAGATAAAGCCCTGTAATGAAAAAAAAACATCCATTCTTCACACTGAAAACATTAGTTTATCATTCTGATTTATAATCCATGAACACCGACTCTCTAATTACAGGCTGTGTGAACTGAGCTTTGAGCCAGCTCATTTTTACAATGACCTGGTACAACACTGAATGACACTTGCAAATAATCTAGAGAACTGAAGGCTTGCATATTTTTTCAAGCTTTGCATGCATCTCTTCCAAAATAAAAATTAAATTATTATGACAAAATAATAGTTGAGCAAATCACCTACCATTTTTTTAAGTAAAAACTTCACTTGTTTGTGCATAATGCTCTTATTCCTAAAATGTAACCAAAAATGTAATAATAATAATAATAATGATAATAAAACTTATAATAATTATAATACTAAAATCATTTACTTTAAAGGAGCTTTTTTTCCCCATAATTTAATATTCATTACAACTTTTGCCTTTTATTGTATTTAATCTTTAACATTTAAAACAAAGAATGTAAAATTTTGGCCTTCATGTCCTTTAACAAAAACAGTGTATTAGGAGCTCCCGGGCTTTGGTAGCAGACATGTAACAAGGCGTTGCACGCTCACGGCTGCTTTGACCGCCCTGGCATGTGAGCTGGAGCTGACCCACACGCCCTGTGTGTTGAACCTTGCGAGCTGTGCATTCATTTAAAATCAAACATAACAATAAAAGTAATGGTAACACTTAATCCTCAAGTTAAAACCGTGCAATACTAAGATAAGACTTTGCAATAAAAACCCTGAAGTATTTTCTAGAGAGTTGAAAATATCAAATGAAAAGTCATGTCTACATGATTGATTTCTGATATTTGTCTCTGGTTCTTGTCTTACAGGCTGCTTGAGATTGTTGCTGCTGCTGTGGAAATACAAACCTTCAGTTGCTACAATTCCAAATACACGGCCTCTCCTTTAGCTCCATTCTGTTATCATTTCTATTCCGGATATTGACTTCAGAGAAATCAACAAATGACCTGCTGCTGTAGACCTGCTCGACCCCAACTGCTTTATTCTTCATCAACCATCAACAGAAATGACATAATTTAACATAAATTCATATTTTAATGTCACTGACTCCACTACAAGATCTTCAACTGCTAAACAGACATTTTTTCTGACCACTGTTGCTTGTTTTGAATTAGCACTGTCAGTCACATAACTTAAACACCGGCTCCAATACGTTCCTATGGGACAAAGTTAACGACAAAGTTCTGTCAGTGTTCCTCGATCAATCATCACCCGCCTTAACTGAAAGTAACTTAAAGTAAAAATCAAGATCCCATCTTTTTGTTTGGTTATAACCTTTGTGGCACCATTTAAAAACAAATTGAGTGATGGATTTTAATTAATTTTCTTTAAACAGAGAGCCGATGGAGAGAGGTCAACAAAGTTATGCTGTGATGTTGTCTTTTAAAATCATTCAGAAGCCTGCTCTATTAAATAATGAACAATTGAACCTGATTAAAAAGATGACCATGAAGATCTCAGCCTGCCAGTGGATGAAAAGACATGTCTTGTTTTGTTTTTTTTTTTTTTATTTCTGCAACTGCCAGAGCTCAACAGTTTGATTCGAATGTAAATATCCAACTCTTTTTTCAGTTAATTTGATCATGAGCTATCATACAATGAGCTATGTTATATGATGATATATATTCCAGTAGAAGTTTAGAAAAAAACTGAACTTTCACTCCTCAATAGTTTGCAGGTCTTGAGTCAAAACTGAGGAATGGGGTCTCATTTTCATCCTTTGTGAATGTGACAAATTCGAAGACCACTTTAATGCATGATCCTCAATGACTAGTAACTGGCCATAGATCATTTGGTACCAGGCCCTTGAGAAATAGACGCTATATCAACACCATTTTTTGAACAACAAAGACCATGGAGTGTTTTATTTTGAAAGAATGACTTCACACTTTTGTCTGTGAAGCTTGACTGAGCAGACCTAACACTCACCTATCTGTCTCAGTCACTGCTGTGATGCATGAAAAAGTACAGTACACTGTCTGCATCATGTGAATATGGTTTTCCCAGCATGTTTGTCTGAGCACTGCAAAGGTGTGATGGTTTAGTTAGTTGCCATGTCAACAGGTGACTTTCAGCTTACTGTGTTCCTAACTCTGTTCCTAAATGTCATTGTTAAGCTGGTGATGAAAACAGAGTGAGCCCTGATGAATGTCTCTTTATTGGGGTCAGGTAGGAGTCTCTTCAGTCACCCCACAGATGGAGGTCGTCGCTCTTAGAACAGGACCAAAGCATCAGAAAAAACTTAATGAACTCCCAAAAAGAGAACAAAAACAGAATATCTAAAGTGACTCGTGTGCTCCAGTTTCTACTTTTTAGGAAGGTTTTTTTTTTTTTTTTTTTTTTCATTCATCTCCTTACTAGGATTAGAAACAAGCCTATGGCTCGACTAAATCCTGCTTTAGGGTGAGTTATACGGTGCACAATGTGTGATTGTTTTCAGCTGCTTTCAAGTCTTACTGTGTGCTGCTGAATTTTAAAAATGTAAGTATTTACGACAGTAATTCTTTGCCCTACTGTGGTCTTATAGGGTCAAATTGACAGAAACCCCCGAAACAATGTTTTTTTTTTCAGCTTGAAATGTTGTGACATTTTTCTTAATGGCCCCTTGACATTGAAAAGGTGAAAAATTGTCCTTGTTAAAATTTTCATTGACATTGTACATAATCACTGTACTACAGTCACCCTAGGGTCATTTTTGAAGATACACATCACTGACACAAACCTTTGCTCACGCTACATTCTGCGTGCAGGTCGGATCTTTTTCTGCTTTTAAACAGTGAATATCCAGCTGAAGTTTCTGATTTCCAGCCTTTTTTTTTTCTTTACAGACAAACTTAAAAGATAACATGAGAATAAAAGAAAAATAAAAGAGAAATGTGAGGAATACAATGACAGAAGGTGTAAGACCTAAAACAGAATAGTGGAAAAGCATGTAAGAGCCAGAAATGACAGAAACAGAGAGCAAAATAAAAAAAGGATTAATAACATCTAAGATAAGAAGGAAGAAAAAAAGGAAGAAAGAAATTAAAAAGCCCAAAACTACCAAAAGATAAAAGGAAATAGGAGATAAAATGAGAGTAAATAAAACCAAAAAGTTAAAGAGATAAAAAGATAAAAAATGAAAGAATAAAAGATGCTGCCTGTGAAACTGTCTAAGACTAGAAATAAAAGCATCGTTGGAGGACTAAAAGCACACTCAGGTGATATCTCTTGTAAAAGCACATCGATAAAAACGTGTTTTTAAAAGAGGACAAAGAGGTCGCTAATCTGATGTCCTCGGGGAGGTTGTTCCAAAGGGTGGAAGAGCCTTGGCTCTTGGATCTCAGGTTGAGACCAGGCACATATGGTGTAAGGAGATCGGAGATGTACTTGGAGCGAGACCTGAGCGTGCTTTAAAAGTTAATAAAATCTTAAAATCAATTCTAAAATGCACCAGGAGCCAATGGAGGGAAGCTAATACAGGAGTGTTGTGGTCTCTCTTTTTTGATCTAGTCAGGAGTACTGGACTGGCTGTAACCTGTGCAGACTCTGTTGGTTAAGACGTGTATAGAGAGTTACAGTAGTCCAAGCGTGAGGAGCTAAAAGCATGGAAAACCGTCTCTAGGTTTCTTCTTGATAAAAACGGCCTAACTCTGGAGAGTCTCCTCAGCTGCATAAAACAAGACTGCACAACTAGGTTGACATGCTGGCTCAGATTGAAGTTCTCATCAAAGAGTGACACCTAAATTTCTACAATTAACAGTGACATTCTGAGATAGGCAGCCCAAATGTGACACAATCCCTGCTGAACCAGGACCAACAAACAAAACTTCAGTTTTTCCTAAATTTAGCTGGAGAAAATACATCCAACATTTAATGTCCTGGATGCAGTTATTCAGTGTCTTAAAATGGTTAAAATCGTTAGGATAAAAAGACAGGTACAGCTGGGTATCGTCAGCATAAGAGTGAAAACTCACATTGTGGCTGTAAATGATATGCCCCAAGGGTAACAAGTACAGAGAGAAGAGAAGTGGTCCAAGGACTGACCCCTGGGGGACGCCGTATGTTAGTTTTGCACTGGATGATTTTGAGCTGCCAATAGCCACACTAAAAGATCGGTCATGCAAATAGGAGTAAGAGCAGTTTAAAACTGAACCAGACATGCCAGCCCAGTGTCTCAGGCGTTCCAGTAAAATAAAATGATCGACAGGATCAAAGGCAGCAGTATCAGCGGCAATAAGTAAATCATTTAAAACTTTAAGAAGCACTGTTTCTGTGCTGTGCTTTGCCCTAAACCCAGACTGAAAATCTTCAATACAATACAGTCAGAGGTTGAATTTCTCCTCTTGACCTCATCCTCTGCAGGGCCTGTAAAAACCTGTTTAGGGGTCTGAAACTGGTCCTGATCCACTTCAGGAAACAGAAGCACCAGCTAGAGGAGCACCAAAGAAGGACCTTGTATCCAGCACTGTGTGCTACACATGTACAGAGTCCATGCACACACTTATTTTATCACGTGTTCATTTATTTTTCTCATCTCTGATTTTGTGATCTTTTCCTTATGTCTGGTTATAAATGGGAGATTACAAGTATTCCTATGGGTTAATTTTAAAGTGTACTGCATGAGAATATGATGTATCTTGCAAAAAAATAAAATAATAAAATAACTTTTTCACACCATACAAGTATGATGAATAAAAAACAGTTATTCAAATATACTGTATAATATCAGTCAAGTTGATTATAGACAACAAACTAATTAAGTGAAGTGGTCTGTTGTGATTTTATTTGGCCCTTTTCCACTGTGAAGAGGTAAATCTAGATATTCTCACAGCTGATGAAAGACAGATTGTTCCTTAATACACTTAAAATCTAGGTTTCATATTCAGTTCAGCTGCTTTATTTCTGATGCTTAGAGAAAGGGGGTTCATTTTGGCCCTTAGGAAGGGAGGAGTGCACAGAATGTTAAGACAATAGAAAGATAATGATTGTGTTAGTATTTTTAGCTATTTAAAGTTCATCAGGCTTCAGTAGATGTAAATAAATGTGTAACAAGATACTGAAATATGTTAAAAAAGGCCATATCATGTGCCTTAAGACTTTGGGCTCTAATTTCCTGGCGCAATCTGAACCAGCATGTACATTTGTATCTATATTAATTGTCCCGTCACATCTGATGTCAGATCAGAGACGTTTGTCATAATGGAAACTCAACTTGACGGCAGCCGGAAGAGAGACGCAAACTCAGGAGTTCACATCTCTCAGCCAACTACAAACAGCCACATCATCCGATATGGAGTATCCGGCTTCTCTCATCTCATGAAATTCAAAAGAAAAGAAAAAAGAGAGAGACGTTCGCTGAATAAATGTATGTCACTCGGTGTCTTAAGGATTTACCCGTGACTGCCCATATTTTTCTGTTTTAATCTTTATTCTTAACGTGATCTAAAAAGATAGAGTACATTATTGCAAAGAGAATGAGAGGGAGATATCGTGGCAGAAAATAGCAGAACCAAAGGTTCTGCTATTTGGCGATGACAGACCAGGAATGCAGATGGATCACAAGCATGATGAATGGATTAGCCTGCTGCGGTGTTTAAATGTAATTATCACTTAATTTTGTACTCATATTTATGGCACAGGAACAGATTACATCTGTCCCGCGAGGTGGTCCACATGGTGACGCGCATCGTGGCCTCCGATGCGAAGCCTGGTGGCCCCTGCGCTCTCCCAGTTGCTGCAAAAGGGACAGTGGCTCTGACCATCTTCGCCACCGAGGTGAAATTGTCACTGCACCTCGCCCGCGGCGCATTTAAAGGCAAGAAGAGGCATACATTTGATTGGTGAAGATTATACTCAGCTGTGTTAAACCCACTCACACCTACTCTCCTCCCTCTCTGCTACTTGCGCCGGTGGGAAGGATGGAGGCGTGGGTGCACCTCCCTGCGCCAGACTGCGCCGTGAACGAAACTTGCAAAATGCCCTAGACACACCCCGTTGACTCGGCGCAGGCGCGGCGCAGGGCAGGTGCACCGCGCCTGCGCCTGGTCTACGAAATTAGAGCAATTTGGCTTAATTTGAGGTGTGCCTTGGACAATAAAACTTTGAAAACAGCTCTCTGAACATAAAACCTCCAGTTCTGTCCTGCTTTTGTTGTCTGTTTTAGATGTGAACAAATGTGGACTGAATAACAAACGTGCAGAATCACTTTCATGACTTCATTCTTGTGATTCTCCTCGCTAAGGCAGCATGGTTCTCTCTTAGCTTCTTAAACATCTGCCAGCAGCCAGATGAAGAGCCTATATTGTGTCTGCTCGCTTTACATCCAGCACTGTCCCTGACAAATTCTCTGCCTCCCACAATCCATCTCTTTCTCTCTCTATCTATCTCTGCCCATTGTATCTCCTACACACCCTCACTGTCTGCAGCTCCCCTCCGCCCCCCCCGGTCATCCTCTCCCTCCATCTATCTCCATCTCTGCTCACGCTCCCTCCTCTCCCATCAGATTAGCTCTGGCTGGGTCGTTCTGCCTCCCGTCTAATTGCCCAGCGGTGGCTGATTGGCATGTGAAATGCAGAGACGGCGACAACGAAGAGAGCTGCCGAAATATTAATTGAGAGTAGGTGTGGGCTCGTGGGCGTCTCCACGTGTTTGCTTTCATGAGGCTGAATCGCGGCCAGACTTGACTTCTTCTTCATATTAAAATTCTCCTATGAAACATAAACAGGCTGTCATGTCAAATATATGATCCCTACAGCACCACTCATATCCATTTGAATGCTGCTTCTGTCATTTGCATTTACCCACTGCTAAAAATGTTGTTTCCTGCAGAGATAAGTGCAGTGCCACGTATTTTAAAGCAGAGGCAGCATTTATTCCTGTATCATCTGTCAGCATTAGTTACATCAACTGAATTCATATAAATGGCCTCCTCCTCCTCCTTTAGCCTCCCCCGCCTCCCCCTCCATGGATAGTAGACGTCTGCAGCCGGCAGGAGCCTGACTGAGTGCTTGATGGACTGCTATTGGTGCATGAAGAAGCAATATATTATAAACAAATAGCCAAGATGGAGCGATTCTTATGAGGCCTTAATCCTGCCTTACAGTGCACGTCTCACCGAGAGAGAGGAAGCATGGCGGGATGTCAGCTGCAGGTCAGCAGAGATTTCGCTTCGGGGAGCAATCTGGCTTCCAAAACAGCTTATTGTCGGCACAAATGCACACACTTTTACACACATTAGATGTCAACATCACAGCGCTGGAGTTGCTGCTGCTGCCGGGGAAGGAGCTGGTGTTATTGTCTGTGTTTGTACAAAAATACTCATGGGGAAGGTTTTTTTTGTGCTCACTGTGAGAGGAGGGGTTTTCTCCCCCGCTGCAGTAAGTAAACTTCGGGCTTTGTGTGCTCCTCTGTCCCATCTCAGCAGCTCTTAACAATACGAGCTTTAATTATAGAGACTGTGCAAACAAAAGGAACAAGAATCCAGCAGCAATCAGCAGATGTGTATTTATGTTTTTTACAAGGGCTGCCAGCATTGTTTCCGGAGATTTGAGGGTCTGAGATGCTGAGATGTCAAGGGTCTCTAGATAGAGCTGACAAGGTTTGACATGTTTATTGTAGCCATGGTAACACTGGATGCAGGCAAACAATGCATAGCTTGCTCCAGCTTCAAGACAGACATATAGAAGGCTTATAAATGGTAAATGAATGTAAACTCGTGGAAGCACCTTCATAACTTTTGACAACTCAGCATGGTTTTATTAGTATTAGTACGATTGGTATTAGCTAATCCAGTCGCATGAACTGATACACAAGGGCCATCAGCATGTGACTGTAGGAGCTGGGGATCAAACCGCTGGCTTCCTAGATGAGAGAAATGACTCTAACACTGATTCATCCCTGGTAAAAGTAAACATTCTAGAACATCTCTTTGCACCCTAAGGGCTGCACAATAGCTTCACAGCAAGAAGGTTGCTGGTTCAATCCCTGTGTTGATCAGGGCCTTTCTGTGCTGCATGTTTTCCTGTGCATGCATGGGTTCTCTCCAGGCACTCCTCCCACAGACCAAAAACATGCTCATTAGGTTGACTGGTGACTCCAAACTGCCTTATGGTATAAGTGTGAGAGTGAACGGTTGTTTGTCTCTCTATGCGGCCCTGTGATCGGCTGGTGACCGGTTTAGGGTGTTCCCCGCCTCTCACACAATGTCAGCTGGGATAGACTCCAGTCCCAGCGATCCAAAAAGGAATAAACTGTAAAGATCATAGATGGATGGATCTCTCAGCAGCCCTGCATCATGAAAGAAGAAGATTTGCCCCACTTTGTCTTTAAGGACCTTTAGAAATTGTTTTGAACCTCATTTAGAAGTTCAACATGTTTAAACTGCAGTAAACTCTTCAAATTTAGGGTCTCTTTCCTTGTTTAAAATGTCATTCTTTGACTATTTTTCCTTTTGATGCAGCCTGCAGTGGGACATTGTTAAAGAGTACACAGAGACTGCAGTCTGACTCCTTCAAAGTCAAAGGTTGTCGTTTGTCCGTGGAGTCAGCAGGCCTGTGAATGCCACGCTGAGCCGGGCAGAGATGACAGTCAGGAAGTTAATCCTCCGAAATAATTTGCTCTGCAGTCTCTCTACGTCCACATTATCTTCTTCTACATACAGCTGATGTTTTATATGCTTCAGCCCACTTCTGACAGGTGAATACGAGCCCGCACCAGCTTTTCTACCAGGCAGACATCGCGGGCCGGCTTCATGTTTTGGGCTCCAGTTTGGATTTCTTGTATACAGAGGCTGTGCGGGGCCTTTATTTTGAGATAAGGGAGCTGACAGAGCGAGCAGCTGAAAGCCACAGAGCTGAAATATGCTGGCACGCTGGTTTGCAGGCACTGAGTGATGGGGAAGGCGGTATGTGCTGGTTTCTCTTTGGAAGATGGAGCACAACAGATCTCTTCATTTAATTTTTCTCTCCCTGAAGTATCCTGGAACCACTAAACACCTGCTGAGCCCCAGAGACAAGCTGTTTGTCTCGTCAAACAAACAAATAAACATGTCACAAATGCAAACAAGGACAACACTATTCCCAGTCGTATGAATGCTAAAATCTTAATTTAAGAAACTTCCTGAAGCTCTGTTAATATTTTTTTAAGGATGGAAAAGAACAAATCTTAGGTGAGCAGAAAATCTGAGCTTTTGGATGATCTTCAGGAGTGTATTTGCATTTAAAACTATTTCAGTGTAAATTTCATGGTTGTATTTTGTTGTGTTTTTGTTTTTTACTCATGTGAAGAGGAAAAGATGTCACATTTTGTTGATTTTCTTTGAACATATTACTCATTTTTTTATCATGAGTATTGTCATGATGATGGTTCAATATATCATCTGTTATCTGTACACTTTACCCCTTTAAAGGTGGCGGGGGGGGGTTGAGAGTTTGTTGGAGAGTTGAAGGCACACCCCCAGACTAGTCACTAGTCAATCACAGAGCTGACACAGTGACATAGACAGCCATCCACATATGAAATTGACATTTAAGAAGTACAGCACCATTTCAAACAGCCATCTTGTTTTCAATTTGAAAAAGTAATAAAAAAGTAACTGAGTGAGTGAGAATTGCTTTGATTACTAACCATAATGTCTTTGCTATAATTATTATCATTATGAAAAAAAAAAAAAAAATAGCAATGTCGGAGGTCATAAAAGTATAACACTGCCTTAAAACTATTTTACTGTTGGCAGTTTGCTCTTCTGTAAACTTTAATGGGCAGATAACTGTTTATGGTTAAAAGACCTATCCGGTTCTCTTCTATACGGTCACGCTTAAATGTGAACCAGAGCCCTGTACAGGAATTCTGACCATCGAGGTAAAACGCTGAAAGTAACAGATTAACTCTTCATTCAGTCGAAGTTAGAACTGTGTCCACAGCTTAGAAAACAAAGCTTAAATAACAACCCGTAGTAGAAATGGGCGACACGACTTTTTGTCTTTTAAGGTCCAAATGTTAATAAATACAACTGAAAAAAACAATAAATTCACATGGAGTAATATCTTGTAGATCCAGGAGACTGTCCCATGACTCAGCTGTCAGATGTATTGACCATCTGATGTGGCGTCACACTCAACAATGCTGTCCAGCATGTAACTTAATAGACCTTTACGCTAAATAAATAAAAATGTCCCCTTGGTGAACTCAAACCTACATGTCCAATCATAATTATATACTGTTGTGTAGTGGATCATTCTAACAAGGCTTTAAATGTCAGTTTTATTTCTCTGTGAGGCATTTTATGAAGCTTAAACTATCATTTGCCACAGAAACACTTTGTCGTCTAATGCTAGCTATCGTCAAGTAAACTTATCATTAAAAACATAGCCATGTCTTAATCCAATAAACAAACAATGAAGCCAAATACTTAATTCGGTAATAAAGTTTTATTTGGCTCTTCTTGTTTGTCTTTTGAGTTTGAAAAATGCTGATTTGGGTATGTAGAACTATAAATGATAATTACAGCAAGGAGGATCTGTATGACCAGTGTCACAGACATCAGATTTACACACATCAGCCACTGGTATCCTCTGATCCTGGAACACCCTGAAGTGTTTTTACCAAGTCTCACTGGTATTTTACTAAATTTGACAACATAAGCCCAAAATCTATACATCCAGGCAACTTGGATGCTCTCATGTCCTCCAGTTCCCATTGAGGTTTCTGCCTTTTATGATTCAAATCTGCTAAGTCTCCATCAGAAGATGTTTTCATTGTGTTCTCTGTGCTCTAACAGGTCTCCTCATACGTCCAAAACAAACAGATCATAATTCCTGAAAAGGTTGCTCAAGCATTTTGCTGGGCTTTTTTGCTTTATCGAGCCTCACTGCTAACAGCCGATCCAAATGCTATCTGTGCTGCGGCTATTTCAGTCCGGTCTACGCTCATTTTTCTGTTTGTGAGTCTTCTTAAGGTGACCAGACTTGTCTAACAGCTTCAACGACACTTTTGTTCTGTGTTAATGACAATTTCTGTTACTTTAGTGGCTCAAAAATGCATCCGTGCTGTAATTATCGGCTAAAATGTGTTATAGTCTATTGAAAACAATGGCACTTCCACTGTCCACAGAAATGAGTGACATCATATTTGTCACATGTCTGCAAATAGCCAATATTTTAATAAACAAACAAAACTTTTCTTTCTTTTCTTTTTTTTTCTTTTTTTTTTAATATGGAATATTCTGAACATGAGTTAAAATTAAATTCAGGGCCTGATTTATCCAAACGAATCCATTCAGAGATAGGATGAGGAGGAATGTGTGTTGTATAAAAGTTTCCTCTTGCTTTTCTGCTGTTTAAACAAGATCAATAAAAGACAACGGGCAACAATCAAGTAGGAGCAGCTGATAAAGTCAATTTCTTTACCATCCTGTCCAGTAACTGCAGCAAAACTAGTCCACATCACACTGTCTTACTTCATTTTTGTGTTGCATATTCCAGATCACATCTTCTTTCTTTTTTCAGTGTTGTTAGTTTTATCTGAGACCTACAGAAACTTTTTCTGACTGCCCACTCCCGCCTGCAACAACGATAAGACTACCCTCCAACAAGATTCCTGCTGCTGAATCACACCCCCAACAAAGCCCCCTGAAGTGGACCATATTACAATGTTACATATTACATGAAATCAGATTTTAGACTTCATTAAATAAACATCTTGTAAAAATGTGTCTCAGGTAGAAAAATTCATACTGCTCAACAGATGCCTTTTCTAAATTCTGTGACCTGCTGAACAAAACATGGGCAGCTGTCATGGAGGGTCGTTTTTGATGCCAATCAAACTGAAAAACCAGGAGGGTCAAAAGGAGGTCACCCTGTCATCATCTCTGCGTCTTACATTTCAGCCAGAGGGAAGGTTTGTGAGTCACTGTCACCACAAAGTCACAAGCTGAGCAGATTTTACAGAGTGATAAATTATGGAAATTACAACAAAACAGAAAATGCTGCAGCATCCAAAAGTGAGAAAACTGAGATCAGGGTGAAGGTGAGCCTCTTTGTTTCATCCTTTCTTTGCAGATGTTCTTCTGATAACAAATCCAACAGAAACAAAAGGATGATCACCGGACTGATAATCTGACAGTTAAAATGTTGAGATTTAACCACAGAGCACAGAAATCCCGATCATGTACTTTCTTGATAGGATCATGTGTGTTTGAATTTACTTTAATGAAGCTGCTTCACAAGTCGATTCCTTCACCCTTCTCTCCTCTCCAACTCCACATTTCTTGTCCAAATTGTAGCCAAAAAAAAAAAAACATGGTGGTCGTTAAAATGCTCAAGTCACAGTGTCAAAACTGTAACTTTTATATTGATGGATGAAATTTTAATACCTGGATTTACCATTCACAGAGTCCGGGATTGATCCTTCCCTGCTTGATATGTCACACACTCCAAATTCCAAAAGATGGGACATTGTGAGAAACAGATCCTGAATTTGATGCCAGCCACATTTTCAAAGTTGGGCCGAAATAAACTAGGAAGCTTGCGGACTGCTCAAAAACACCAGAAGATTCCACAGGTAAGTAGGTTCATTGGTATTATATAAGAGTGTAACGTCTGAGTGTGAAAGGAGCACTCTTGTAAGACTAAGACATGTACAAAAGGCAATGGTGCAAGGTCTTCCACTTTGTGAAAGACTCAGACAGTTAATGAATAAAGGTTTGTCTATCCACATCACAACATCAAAAGATTCAGAGAATCTGGAAAAAACTCTGAGAATGGGTGAAAACAAGCTCTGAATGTCCCTCAGGCATCACTGGATTAAAATCTGGCATCATTTTGTGATTGATGTTAAAACATGGGCTTGGGAAGACTGCAAAAAACAGTTTATGAGACTGACCTCTGACCTGTGCCCATAGGTGGTGCTGTTTTCACTTGAAGTGCTTGTTTTCAAGGCCAAACCAATGTAGTCCAGTATTCTTTAGCTACACTTATTTTCTTTTTTAGTTGAAGACAAACACATCATCATCAATATCATCTCACTAACCAATCAGAATGAGGTAGGGGGCGGGTCTTTTGCTTTTTCTTTATAAACAACAATGGCAGAGGTGATACTGAGCTGCCTTTTGTTCACAGGGGAACATTTCTGGTCTTTAGCCTTTGTCAGTGGTAGAACTGAATTCTTGTCTCTGTGCTCATATTTTCAGGCTGATATTTTGGTGCATAACATCAGGAGCACACAAAGTGATTTTATATGGCCTTACAGGTAATTACAAGAGAAAAAAATATATACTCTTGTTACCTAGCAACAGTAATTGCCGCTGAGAGTTGTCTGAAACTGAGGTTGCTGAAAGCCCCTCCAGCAGAAAAACACCACCTGTGGACACAGGCCCCAGAAATAGAAAAGTTAACCTTTGAGTTTGTAGCATATATTGGATGAGTCTATGGATCACTTTGGACTTAAAAAACTGATTAAATGATTTATGTAGTTGTGTTGTTAAAACTTTGATTTAACGGCTGCAGCCCTGGATTAAGCCAATCCACCGCCACATATCACAGAAGATACTCTGTGTCAAAGCTAAAGACAGACAACACTCAGCAGAGTGAACCAAATTATTGTTGCTTTAATCCACTAACATCAAACTTGCAGCAGAGGAGGGGACACTGTAAACAAACAGTGCTGTCCACAGAGTGGACGCTGCACCGTCCTGTGTGTGCTCTGCTGTTTGTCACAGAAATCCCTCTGCTGCACAGACTTTATTTGACCATCACCATGGCTGGAAGATTCAGGTGCCCCCAAATTACAAAGCAAATAGTCTCACAGTATGATCATGCCTAGTTTTAGCTGAATAGGATAATTGCATTTTTAAAAATGGTTCTTGTTCATACTGGTACATTTCAACAGCCCTAGTATCAAAGCAGGAACCACACAAACTGCAGGTCAACATTGGACTGGCAGAGTAACCTGCTGTTTGCATAATTTAATTTCTAATCCCATGTGAGCATGTCCATCTCATGATCCAGCTCCTCTTTGTACCCAGTGGGTGAAGGCACAAGCTGACAGACAAACCAAAACCATTGCACAGACAAAATGCTGCAATGACGGGGTACATGGAATATTCAGGTTAGCGTCTTAAGTTCACAGACTCTTACAGAGTGCTGATGGGAGAAGAGGTGATGAAACATGGTGGTAAACATGCTCCTGTCCCAGATGCTCCTGGAGTATGTCACAGGCATCAAGTTTCCATCAAGCTCTACAGAACATGAGTTTTAAAGGACTGTATTCTGTTTTGTTCATATTTTGCTCAAAGTCCCAACTCTTTTGGAATTGGGTTTCGTACATGAAGTGTGTAGTGGAGTATTTTGTGAGCCTGTCTCCAGCTCAGGCTTCACACCTCCATCTAAAGTCCTTTACTCACTTCAGCCTGTACATCTGTCACAGCAGATAGTCAGGCCTCCGACTGCGATGGGAGCCTGATAACATCATCTCTGCTCCACTCCGTGTTTCTTAAGCCAGTGGGGGCTGCAAGCATTAAGTAGCACATATTCCATCTTATCATCGCTGATTTAAAAAGTGTGAGGATGAACAATTTAAATCCAAAAGCCTCTGCCTCTGAAGATCCGGCGTGTCTGTACATGTAAGCCAGCTGCAGAGAGAAAAAGCCTCTTCTGGTGTTTATGAGATTTGAATAAGTTAGAGGAGAGCGAGTGTTTTCTGACAAAGTGTCTCAAAAAGAAAAAAAAAACCTTTTGTGGCTCGGGGATGTGTCGGTACATTGCAGCATGTCATTACAGCAGACAAAAACAAGGCTGAGAGATCGCAGACCTTTAAAAGCCCCAGACATCAGGAGCTTTGTGTATCAAGTGAAGATTTTGTAGCCTGAATCAGAAAAGCACCTCACGCTGTCTGTTTGGCAGCTGCTTCTCTTCTTCTCCGCCTTCTTTTTTTCTCTCAGACGTGGAGCAAAGTAGGCCGAGGCCTTGGGAAGTCCCTCTAGTTACAATCTCAGCTGTATAGATAGACGGCAGCCTCCCACTCCCCTAAAGTGAGTCAACTTTTAACAACGTTTGGTTCTCTATAACCTGCTGCGCCTCTGAAAACCAACACCAGTTTTGTATTTTTGGAAGAGGCACAGCCCACCGCTGAGCTAAATTATGAATCACTGGCTGATGTTTGGAGATTTATTATTAAAGTGCTCCCCATACTTTTCAGGCGTCTGTGTGTTAGTGTGTAATGTGTAACTGCTGCTTTACTCAATTTGTAAGTGATCTTTGTTTACACTCGCCGTGTTTGTAATAACATTGAGTCTCACATTAATGAATATGAATGTGGTCATCCAAGTGTTGCCTAACTCACACAGTCTTTTTATTTGCTGTTGTGCTGTCACATAGCTAAGAAGAAAAGCCGGCTGTGCGCTCTCATATCTGCCTCATGGAGATGGAGCTTTTATATTCCAGAGTGCACACTTCGTCGAGGATATTTATGTTTATTCTGTTTCTAAATGTGCAAGATTAATTTAAACAGGAGCAGAAAATGAGAAGTCAAAAACAAAATGAAATCAGGAAATTAAAGGGGAACAATCCACTGCAAGAGTTTATTTTCTAACAATGAGGAATGGTCTTATGCATGTAGAGTTCAGATGTAATAGAGATTAGTCAGTGGGGAAAATATCATCTGGGTTCTGTCTGTATTTATATGCAGCTTCAACTTATTGTGCACCTTTCCATACAGGAGTGCAGATGTATCCAAACATGAGATCTTCCTGCTTTAGATAAAGGTCAGTAAAGTGATTTTGTCAAGGATTTTTTTCATTTCTTGAAATGCAAAGTAAAGAAATGATATACTTGATTTGTCCTTGAATCAATAAAAGGCAGATTATTAGTTATGAATTGAGATTTTTTTTTTTAAAGTCAAGTAGCTGGGGTGTGAATCTCTCCTTTGAAAAATCATTTAGTACAAACCCAAATCCCCATGCTAACTACAGACAGAGCCACTTAAATTCTCCCCACTTTTCCTGGCAGAGTCCCTGAGGGGACAGTGCTTGGACCTGCCCACCTTCATGGCTGTAATGAGATCCCCTGAGATGACATGATAAACATTTAATATATAATTTAATATTTTGATTAGCATGGGAAATACCACTAAGAACAAAAGTGATAACAAAAAAAAACAAACAAAAGAAACAGTTTTCCTCTCCAACCAGCTGAAAGTTGGCTGGTACGAGGCTGGAAGCTGACTGATTGCATTTAGCTGGGAGGGGAAAACTGAAGTGGCTGCATCTGTATTTTTAAAATGTGAAACGATTCAGTCTGATTCTAACTTATCTGGTACGGTTCAATATAATCCAACTTAAACTGATCAAGAAATCCCAGGAACATTTGTTACTTTTTTTAAAACTCAAGAACCAGTGGATCCTGACCTTTGTCCTTGAATCCCCCTCTAAGTTTTATCTGAGAGGAGTCAACCTAAGAAGGGATCAAGAGAACCTCATGGGTAACAAGAGACAGCGACATAAACAACAAACTGCTCTCCAGAGAAGCCTGCTGGATTTTCACACCCTGCACCACAGAGCTGTACAGACTAAATAAAAACATGAATCCATCTTTTTTTGGATTACTGTATTGTGACTGTTGGGCTCTTGTGTAGTCTTTTTGTGTTTGATTTTGTACTCTCCCCGTGTATTGTGGTAGCCGATTGCATGGGCTGTATGAATGACGTATCCAATACACACTGCCCAGACAGGAGGGCCCACTGTTCAAAGTTTTCATTCATAACCTGCTCTTTATTGACTTTGAGGATGACACGTGTTGAAACATCAGTCTGTTTGTTTCATATTAAAACTGCTACATTGACCGCGTGCTCCAGAGGTTTTCCTTTATGGTGTGAGGAGTCAAGCTTCATTGGGACTGCCCTCCAAAAAAAAAAAAAAAAAAAAAAAGCCTTTCAAACCACCTCAGCTTTCCAGATCATGTGAAATGTGTTAATTCAGGAAATGAACTCAATCCTTTCAATGAGGGTCGGCCTGCCTAAAGGGTTTTTATTTTAAATATTTATGCATGTATTCTTCTAATCTATTATTTTTGTTCTCTGCCTGCCTGCTTGAAGCCTTTACAGTGGGAGAACATGCTTATTCTCTGTCAGATTTGTATCCTTCTTTCTCTCATACTGCCTCAAATAGAAACAAACAAAAGAAGCTGCAGCCTTGAGTGTCTACAAAAGCGATGATAAGCGTGAAACTTTAGCCTGAAACAGCTCAGGTCGGGTACACAAACACTTTGTGTTTGCTGTGACAACTGGCAGCTATTGTACCAAGGTAAGAGAAAAATTTTCACAAAGTAATACTAAGCGTTCTTCTTGAGTCCACTGAAAGAGAAAGCTGTTGGTGGGTTTCTGTTAAAGCTTAAAAAAATATTGTTCTCCTGAGCAGATATTAATTTTTCTCCACTGCCTCTTATGACTGTAAAGTTAGTTTAAATCAGATCCCCAAATAGTAACAAAACCATTTATCTCATTTTATCGCAAAGAGCTTAATTTGTGCTAGTGGGCACTCAAGAAGTTTCAGATATTTGTAATTTATTTTGCAGTCGACAGTGCCTCTTGGTCTGCCTCAGTCATACAGAACTGATGCTGACATATTGTGCAGGTGATGAAATTTGGAGCCAAGACATGCTCAGTAGGGAGCCGGCTGGTCAGACCACATTGACACCACACCCCCACTGATATTCACACTTACTGATAAAACCTCAAAGATCTCTTAGGTGAGTACAGTCCACAGCAGAACAGATTCCTGCTACACTATGAAGCAGCTGCTTACAGTCATGGAAAGTTTCATGACTGCATGTTTTATTTCTGTTTTTTTTCCATCTCCGCTTCCCTTCACTCTGATTATCTGGTCAAAACTGCAAGAAGCATATAGATAACGGTTTTATGCCAGATCCAGCCACTTCAATTTTCCCCTCCCGGCCAACTTCATGCCAACTTTCAGCCAGTTTCCAGTCAAATACCAGCCAATGGAAGCAGCCCCATTTTTGTAGTTGCATCTAATTTTTACTGCTAACACGCTCATTCATGCACTTGCAGGATGTCTCTTTGAGATGGCTGCCAAATCAACAGAGAGCAAACTCAACACCGCAAATTCACACAAACACAGCTTAAAATATCTCCCTAGTGCATCTGGACAAAAGTTCATACAAAATGTTTTCAGAGGGCAGAACCTTTAAAAACAACAACAGCTGGTGATTGGACGATCGTTCTGCCAGTCACACTCATCACAGACTAATCCATATCAAGCCACAGTATGACATCGCAGCTAGACCCTGTTGTTAGCCATTAGCTTAAACTATGTTTCAGTCCTTAAACATTGTCTTACATTAAATTACACAACTTCAAAACTATATGTGACATGAACCTTATCAGTGACAATCCCCACCAAGTTCTCCCGGTAAACTTCCGAGGAGAGCATATTTCGCCAGTTATTGTTGAGTAACCAATACTTCAGGCTACCATAGGTAACCATAGGTCATCTGTGGAGGATTTCCGCATTTCCCACCAGTGATCCCCAGATTCCCCACTTCTCTGATTTGATTGTCCATGAGGGCAACCACCAGAGACACAATCATCACAATAGGGTTTGGAGTCCTTCTCATCTTTTTCACGACCAGAGGAGCCAGTTGGTAAACTAAGCTCCTACCAAAACCGGTCGGGAAAAGAGCAAAAACATGATTTCTGGTAAGAAAAGCTTTATGTGATGTTCTTTGTTCCTCTTTTAAAGAAGAAATTGAGTCCATTTCTGATAAAACTGCAGATATTGCTGCATCCTCAGAGACCGCTTCAGAAGCTGCCATTGTTTTCAAACATGCAGTCACTTCCTGCTGTCATCACGTCTTCAGTCTCCGCCTCTCTCCTCGATTGGACCACCCAGCTTTTTTGTCAAGTGAATTTGTTGGAGATTGGAGCTTGGCAAGATAGATCTGTGTGATTTCATACAATGAATCAGGCAGGTCCATCTGCACGGGGGGTTAGGGTACTCCCTGGACTGGCCAATCAGACAACCACCTCAAACTCATATCTTAGGTCAATTTAATGTCACCAATCAATCTTCTGAACATGTTTTTCTTCTGTGAGAGGAAACTCTGGAGAAGGCCATGCATGCACAGGGAGAACATGCAAACCCTACAAAGAGAGGACCTGAACAACTCAAGGCATGAAACCAGCAAACATCCTGCTGTGAGATAACAGACCTACATGCTGTACCGCTGAACACCTCAGCATGAGTGTAAAACAGAACCCTCTACTGATGACAGGATCGGGCAGTTTGATGTTCATGAAGGACCTGTTAATGCTGCATTACTTGACTGTTATCTGAAACATGTTTTCTGCTGGAATCAGTGGCATTTACCACTCGTAGGTGCATAAAACACACTGGGCAGCCTGTATTGATACCTGTTAGCATAATTAAAGGTGTATATAAGTATGTATACAATATAAATGTAGTGAAATAGCTGCAGATTTTAGACTTCTAAGAGCAGGTTTTAGTTGGTTGAATGTGCAGCCCTATGTAGCTACGAAAGGTCAAAGCACTAACATATAAGTGATGAAATTGGCGGTGATGTAAACTTGTGTGAATTAAAGAATGAAGTGATGAAAATTAATTTGATGAAAAAAATGCTGCGATAAACCTTAAAGTGATGTGCTCAAAATGATAATGAATTGATGAAAAATGTGAATTAAAAAAAACAATAACCGAAGTTCATTATTTTCATTGTGTAATATTCATCAACCATAATATACAGCATGAGATTTTTCATTTATGATTCTGGAACAGGCAACGCATGGGTGAAAGTAAAAAAAATAAATAAATAAAAAAGTGATGATATGTGTATTTGGATTGAATTATCAAGTCTTGAAAATGTAGGTGAATTAAAATTTAAAGTAATGAAAAAGTGTGTAAATTAAGATATGAAGTGGGGAAAAAGATAATTTCTGATGAAAGTTATGAAGTAATCACTTGCATTATCTAATAATCATTACTTCACTGTTCATTATTTACACTATTAAATCATTCTTACTTTATTATGTTCCATTAATTATTTACATATATCTTTTAAAAGCAATTTGGTTTTGAAATAATTTTAACATAAGTGTCCCTTTAGTTGCATTTTCTCAAAACAAATTCTGTTTGATATAAACTGTAATTGAAGTAACAGTCTAAGTGAAATATTTTTGTCTTTATATAAATGCTGAACTGATGAATGTTCACTGCAGCAGAAAAATATATATATTTTTTTATTACATTTAGTCTCTTTGTCTCTGCCGTTCCCCTCCCAAAAAAACAAGAAAGACATCATTTAACAAAAAGAGCCAACCCCAGGGCCGACTCATAAACCCTATTCACACTTGCAAAAAAAAAAATTCCTGAAATTATCCACACATTATCCAGGCGAGCCCCGCACCCCTAGCATGCACACAGATGGCACTGGGGGGGAAATGATATGTCCCCTCTGATTCATTGTGACACTGATCCATCACCCCAACTTTCCCAGCATAAAGGGACAAACATCTCCAGAAAACCTGATGTCAGTGCAGCGCGGCGCTGCAATAACCGGGCTTTACCTTGCTCTTGACAGCGCACAGAGAGCCCGGCATTTTTGTGTTTCGACTAATGGTGTGTTCCAGTTGTCCAACTCGGAAAGGCGGATTAATTTCATCAACCTGACATAGATTTCATGCTATCTGCTACTTACGTATACAGTAGTTACATGTTTTGTTGTACATCTGTAAGGCTGGAGAGCGATGGGAGCACTTAACTTTGGGGTTGCGTTCATCAGAGTTATGACTTCCAATTGAACACACCATAAGGCAAACTCTCACTCCCCGGGGTCCTAAAGAAGTACTTGTAGCTGTGCCTGTGCTTCATTGAGTCTGCTTGACCACATCATCCCATCGACAAGATGGATAAAGGTTATCTAGTTGTTTGGAGAGCAACACAAACTCAAATCTGCATCTGTGTTGTTTACACTGCACATCATCAAAATTTTGTCGAACATCTACTCCAAAACAATCACCAGTGGGTCTCTTCTCCAGTGTGACTGTCGCAGATGTAGTGATGCTGCTTCATATTCACTGCTGTGAGCTTTAGAGATCCTCTCAACTTTTTAATAGATACTACTGATACACTTTTTAACATGTACCACATAAGTAAGTATATAAATTATGAAATGAAATGTTTGTCCGCTCTCATATTACAAACAGTAACTTACTCGTCAGTCTGGTCAGACATTATTCTGATAATATCAGGGTTGCATGTGTTGAAAGAGATAGACAACCATTCACACACACTCACATCTAAGGACAATCTAATGCCACCAGTTATCTCAAGTAGCATTTCGGGTCTGCAGGATGAAACTAGAAAACCAACAGAAGACCAACACACTCACAGGGAAAACATGCTAAGTACACACAGACAGAACTCAGGGAATCAAACCAGCAATTTCCCTGTTGTGAGGCATGAGCACTACCTGCTGCACCACCATGAAGCCCCTGGGTTAATACAGAAATATGAGTGAAGTCAAACTCAGCGTCCTTTAAGAAAAGTCATAACTTTTCAAGCAGTAAAATATCATTTATAGGTTTCTGCTCCTGTTAAAGACTTTTTCAGGCCATTTCTGACCCTGAGACGACAGGAGGGTGAAGACTCTGCTTATTTTCAAATGGACCGTTTTTAAATCACTGAGAGTTCTGAAGCCACCAACCTGGAGGGATATATTTAAAGTATCTCCTCAGAGCCACAGACCAATCGGTGAGTTTGTAGAGAAAACATCTTGTTTCTTTTTTTTTTTTTTTTTTCTTCATCTGGATTTCCTTCTACTCTGCTTCACTCCTGGTTTGTCACTGTGATTTCCCTCGTATTGCAGCAGTGAAACCCATTTGAATTAACCTCCCCAGGGTGCTGCGGGGTTCATCAGCACTTCACTGGCGGACACCGGCGGGTTATTGGACACGCCGAAAATCGACAGCGGAGCGGGAGGAGATGATAAACTAACACCAAGACAGGAAGCAGCAGCGGCGGAAGAAGAAGCAGTACCCTTTCTCCAAACCAAAGAATGCCTTTTCTCCCTTAGAACAAAACTATTTTTAGCCGCTCTCCCCTCACTGAGAGCAAAATGCTAATCTTCAGGCAGCATCTCTTTGAAGTTTGAGAGGATACTTGAGGTGGATTATTTATGGCCACATAGCCGCAGTCCTAAATCCTGTTATGTCTGCCAAAGAAGCCCTTGGTGTTAAATTAGGGGGGGTAAATAAATAAAAGGGAGTATGACAGAGGATAATGATTGAGCATGAGCACTCATAAAGCTCCATCTCCCACCTCCCACATCTCCTTTTCTCTCTCCGTGTTTCTGCTAATGACAAGAGAGAGGAAGAACAAGGTACTGTTATTTTATTGCCACCGATTATTAATGAAATGCTCTGCCTTGTCCTACAGTGACCCGCCATTCAGCTGCGTCAATTCATATGCAAATGCTTCATATGTTTATGCTAACATACATATTTTCATTTCAAAAGGAGCAACAACAAATGCTTGAGAGGAGCACAACACGCAGAAAAATAGGTCACTGCTGCTAAATGTTGATAGTGCTACTTTGCCCCCCAGTGGCACATACACTCAGTGCAGAGAGGAGCGCTTCATTATTCTCACCTTCAGGCTGTTGACTTTCCACCACAGAGAGGTACGGGTGCAGATAGGCCGGGATATACACACACTTTAAATATATGGGTTTAATTTTCCGCAGGCGTTTCCATTACGCACCAAAAAATACTGCTCAGGAATTTATACGTCTGCGCTCTTACGGTGGTGTTTGTAAGCCGAGGAGGATTTTTATTCTCCATCTGACATCTTATTTTTTTTCCATAATGACTCATTTCCAAACTGCTGTGATGGATGATGACTCATGTGCTAAATTCATCACCTCCCAGAAGCTGCAGTCGCTCTATTTTTATTGAATGTGTCTAAATAAAAAAGAGGAGCACTTTTTATCACAACCTCACAGGTCACAAGATTTAGCCCTCCTCTGAAGAGTTTTTTAACGCTTATGAAACGTCCCACTTTAATTATAAACCCCACAAACTCACCTTCAATATTCCCACAGACGTTTTTAGACCCTCACTGCTGTCGACGGGTCAGTCAGAGACTTAAAGATGGGAAAAGACTCTTCTATTTTCACAAAGTTGGTAGGAAGTAATAAGTTTGATTTTCCCATGTGTTCAGATTGATGTTGTGTCTCTGACTAATACAAAGATTGAAGGCAAGAACAGGGATGGGCAACTGATGGCCGGGGCCCACAAGCAGCCCTCCAGTTTCCTCAATGAGGCCCCCAAGCCAGTTTAAAAAATGAACTCCAAAAAAAAAAAAAGAAATCTGTATTGAAGGATTTCTCAGTCACACCATGCACAACAATAAAAATGCATTAAACTAAATGGATTTGTCTGTATTTCTGGTATTTCCAATTATCATTTTTCATACATAATAATATTTAAATGCTCGTATTTTTTGCAGTGAATACATAAAAATACTTGGCTGTAATAATTCATGTGAATGTCTTTTTAAAGACTTTATATTCATGCATAATACAATTTTGAAAATAATATTTCATACCACTTTTGCACTACTGTATAAATCTAAAAAAAAAAAAGATATTTTATGCCATAAAGAGAGGTCATTTCCTCTTTCTTAATTCCCCAAATTTGTGAACAATGTGGCCCCTGGCAGTTGAAACAGTACTTATGTGGCCCTTTTCATAGTCAAACTGTCCCATCTGGTGTCATCTCATGACTTTTAATCAATGATCTTGAGATAACACTGGTTAATTTTTTTTTTTTTTTTTCCAAAAGCAATCTGGATTTTGGATTCCTAAACTTCATCATTTTAAGGAACCAAAACTAGCATTAGCCTTTGGCTGCCTTTTTATTAGGAATATCTGTTCAACTACTGACTAATAAAAATCATGTAACCAGTAGGGACGCACAATGTTGGATTTTTGCCGATATCCAATATTTCTGATCATATTATCACCAATACCAATATTATTCATCAAAAGCACAAAGCCTTTACTTCATGAAACCTGACTTGTTACTTTCGATGTGGCAGGCTATTTGTGTGAGAAACAGTAAAACAAGAAAAAAACATTTTTCTCTCTAGAAACAAGAAATCTCTAGATTTTTAAGTGATTATAAGGTGAATAATTATGTACATTTGTGCCATTTTGCTGATATTTTAGTCAATATAAGGGATTTGCTGAAGAGTTTATCTTATGACTGTACACAGAGGCAGGCTAACATTTCTCATTGACTCCCAGTGTTTGAGGAAAGCTAGTTAGCGGGGGGCGAGCTCTGCCTGTCTCTTCCTTGTTATTGGACACACAATCAAAAGAATGGAGTTTATCAGCTTGTTGTGGACTCGGGACTGAGGCAAGACACAAAAAAAAAGTTGGCGTTTCACATCCGTTGTGGCTTAATGCAGACATGTTGCAGCTCAATGCAGACGTGCATTGTTGTTTGCAGTTGTGGAGTTTCACTTCTGTTGCGGCTTAATGCAGACGTGTTGCAGCTTCATGCAGACGCGTTGCAGCTTTATACAGAGGTGTTCTGGTGTTTGCATTTGTTGTGGAGTTTCACTTCCGTTGCGATTTATGCTGTGTTTGATTGTACTCTGAACTCGGAACGATCCAGGTTGGAAATTCCGAATTCTGAGGTAAAAGCATTTCATTGCATTTCATCTGAGACATTGCCGGCCACAATAAACTGATGTTTGATTTGTTGCTTTTCGAGGATCAAAAATTCCTGCTGGGAGAATATGTTTACATACTTGAAAGAGAGAGAGAAAGAGAAACTGTTAATGACAGATAAGTGCAGTTATTATTATTTCCATGTGTCAAAACTGCCCTTTTCTGGAAAAACTACAGCATTAATGTTAAACATTATAATTATAGGCTACTGCAGTTTAAATATAGGAAAAAAACAATATTCTGTGTAGGGCATACTATATTTTTGAACACACTTCGGTGACGTAACCGTTCCTGTGTTTTTCCAACCCGTCTACATACGCGCATAGAGTTTTTTTAAAATCACAAATTGAATGGAAATTGGAAAAGCCAGCACAAAGTTATTCTACACTTTTAGTAACACAAACGTTAAACGTTAGACAACACATAAGAGTAAAAGCTGAGGAGAAAGACTCTTTTTACCTCTCATGGTTTGCAACGCCAGCTTGCTATGACGTCAATCCGACCGACTAGGGCTGCTCTGATCTTGTCCGAAATCCCAAGTCGGAGTCCCGAGTTCAAGGGCTGTTCAATTGCACTTTTGCGATTCGGAGGTTAGATCTTTCCGAGTTCCGAGTACAATCAAATGCAGCATTAATGCCGCCGTGTTGCAGCTTTATGCAAACGTGTTGTGACTTTATGCAGACGTGTTGTGGTGTTTGCATTTGTTGTGACCTTTTTTTTCGGCCACCATACAAACTGGTTCTTGAACATGACATTAAGTTCACTGCACTACAGTGGCCTCCAGTCACCAGATTTCAATCCAATAGAAAATCTTTGGGATGCAGTGGAACAAGACATTCTCATCAGGGATGTCTGTAGCAACTGTGTGATGCTATCATGTCAATATGGACCAAAGTCACTGAGTATTTTTCTCAAAAAAAGACAAATATTCCATGTCTTTCTCTTTCTCAGTTTTGTGACCCTGGAAGCTCTCTTGGGGTGAGAACCTCCACTTTAATAACAATAATCTACAGGACATTCCCTCTGGGAATTACTGAACATATGTGCAGTACAAGCCAACAAATAAAAGTAGGTAATTTGGCAGAATATACCAACAGCTGATTATTTTGTTTTGAACAAATGCAGACAAAATCTTGAGCATGCATTCATGTTTCAGTGTTCAAGATTTTTTTCAGCAGATGCTTTTGTCTGAACTGATTCACATAACAAGTGAGAACCAGAACGAGAGAAAAGAACAACAGTGACACCAGACATGATGAACAGGGTGTGCATATGAACCATTTTTGGTATTGTCTTTTTCTTCTACTCATCGTCAAGCATATTGTTGCAAGAGTTAGGAGCTACCATCATGATGACAGCAGAAAGCAGCGGCAAGCTTGTAAACGATGGCTGCTTGTGAAGTGATGAGTGTGGACGCCGCCTGCTTTGGCTGTTTTATCGGTAATGGACATTTCTCAAAGAACAAGACTGAACACGTCTCAGTGGAAAACGTCTATAGTTTGGGGATAATTTGATTCTACTGACCTGTGTTGTGTACTTTACTCCTTGGCTGCAGCGCCTGCCCACTATATCATCTGATTGCTCATAGAAAGTATATAAAGGGGGCTGATCCTTTCAAAAAAATTAGGGTGATTGGGCAATTATTCTGCCAATCTCATTCTTCATGGGCCAGTTTCCTAAAGGATTAAAGGGGTGAAATTCATTTCAGATTCTTACCAGTACTAATACTACAACGGTTTTTCTGTCAGTTCAATAAATACATGATAAATAATGTTTATTCATTAATTTTTTATTTCATTCAAATCACTCGACACTGTGTATTACAAAATGATTTGTGTGGGTGCATGGTTGATGGTTCTGATGGCTGATAACATCATTTGAAAAATATACTTGATTTGCTAAACTCATTAAATTGACACTTTGAAGTGGTTAAGCTGTAGAAATGACCTATAATCATGGTTTTAGGTCAAATAGTGTGCTTATGGAAAAAAAGATGACTCACAGAGTGTACAAAACACATTTTTACAATTATTTGAATAACAAACAAATGGCGCCTCAACTCCAGCTGTTGTTCATTTTGTATGACACACGTGTTCTCAAAATTCTTGGCAGAATACTGTAACTTGTTAAACACAGTATTTCTTTTTACATTTGCTGAGGTTTTACACAGTATTTGTTTATACTTACATTAAGTAAAATGTCATCAAAGTATGTAACTGTACACTTAAATTTCGTAATGTTGCATTTTTCCACCCTTGCATAAGTAACATTTTTATTAAAATTTTGAAATAAAGAGCCACAAAAGACTGAGCATTCTGCTACTGTTAAACCTTTGCAACTCCAAGCGATTAATGCATGTAAAACCTTAATCCTTAACCCTTTCAAGCACAACCAAATCAAAAATTTATTTTTTACTTTCAGGACAACCTGAGCTATCAGAATATATGAAATTCAAATTCAAATTGGAATTTAGAGTCAACAGAACCTGATCAAAGTTACACAGATTTCAATTCAATCACAAATTAAAAAAATCTACAGCCAATACTTAACAGTCTGTTAGTCTATTAGGTTTGGAATAGACACCCACATAGGCCTGCGTTTAAGAAAAGTCCAAAAGTCTCTCTTAGTCTTAATTTTATATTTTCATTATTGATACAGTTTTCCTAAAAATGAATAAATAACTAACAAAAGACAGAATTTCAGATTCAGCCACACGTTGATTCCATTATTAGTCACTTGCTGATGTGATCGTAGAATTAAAATAATTCTTAAATTCCCTTTTATGCAAAAATTATAAAGAATCAAGTTTATCCAAACACTGATGTGTTCCTTGAGAGATGGCTCAGAATTAAAGCTAGAGCAACATCAGGACATCACATTTACATATTGTTCTGAATCTATTGATATCAAATACACATCACCAGCTGGAAATACACAAAGATCCCACCTGAGTGGACAGTTTTTTTTATTGTTTTTAATGTTTTTCAATGTGGTTCTATTTTAATATCAGTGCAGTAATTATGGCACCTGAAATATTACCAATGATGATGATTCATTTATTCTTCAAAGTCAGAGAGCTTCATGTGCAGAACAAACTTTGATCCTTTCTAAATTCCAGGTTGACTCTCCTGATTGCTTTGTGAGTTGCGCTCACCTTTTCTTACAGGAGTTCAAAAACAGAAAAAAGGAAACGCTCTCACAACCTGCATCTCTCCTCTCCCTTTGCTCTCTTTTGGTCAGATGGTGCTCTGCTCTCCTCAGCTGCAGCTCACAGTACTAAAGTCAGCTGGACATCAGTGTGAATGAGAACACCGCACTGAAGGAGCATAAGTAAGAAGTACGACTTCAGAGAGGTCAATAAGGAGATTAAGTGCTGTTCAAGATGACAGAACATTAACAGATGTGTTTTTAGCTCAAACAGAGACAATGGCTGGCTTTGAAAAAAAAACACAGCTGCTCCCTCCTCTTTCCAGCACCGTGATCCAGCTCTGAGTCTTCTGCTCGTGTGCAGCACTGGCTTTCATCCCTGCCTTCCCTGTTTTTCAGTTCTTGTCTCTGGTTCTTGACTTTTAGGCAGCCTGGGATCCTTGGTGTGAACGCCCTGCTGCTGGGAAACTACAAAGCTACAAAATATTTGGCCTTTTAGCCCTATTCCATTATCATTACAGTCCCTATAGAGAGATCAACTAAACTACATACATGGCAGTTCCTGCAGACAGCACACATATATTAGCATGACCTTGACAAACAATCATGGATGACATGCTGCTATGGACCTGCTCCACTCCATGTGTTCTATCCTGCATAAACCATCAACAGAAATGACATCAGTTAACATAAATTCATACCTATAGACCAGAAAAACACATTTTAATGGCAGTTCAGCTAAATGCTGCTATATTAATCAGCATTATTCCTCCCAGATTATATTCATTATAGATATTAATGTTAATATTAGACTGATCTCTCTATCCATGGTTGTATTGGTTATATAATACCTTTACAACCACATGGACACAAAGACCCTCTTAAAGCGAGATGCCACATCCTAAGGGGCTAACCTCAAATAAATCTATATTCTGCAGAGACAAATGTGGTGAAGACAGATTTATGATCTGGGCATCGATAAGTTTGTTGTTATCATAAATTCTTATTTTTAGTTCCTTTGTCTCTGTCTGTATGAAATTAATTATATTACTTTGTATAGAGCTTATGTTAAAAAATGAATGGAATACAAATAATGCAAAATACTGATTTTATCCTAGCCTTGAAGAGATTTGATAATAAAGCTGTGGTTGTGGTTTTTTCTAAGAAATATAACACTTAAAAATAGTTCCATTTAGTTAGTTAGTAAGTTAGTTCGCATTACATCTTTAATTGACATCAAACCTTATATACTATTATAGTTGATAAGTAAATTTTTCAGAAATGTTTATTGATTAATGATAAATCAAAAGGAGGGAATTGCTGTGGAAATTTACTATATCATGAGTGTTTGATATATTTAGCCCATTTAGGTAATGTGGTTTTAAGGTAATTTAATCACATATATAGCCACATATGGCCTTTTCAGGTATCAGCTTTATGTTCACACATCACCTATGACCTAAAGTCATAAGTGTCAGCACTAGATGTTCTTCATAGAGTTACAATGCTAATGCTACAGGGGAACACACAGCTACACAGAGGCCCAGGTGTCTGACCTTGGCTGAATCCTGGCCTTTTGGGGATCTGTTCTTCAGTATATCTCAGTGTTCCTAAGAAGTCTCCAACTCTTTGTATGTTATGTTTTTCATTCACACACATTCCCATGAGAACTCACAAGACACTTAAGACACACACACACACACACACACACACACACACACACCCACACCCACACCCACACACACACACACACACTTTCAAGTCTTTAAAATAATGTCATTCTATGCTGAGTGTCAGACTTTTTTTTTCTCAGCTGACGGACTGCCCATCGCTGATCGTGATTGTCTCCATTCTTGCAAGAATGTAATTTTTCTATTTGTAATAAAATGTCAGAAAAGTAGAATTTGGTTCAAGATCCTTCATTTCACATCTTGGGGAACATACACAAGTTTTTTCCACAACAATGGATACATCTCTGGATGTGTATATATGAATATATGTGTTTATGAGTATTATTTTGTTATATTTATATGTATATACGTGTATCTATAAAATGAAGAGTTTGTCTTCAGGCTGCTCTATTGTAAAGTGCCTTGAGAGAACACTTGTAATAAACTAGTGTAACTATACAAATAAAGTTTGATTGACCTGCTAACTTGTTTTTTGATTGTTTGGTATCTGAAGAAACTGATGAACCTGTGCATGTATGGAGTAACATGTAATCTGGTTTATAGCAAAGCTCCTCTGTATGATGAGCCTGCAGAAGCAGCACAGACTAACCTCCACAGCATAAACACTTCATAATTCAATGAATGTATTTGGAGCGGCCTAATTCCCATGAACCATGCTCATCTTTGTTTGTGATTTGACTTCATTCTTCCCCCTGTATTCATGCCCCTCTCCTCTAATAATGACTTAATTATGAGGTGCATGAAAAGAAATAACCTCGGAGATCTGCACGGCACAGAGTCCATTTGATGAATACATGCATGCAGAATATTTTGAGGGGTCCTGCTGTCTTCAAACACACAGTAATGTTTTATGGAAATTAGCATGCATGCTCAGTGATGTATTGTGACAGGGAAGTTAGCCTCTGTGCTGGTATGAAAGCGGCGCTGATTCGGCGGTATCTGCTCCCCCATTGTACTGACTGTCACACTGATCCTCTTTGTGATCCACACTGGGGAGGAAGAGGAAGAAGGAGGGAGGGAAAGACTTTGAGCTCTCTCACACACAAACACACACATGGATGCAGCCTGTCCGGCTCATTACTTCCTCACACTGTCTCCCTCACTCGTCTGTTT
The DNA here is from genome assembly GCA_037902135.1 of Cetoscarus ocellatus. Classification (NCBI taxonomy): domain Eukaryota; kingdom Metazoa; phylum Chordata; class Actinopteri; order Labriformes; family Labridae; genus Cetoscarus; species Cetoscarus ocellatus. The sequence goes on along the minus strand of JBAMNC010000159.1, from coordinate 1,519,309 downwards.
CCGTCCACGCTCGCTCATCAAACACACAAACATGGAGGCTCATGGTGTCGTCGGGGGACACACAGCGCCTGAAGCTACGACACACACAGAGCTTTACAGTGTCGCAGCAGTGATGTGTGTGTTCAGTTCAGGCAGCTGCAGGGACGCTCACACCACAGGGGGGAACGGCCTTGAAGCATCAGACTCACATGTAAACAGACACTAAAGGCTTTCATCTCGGTCCATGATAGAATCTATAGCTGTCTGGCCTCAACATCGCATTCATACCTTATCATGTTGCACCGGTGAGGCGCCTATTTCTTATTTAGAAATCTTAGGGCTTACATTTACATTGTGTCAGACAGTGGTTCACTCATCTTTCCTTTAGGCTCCCTCTCTAGCTGTTCCAAAGAAAAGTCGGGCCTCAAGAAAAAAGAGTATTAAGAACATTTTTGAGGACATTTTAAGAACTTTGAAAACAAAAGACAGAAACATTGAGAAGGGAAAATTATAATAGAAGTAGTAGTAGTAGTAATTATGAGATATATGAACTAAAAAACTAAATTGCTAATTGTCCACTGAAACAAAGCATGGATCTTAATTCTTAGTTCATAATTGTACAGAATATTCATAAATAATGAAACAAAAGGTCCAGAAATGAATCCATAACTGTAATATTGTACAAAAAGTCCATAAATACAATAAAGGACAGGGAGTGAGTCCACAGATTCACTGCCATAGAGAATTGCACAAGGTGCCAGGCCTGCCCAAAGGGCCCTGAACAGTGAATGCCATACAGCAAGGTCAAAGTATAGTATGACTGTATAAGGTATACAGAGCTTTACACAACAAATATCTTCCACCCTGACATTTATCTGCATGGATTCTCAATAAAAGGACTTTCTGTCCAAAATAAAGACAAATTTCACTTGTTTTTTTTTCCAATAAAAATCCAAATAGAACGGGAATCCTATTAGAACACCAGACAGTAAACAGTTTGTGCTATGTTTACATCAGTTAGTATCTGATGACCTTAAATCTTACAAGGCCCCCGAGACCTGTTGCTCCACCAATTGAGGGGCTCGGATCCCAGGCTCAGGTTTTGACTGGTGTGGAGCGCTGGAGGGAAAAAAACTGTGTTAGCTAACAATGAAGTTAAATACATGGCAGTTCCTGCAGACAGCACACATATATTAGTATGACCTTGACAAACAATCATGGATGACCTGCTGCTGTGGACCTGCTCAACTCCATGTGCTCTATCCTGCAACAACCATCTACAGAAATAACATCATTTAACATAAATTCATACTTAAAGACCAGTTAAACACAATTAAATGACTGTTCAGTTAGATGCTGCTAATCAACATCAGTCCTCTCCAGCACCGTGATCTAATCTCCATTAGATTGATCTCTATCCATGGTTGTATTGATTACACCTCCATAGTAACGGCTCTCTTTATATTCAACAGATTATGTATATATATATATATATATATATATATATACATACAAAACCCAAAACCAGTGAAGTTGGCACGTTGTGTAAATCGTAAATAAAAACAGAATACAATGATTTGCAAATCCCTTTCAACCTATATTCAATTGAATACACAGCAAAGACAAGATACTTAACGTTCGAACTGGTAAACTGTGTTATTTTTTGCCAATATTAGCTCATTTTGAATTTGATGCCTGCAACATGTTTCAAAAAAGCTGGCACAAGTGGCAAAAAAGACTGAGAAAGTTGAGGAATGCTCATCAAACACTTATTTGGAACATCCCACAGGTGAACAGGCTAATTGAGAACAGGTGGGTGCCATGATTGGGTATAAAAGCAGCTTCCCTGAAATGGTCAGTCATTCACAAACATGGATGGGGCGAGGGTCACCACTTTGTGAACAAATGCGTGAGCAAATTGTTGAACAGTTTGAGAATAACATTTCTCAACGAGCTATTGCAAGGAATTTAGGGATTTCATCATCTACGGTCCGTAATATCATCAAAAGGTTCAGAGAATCTGGAGAAATTACTGCACGTAAGCGGCAAGGCCGAAAATCAACATTGAATGCCCGTGACCTTCGATCCCTCAGGCGGTACTGCATCAAAAACCGACATCACTGTGTAAAGGATATCACCACATGGGCTCAGGAACACTTCAGAAAACCACTGTCAGTAACTACAGTTCGTCGCTACATCTGTAAGTGCAAGTTAAAACTCTACTATGCAAAGCGAAAGCCATTTATCAACAACACCCAGAAACGCCGCCGGCTTCACTGGGCCCGAGCTCATCTAAGATGGACTGATGCAAAGTGGAAAAGTGTTCTGTGGTCTGACGAGTCCACATTTCAAATTGTTTTTGGAAAGTGTGGTCATCGTGTCCTTCGGACCAAAGAGGAAAAGAACCAGCCGGACTGTTATAGGCGCAAAGTTCAAAAGCCAGCATCTGTGATGGTATGGGGGTGTATTAGTGCCCAAGGCATGGGTAACTTACACATCTGTGAAGGCACCATTAATGTTGAAAGGTACATACAGGTTTTGGAGCAACATATGTTGCCATCTAAGCAACGTCTTTTTCATGGACGCCCCTGCTTATTTCAGCAAGACAATGCCAAGCCACATTCTGCTCGTGTTACAACAGCGTGGCTTCGTAGTAAAAGAGTGCGGGTACTAGACTGGCCTGCCTGTAGTCCAGACCTGTCCCCCATTGAAAATGTGTGGCGCATTATGAAGCGTAAAATACAACAACGGAGACCCCGGACTGTTGAACAACTTAAGCCGTACATCAAGCAAGAATGGGAAAGAATTCCACCCGAAAAGCTTCAAAAATTGGTCTCCTCAGTTCCCAAACGTTTACTGAGTGTTGTTAAAAGGAAAGGCGATGTAACACAGTGGTAAAAATACCCCTGTGCCAACACTTTTGAAACATGTTGCTGCCATTAAATTCTGATGATTATTTGCAAAAGAAAATAAAGTTTCTCAGTTTGAACATTAAATATCTTGCCTTTGCTGTGTATTCAATTGAATATAAGTCGAAAAGGATTTGCAAATCATTGTATTTTGTTTTTATTTACGATTTACACAACGTGCCAACTTCACTGGTTTTGGGTTTTGTATATATATATATATATATATATATATATATATATATATATATATATATATATATATATATATATATATATATATATATATATATTTATATATATATATATATATATATATATTTATATATATATATATATATATATATATATATATATATATATATATATATATTTATATATATATATACAGAGAGAGAGAGAGAGAGAGATAGATATATAAAAATAATAAAATACATGACTATTTTAATCATACAATAGTGAAATACAATACAAAACTGACTAGTATGACCAAAAAAAGAAAATGAAAACTATGATTTACATATCTGAAAAAGGAGTGGGAATAAGTAATACTTATTTAATCCCACCCCTTATCCCCCTTATCCATAAAATATTATTTGGCTTTCTTATCAATATAAATCTATACAATAATTAACTAAAAACATAAATACAAACATAAATACAGACATAAATAGACATAAATACAGACATACACATATCCTTACTCATACACAAATTGAAAGTAACTCCCCCGATTAAAAAAAAAGGAAAAAAAGAGGACGAGACAACCAAATAATTCAATAATCAATAAACAGTAATCACCCTGTGATCGCCAAATACCTTCATTCCTACATCTACTGAAAATCATCTCTTTATACTTCTTTTTAAAGTGTTTTATGTTCAGACATTCCTCCAACTCCACATTCAATCTGTTTCATGGTTTCACTCTACAAATAGGAATGCAAAACCTCTTTCTTGTTGTGTGGAAACCTCGATTTTGAAATGAAATTGTCCCCTTGGATTATAACAATATTTGAAAATTTCCAGGTAATATATTGTTTTTTGCTTTGAATAGTATTTGTGCTGTAGGTAATTCAACAATATCTTTAAATTTTAGTAATTTTAATTGCAAGAATAATGAGTTTGTGTGATCACTATATCTTACCCCATGAATGATCCATATTGTTTTTTTTGTTTTTTTTTGCAGAGTGATTAGTGGTTGTATTGTGCTATTGTAATTGTTGCCCCAAACCTCTGCACAGTAAGTTAGATATGGAAGAACTGTTGAGCAATGCAAAATGTGGAGTGTTTTCAATCCAGAACCTGCTTTGCTTTATGTAATACTGCGATACTTCTTGACACTTTTGTTTGGACATGCTTAATGTGTGGTTTCCAGCTTATTTTGTCATCTATTGTCACACCCCCATCCAACTTAATCCGTATTTCTGTATTCGATCCGCAGTTCCCAAAAAGAATTGTTTTTGTTTTATTCAGATTTCAGGATAGTTTGTTTCTATCAAACCATACTTTTAACTTATTAAGTTCTGCGTTAGTCTCCTGCAGAAAAAACAGCAAGTTACTACCAGAACCAAAATATTTGTGTCATCTGCAAATAAAACCAACTTCAATAGTGTAGATACTTTACACAAATCATTGACATACAAGATAAAGAATTAAGGGTCCAACACTTACCCCTGAGGGACACCACAAGTAATGTCCAAACATGTCGAACAACAATCAAATGTTTCCTGTCATTCAAATAACTCCCTACCCAGTCTAACACTTTACCCCAATATCATATTGTTCTGCTCTACTGGGTAATATTTCATGGTTTATTTTGTCAAAAGCTTTTTTAGGAATCATCAGATAGATATAGATAGATAGATAGATAGATAGATAGATAGATAGATAGATAGATCAAGTAACTTTCGTTTGCCGTCTTCCTCTGCAAACACAATCTCTCATACTTCTTTGTGTCTTGTTCTTGGCAGCCCTCTGCTCTCCCACACTGTTGTTATTTCTTTCAGGGGGTCTACAGTGCTCACCACCTCCTCACCGATCAGGTCCATAATTACTGTCAGTAAACCTCTCATATAGTTTTGTCCCTTTTCCTCTGTCCTGCTCTGCTGTCTTTACCATGTGTCATCTCAAAACAAAACATCTTCTCACAATGAGTGGAAAAAAAAACAAAATAGACAGGGCAAATCTACTAAAAACTGCCCACAGAAACACGCTTGGAGGCTAGAAAAAAAGGCAGACATCACCCAAAATTTGATAACAAAACTAAAAAAATCTCCTATCAGGGAAGTCAAGCAAGTCTGATGCTGTCAAACATTCGCTGTAATTCTCTAAAGAACAAAAAATCTCATTTTTACTGTAAACACCATGTTTGGTGATTATATAATGTTTTTAACTTCTACAGGTGCCATTTCATCTGCTTATTTGTTTGTGAGTTTTCTTCTGAATTAATTATATTATAAATTATAGAGGAACATGACATTTCTGCCCTTTCTTCACATCAATTACACGATTTTGTTTTCGTGTTTGTTTGACCTTGTTCTTCTCCTCTTGCTCCTGAGTGAATGTTGTTTTTCTGAGTGCTGCTCAGATGCAGCATTTAAAATTTAATTGGACAATCATAAAATGACACTAAGGGCCTTCTGCTCTGCATTATCTAGCAGCACCTTAAAAGAACAACTGGAGGATCAATAAGTGCAGCTGTAAATGACACCTGGGGGATAAGTGTCTGTTTAATTTACAGGAACAGCCTGACAATGCATTGATTGTTTGTCAGTGTGAGACGTTCAATGGCTGCTGTAACACTTGATGCACCAATGCCAGCATGTAGGCGAGATAGTATTGAGTGGTAAGGCTCTGGAGCTGGTCCTTTTCTCCTTCTTACTTGAGGAAAAAAATCAGTTTATTTCCTGTTGTCAGCCCAGTGAGAGCTGGCCCTGCATGTAGTTTTAACAGGCTGTCATGCATATGAAGTGAGGAGTGCGTGAATTCATATTGTCATCCTTAAACGGCTTTCCCAGAGGCTTAGAGGACTTAATCCTGCATCTCAATGGGGTGGTTACACCTATCCTCAAATAATTCCATTGGAGGAATTAATCACTCCTAACACGTTTGTTTATTCATGTCAACTGGCCTGTCACCAATAAACAAATTAAAAGGAGGCGTAAGCCGTGTTTGCACTCAACTGGTTTTATTGTTTAAGTCTAATCCAGGCTGTTGAAGTTAAAACACACAGTACTCTTCAGCCTGGTGGCTCTTGATCAGACAGTATCAATATCATCTGAGGACAGGCTGTCCGCTCTGCCCTTCTCTGTTTCTCACTTTTAAACTGAGATGAGGTCTCTGAGAGGTAAATACTGTGCATTAACATCATAGTAAATAAAATGTATTCATTATAAAATGAAAACAATGTTGTCATTTAAGAATAATTAACTTTAGTTAATACTGGAGATGCAAAGATCTTTATAAAATATTAAATCATTCAGTACAAAGTCTACAGTTCAAAACACAAGTGTACATACATATATATATATATATATATATATATATATATAAACCAGAGCAACCAGAGATAATCCATGCATGCGCTTCGAGAACATGCAAACTCAACACAGAAAAGCCCCTACTGGCTTGAGCAGTAGAGCCAGAAACCCTCTTGCTGTGAGGTTTAAGCACTAACTGAGCAGCCTGGACCTGAACACCTCTTGCGTCGTATAAATGTGTATAGTGGGGTGTACAGAGCGCACTGACACTGAGTTCTAACTGAATGTGTGTCAGATTTTGCACCACATCATGCAGCATCCCACACTGCATACATTACAAATACGATTCTAAGCCCGTTGCTTTGCCTTATAGACAGAACATCAGGTGCTTTTACTGTATCTCTGGAGAAACAGATGTGTAGTGCTTTGTATTGACCAGTGATGGACTCAAAGGCTCGTCAATGCACAGCTTTCCTGGAGCCAAATAAAGTTTCTCCCACTGTGATGAAAGTGAGAGTAAATCATTTCACAAATGGAACTTTATGAATGCTCCACCATCTTTGCTAAAGTGTACAGATTTAAAGCTCTGCCAAGTGAAAACAGTCGAGAAATCCAACCAAACCAGCACTTTGTCCACGTCAACATAAACTATAGGAAGGAAAAAGGAATCTTGACATCAAGGCAAAACCGTTGCCCTGTGTCACACAGCTTCACGCTGTGTTGCTTGTGTGCAGTTGGAAGACTGTGCTCACTCTTATTGTGTTCAAGTACTTTCACAGTGTTAAAATCAACCTGTTTTTGATTGTGATCTTCACAGCTAATAGGAAAATAACTTTTGATAAATTCATAATGGCAGCCATTTTCTTTGGTAAACATTAAAAAAGGGTCCAACAGACCAAAGCACCGTACAGGGGTCAAGCCTTCCAGTAAGTTTCTTTCTAATGACACTAATTTCTTGTGCTCAGCCTCAAACCTCTTTAGTTATTTTCTAACTTCTTATCAAGAATTAAACCTTTTATACTCTATATTTAATGGGTCAATTTACCTAGGTCACTGATAAATATACCCACATTTCCAAATTGTTTACTGCCTAAAAGTTTATAATCCTTCCCTTGAAAAGGCGGAAAACTCATGCAGGATCTGTCATGCTCATCAATGTAGACATTTCTGTGTAAAAAAATGCACATCTTGTACCTTTAAAGCAGACATAGACACAAAAACTGTAAATTATGTCACATCATGACTGAGCACCTCATTAAAGCAGGAGAGAGACAAAAGTGTGTCATCCTGATCATAATATCTCACAGCTGGCTTCCTTCTCCCATTCATGTATTGACAGTCAGGGAGGTTTGCATAGAGAAAAGCCATTACGATGCAATTACTAAAACAAGCAGAGTCTTTTGGAATGGATTAGGGAGTTTATTCAACAAAACAAATATGTCTTGGCTTTTATCGTTTCATCTGGAGGCCCACATTGTAGCGTCGGCTGCGATAATCTTGTTTTGCTGAATCGCAGCAGCACTACAAACAGGCGGGGGATTAGTAATCCCTGGTGGATAATTTTTTTTGTCCCTGGAGACGACAGATAGTGTTTGGCACCTGCAGCGAGGACTTGATTTCTGAACAGTAAACATTGATGTTTCCCTCGCTGTAGGAGCAGCAGCCTGTCAGGACAATATTTCACATTGATAATAGTATTTGGAGTAAATGGAGTTGGATACTGCAGGTGACAGCGTGAGGTGACCTTATCAAACTGTGATAAACTGGAAATGGGAAACTGGAATCAAAATACCATCACAGGGAGGGAGGAGGGACTGTCTGCTGTTTTCTGTGGGTGACAGCAGAGTCAGAGGAGAGAGAAATGAAATGCCATGTTCAAAAGAAGATGGTATGACACTGTGTTTGGAGACATGACGGAGCATGCAGCGTGAATCAGGCACGGAGAGGAAACTCAGATCTCACATCAAGCTTATCTTCAGCTGTTATTCAGGCTAATCATACAGATGTAAGTTATTCATATGAGGTGGGTTATTTAACAGTGCTGGGTTTGCATCTACAAATCCATTTGTATCCATACTGACCCAGGAAGAAAAAAATAAATAAACAGGGTGAAAGTAATCGGAAGGTTGCAAGTTTGGCGCCCTGACTGTTGTGTCAGTGGTGTGTAAATGGGTTTGAAAGGATGTGAAGGGGTTAGCTAATACTGATGGAGTATAAGCATAGGAACTCTGAACCATCAGTGTGTGAATGGGAGTGAAAGTGTAGATGTAACCTGCAGTGTAAAGCTGAGAAGTCAAAGAAAGTAGAAAAGTGCCAGGAAAGGGCATAAAACTAGATTGCTTGCTCAGTTTATTGCACTGTTGTGTGTCACAAAATAGCCCCATTATGTGTATGAAAATGTGTTATTTGTCTTTGTTATCCATGTAATTGTAGAAAATCTTCTAATGTCGAACAATATTTTCAGGTTGGCATGATTTGAATTTACTTATGATGTAATCAAAATATGCATGGTTATCACTGAAAAAGATTTAAATCCAAAAAAGAGGACATGCAAATAAATTCTAGTTCTGAAAATGTGCCAAAAATGTCTGAATGTTTTTAAAGAAATTGGTCCGAAAGCAAAGAAATACTAGCACCATGTTTTTCTACGGCAGACCTTCGCACCCTGAGTACCCCATGAGTTGTAAAATGGCAAATGTTTGAAACTCTATTAATGAAAAACACATTACTGGCATAGAGATGTAAAATTCTAAGATCAATAATGGTGTATTTAAAATTATATTTATGAATGCAGGTTGAAGGGTCAAAGGGTCAAATATACATAAGAAAACTTATAATAAAATTTAGACTGCAATACTGCCATAAAAAAATAAATAAATAAATAAATGACATAAAAGAAAATAATATATAAAAGAAAAGAAAAGAAAAATGAGGAAAAATTAAAAAAAAAATCATGATGTGTTTTTTTCCCCATATTGCCCAACCATTAGACATCAGATCTTCATCTGTGTGTTAAAGAGGAGGGACGTCCCAGGACACCTCCCTCTGTCTCTGTTTGTCTCCCCCACGCTCATGTGATGGCGATCTTATTCAGATTAATTGTAAACTGTCACGCCTCCTGAGCTGTGCCAGTGTTTTACAGGAGGTGGTCGTTAGTATTCAGGACGAAACAAAGAGCAATTTGGAGCTAATTAGTTCTTAATGGCACCTGATCCATCACAAACACAAACATGCACAGACTCACACACAACCACACGCACACAAACTGATATAAAACAGTACGTCTCTCTCCTGCTCTCTGAGCCAAAGCATGAGTCTAAACTCATTCTGTTCAGGTCTCTGGGCAACAACTAAGGTCAGGACAAATTGAGAGTCTTTGCAGGAGTGAGTGAATTGTAAATTAGACGGATGAAAATCAACAGAGATGGACGAACCCAGAATAAATGGAGGGCACAAATGTGCACCTGCTCCTACATTTTGGGGTGCAGCTGTACATTTTCTGCATCTGCTCTGTAAGAGGACTGCAAATTTAGTTTGAGTTCCTGCACAGCAAGTTTTACTCTTCAGAAAGACAGTACTGTATCTTTAAACATGCAAACTTTGGTACAGTTGTACCAAATACCGACTCTTATGTGTCCAGATTTACGTCACGTCTCCGTCTACAGTGCTGAAAAATGTGAAGCTCAAAATGTGAGGCTCAAACCCTCTTCCCTGCTCGCCTCTGAGGGCAGGGAACAGGCATCAATGATTCAGCAGACGATGCTTGCATTTATTTTTGGCCTTCATCGTCTCAATGTCTCAGATATCTTGACATTTCCGCGGTGATGTGGATGAATATGGGACATAATCTGGACACACATTGGCTGACTCTTGGTGCAGTTCTTCTTCAAGCTTATGCACATAGCCCATAATGCACTTGTTAATGTCAGACTACTTCATAGCCACCATTAACATTTAACAAATTTCAAGAGACAGAGCAGGGCTGAGTCTTTCTCCCTTTGATAGAATTACATATCTCTTACAAATGGCAGCAGTTTGTCTAAATGAAGCACAAGCATCATCAAATATGTTGCTGTCTCTGTTCACTCACCGCTGTGTCTAAGGTTGCTTTTGGTTGGAAAGTGGTGAAATTACAATAACTGTAAATTGCAGCTTCAACAACTCTCAACCTTCAATACAGCATCTCTAAAATTTCCACCAGAGGACATTAGCACTATGTGCCTAGTGGGAAACTATGGAATGCACCAACTGTGTGTAAGTTCAATGGGAGCCTAAAGTACAAAATAAGTAAATAAGTTTTTACTTTTTTACACTCTGCTAGTGCTTGAGGTGTTGCACAACCTGCTGTAGTTGTAGCATAAGATATAGCTTATACTTAACACCTACTTTCTAGTACATATGCAGCCACTTAAAACTTCCCCACTTTCCCTGATAGGGTCTTGGCTGGTCCCTGGTCCATGACAGAGCCTGCTCACCCTGACAGTCATAGATTGTAAACTCTTGGCCATGTTTGGGTGAATTTGTGGTGTCAAGTTTGCTCTCAGCTTGAAGTGGCTGGATCTGTAGATGTAAAGTCTCCAGTTATAATTGCCATGGTGTATTGTAGGGATGGGAGTATTGATATCGACTACTGAAGCATCAATACTTAGAGTAGTCATTTGGTATTGACTACTTCCCTAAAATATCAATACCAAACTAGAAAAGCACTCAGAGAGCGCAGACCTTCGCCAAGCAGCTTCAGTCCACCCCTAATACAATCTCCCAATGACAAAGAATCCATGGAGTTATATGCGCAAATGGCGAAAATGGTCCTATCTCACAATGTTAAAGAATCCTTTAAAAAATTCCTGGATCCTGATGGTGATCCAGATCAGTCCCAAAATCGAATCATTTGTTTCTTATCCCATTCCACACATTTCCTGAAAATTTCATACAACTCCATCCATAACTTTTCAAGTTATTTTGAACACAAACAAACAGACAAACAGACAAAGAGACAAACTAACCAACGCTGGCAAAAACATAACCTCCTTGGCGGAAGTAATGAGTCCTCAAACACAAAGATCTTCTGTGAAGCTCCAAGGGCTGTTTTTGGTCTTTCTCGCTTCCTTCACACCAAGCCCGTCTATCTTCTTGTGGCAAACCAAACATTACAAGATCAGCTAAATCTGTCGCCATTTGTCTTCATGAGTAGACTCTCTCACTGTTTCAAAATCTGTTAATGATTGTTTTAAATCTTTATTTCCGTACCATCAGGCTGTAAGCTTTTGTTTACTCCTTGTTTTAACATTTTGACATAATTTTCATATATTTTTGTTGCAGTACATGGACTGATGGCAGTCACCCAGGGTAATTTCCAACAATTACTGTGTTCCATTTGTCTTGGAATTTAGGGCTGCAGATTATAAAAATAAAAAATATGTTTGTTGGGCAGCTTAAAACATCATGTCTGCTTCGTGTGTTTATTGATCTGTACTAGTTAAAAGGAAGCTTTCGTTTCGGTCCTAAAACCAAACAAAGACACTATCCAAGTAAAAACATAACTAGTTGTAACAAAGGCTTCGGTGTGGACTTTACAATATAATTTAAAATTAAACTTGAAGAAAGCTGGTGCAGCAGGCTGCTGTTGTGTAAGACACACTTTCAGTGCTTTTATGTTGTTGTTTGTTTTCATCTTAATCGTTGGCTGCACCTTATTTACCACTGAGATGACTATATCAGCATATATCATTGCAGGTCTCATTGCCGCACCACTCTATGGCCTCGACAGCCACCAGATCTTAATCATGGATCATGGATGTGCATCTGACAAATCTGCAGCAACTGTGATACTATCATGTCACTATGGACCGAAAACTCTGAGGAATGTTTCAGCACCTTGAAGGATCTATGCCACAAAACAACCCAATACTGCCAAGGTGTTCCTAATAATTCTATTATTAGGAACACCTATAATAATAATCTTTTTGTGATTTTGATGAATGTAAACATGTTTTTCTAACGTGAGCTGTAGCTCCAAGTGAGCCAAAGCCACCAGTTAAAGGTGCGTCCTTTATTTTTTAAAAACTGTTAAAAGCTGAGGGTACAAAAGCGAACATCAGCGACGGATTCACAGATAAGTACTGAGAGCTCGTTAATCATTTAGTCCTTATGGGAGCCTGCGTTTGGAGCGTATGAAGCCTCCTGCTGCTTGAGAAGCCGATCAATGTTATCCTTTAATAAGTGTCAGTTTTTCTGCACATCAGATCATAAAATGTGGCAGAAATGTGTCTCTCACCAACAGCATGTTTGCTTCTTTTCTAATCAGCCCCTCAGCTTAAAAAGTCTGCTAATGCATGCATGTTGTTAAGGATTTATAACTCAGGCTGAGGCAGTTTATAGCTTATATAACATGATAAACCCAGTAGTTATGGGCTTTTCCTCCTGGTCCTTCTCAGACCAGTTACTACATACTGTCCCAGCAGATGTCAGTGTTACTCAAGCTATTCAAACAGCCACCCTGACTATATATCTGTATGTACAGAGGAACAAAGAAAAGCTCATCTGCTCGACTGCCAAACTGCTCTCACATTAAGGAAATCTTCAGATTCTGCAGAGACATTTGCTAAAGAGTGGAAATACTAAATATGTACACAGTGCTTATGAGCCAAACGGCGTGGAGAGGCAGGAATGGAAGCAACAAGCTGTTTGAGTGCAGCGTGAGAGACGATCGCCTGCAGCATGCTCAAAGATTTGCATCCTTTTCACAGCACAGTAAGCCAATTATACAAGGTTTGATTTAATAAGTGTCACCAGTCATTTCAGAGAGGGGGGTTGTTTGCCTGTTTGTGTGTGCTTTCTCTTTCTCAGGGATGGAATACTGATTAAATGTTAAATATAATCCACCCTGTGATTCATTTTGAAGAGAATGTAACTGGATAAATTATCTGAAATATGTCAATATGTAAATAAAAGCTTGTTTCTGAGAGGCAGGGATCATCAACTACATTTGTTCAAGGGGCAGGTGTTTGCTTGGCAGATGCTATGGTGGCTGGACATTAAAAACAATGTACTAATATGGATATTTATGTCTAAATAACACACAGATTCAGCTATTTTATTTTTCTCCCTCCAGCCAAGTGCCAGGCAAATTCCAGACAATGTCCAGCCACTGGGGTCAACCCCTGAATTCCATGTTTTTTCCTAATTTTAAGTATTTCTTCCATAATAACATTGATCCATATCACATATAGTACTGCCAGTCACATGGGGAAATACAGGTATTTTGCTTTCTGCTTTTCGGCGCTGTCATGTTTCCCATCACTGCTCAGTTTACTCTGGTTAAAGACTGCTAACAATGGCTGTCCCGTGTCAGATCAGACATCAAGTCATTCCTGATAACTGTCTGGGGATGAAAACAACAAAATATTCCCTCAAAACCTTTTTTCTACCTTATATTTTCAGAATTTGGGGGCCATGGGAAGATTTAAGGTGCCTAATGTGGTCCCCAGGTTACCTGTATGATCACTGCTGCAAGGAATATGGTGATTTTTTTTCCACACTGTTTCGTGGGTGTATCACTGATGTCATGCAGTCTTTCAAAAAGACTTATATTGTACAAGTTAGCAGCATGGATGCAGTTAAGAAAAAAGCAAGACTATAAAAATAACAAGAATATATTTGTTTTATATACTGTAAATAAACCAACATATAGTCATTTTCAAAACAAAACACACAACAAAATTAACATGGCTAAATGTTTTACTTTCACTGGTCCACAAGTTAGAGGACCTTATGAGTTAAGGGTGCTGAGGGTCTGTGTCGTGCATATTATGTACAAAATCATACTCAGTGCAATGCAAAAATTACAGTACTGACTGTTTTAAACACAGTGCAAGAGTATTTAACAGTGGAGTGACGTATTTTTTCCAGAAAAAAAATACACAGAAATTACAGTTTTGACTGATGTATTCATTCACAGTGTTTCGCTGTTATAAAAATTTTATTTTGCTGGTTACGAGTTTACAGGTTTTTTTACTGTTGTGGTTTGACAGGGTTTTTTTTTTTTTTGTTTTTTTTTTACCATTAAATCTACAGACATTTTTTACAGTGAATAAAATTAACTAATAACCCAAAAACACTTTAGCAAAGGAGGATTTTAATGCATCAAGCCAGAGAACACAATTCATAAACACAAACTCCCCTCTCATGGTTGTTTGTCTCTGTAAGATATATAAATGCTGACAGAAGAAGTATGGTGGTGGGTCAAAACTAGCAACCTTCTTGCTGTGAGGCACACAAACTACCTGCTGTGCCATCATGCCATCCTTCTGCAAAAATGCCAGGATCAAATGTCATTTTAACTCCAAATCTTAAGTTCATCATCCAGCAGCATCCCCACAGTGAGGGTGCATGAGGCTAACTGCAAGATATAGGAGGACAGTGTGATGACGGCTTTGTGTTGTGTTACTCATGTCAGCTTCACTGAGCCTGGTGTATGGATTGAAACTGTCGAATCAAGTTATTGTTAGGAATAAACTAGAAAAAAAACCTCTCTAAAACTCATCCAGCATTAGCCTGAGTGACACAAAATATTACATTTGTTTAACAGTCGACACTAACGAGAGAAAGTGATGAAGTGTAAAAAAGTATTAGTGAAAGCCTTGGAGCTTGATACCTTTATTTCATTGTCCTGGGCCAATGACTCTCATTAACAGGAGTTTTCAGTTCTGAATTGCTTCTTCAGTCGGAAAACAGCCCCTTGTGTCAGTGGTGAGGGAGAGGTAGAAAATTAGTGGAACATGATCCCCTGCTTACAAGATGTCCAGGAATTCCCCCAGAAACCACTTCTTTGACCCTCCTCCTCCACATCCATAAATGTGTTTCAATCATAACTTATCAGTTATTAATGACTTCTTTTTTTTATATTCACCAGTAAGGTTAATGAGAATAAATAAACATGATGAAGCCATGAGGGAGTACAGCTAAAGTAATCATGGACTGGGAATTAATCAGACTGATCAACTTTCTGTCCTGGTCTTTAAAGGGATAGTTCAGTATTTTTAAAGGTGGGTTGTATCAGGTATTTGACACCGGCCAGTGAAGTGGCTGAACGGGCTCCCACCAGCGTTGCATCTTCAAGAAGAACATCCTGAGACCACCAGTAAGGTAAGCTGATGTTACAGGTACAGTTATTTCAGGTAACTGTGAGTTTTACAGGAGCTATGTTGGGTTAAAAGTACTATTTGCCTAAGAATTTCAGAGCACTTAGCTTTTACGCCTGGAGTCTCTGTGTGTAAACTATTGCAGCAAACGGCTATGCATTATTATGCCTGTGCACATTACCGATTACTTAGCTAAGCCTATACCTCTGATTCAGACCAAACAACAGAAGGGTTTGTGGGCATAGGCTTGCAGTTTACACACATAGACCACAAAAAGTTAGTACCCTTCTTTTCAGCCCACTAAATCTCATTTTCAATATTTTTTTTTTCTTTTGTTTACTCGTTCTATAAAGGGAATCCCAGCATCCACAGTAAAAAGAACTTCATTGTCGCTTGAGTAAAAATCCCTCACATTTGGCTCAGTGTAAACTACAACCAGCATTGTTGTGTCTTCCTGTGTCCATAGAGCAAAACAGCAGATGGGCTGAAACAATGCTCACAGGCAGAAGAACACATAGCCATTTGCTGCATCATAAAAAAGTGTCAAACACAGAGGCTTCATGGAGGAAAAATAAAGCACTCTGAAAAGTTTTGCCCAATCGTACATTCAATTAGTTTCCTGGCGTATTTTTTCTTCTTTTTCAAACTCACACAATTATGATAAATTTCCAAACCTGTCAGCAGCAGTCTATCTTACCAGTGGTCTCAGGTTGTTCTCCTTAAAGACATAGCGCTGCTTGGAGCCCTTTTGCCCACTTCACTGACTGTTGTCAAAAACCTCATACAACCCAATGTCAAAAATGCTGAACTGTCCCCTGAACTTACCAACAAAGAAATCATTTACAATTTGATAACTCTTAAATTATAATGACAGATACTTCAGTAAAATAATTATTAATAGATTAAGTCATGCACAAGACTGTTTATACATTTATATTACTGGTATTTCATCAGAAATGCATGAATTCATAATTATTTAATGCGTGAATTCATGATAAATTGTGGACCCTCACTAAATGTCATCCTTTCACTGCTCGAGGGGGTGGGGGATGGGGGTAGTTTGTTCGTATATATTCCAATTTCACTTTGTAAATTAAACTGTCTTGGTGGAAGTGGAGTGAAAATATCCTTTCTATAGAAAAGTTTGTGGTGTTGTTAATTTTCATTTAGTAAAGAAATGCAGTCCAGATTTGATAAAATTGCTGAAGCTGTTAGCATCTATGCTAATCTCTGTACGAGCAGTCTCTTCCTGCTGTCTACTGGCTCCCAGCTCTGCCTCTTCCTGCTCTAAAGGACTCTGATTGGGCCATGCTACTTTTTGGCCACTCACAATTGTTGTAGATTGGAGCTTGGAAAATGGATCTGCCTGATTACAGTCATTAAATCAGACTGGTCCATCTAACCAGCAAGGTTTAATGGTGCTGGGCTAAAAAAAAAAAAGCAATATGAAAAGGTTTTGGATCAGAGATTAGAGATGAAAAACATAACATACATAATTCAGCTTAACAGAAAAGGTGCACAAGAGTTCTCAAGATTTAATGATGACTAATAATACCTGAGGTTTGTATAGCTGCACCCTTATATGGATGCATGTTTGTACAAATCTATGCAAAAATATTCAACTACAGTTTATGTTTGCATGACGTAGCATAAAACATGTAGCATTAAACGGCATCATTAATTTAGTGAGGGAGTTATTAGTAAAAATTTGCCGGTTAATTAAATGAAAGGATTAAATAAGGTCATACTTCCTTTTTTACTCCTGTTTGCTAATGTAAACTAGAATGTTTAAGGGTATGAATATGGATTATTAGAGGCAGTAATCAATCAGCTCAACAAGAAGTTAATGCAGAGCATTGGATTCAGCAGTCAATCTTCGCTCTACTCCTCACCTATGGTCTCAAGCTTTGGGTAATGACCGGACAGACCAGATAACAGATACAGGCGGCTAAAATGAGTTTCCTCAGGAGGGTGTCTGTGCTCGGCCTTAGAGATAAGGTGAGCAGCTCAGACATCAGGAGGGAGCTTGAGGTGAAATCCCTATTTCTTTGCTCTTAAAGAAGCTGGTTGTAGTTGCTGGGGCATCTGATCGGGATGTCTTGGGATCTTTAGGGCACTTCCAACTGAGAGAAGACCCTGAACTCTCTTGAGGGATTATATGTCTGGACCATCCTCCCAAGAAGAAAGTTGAAATGTTTGAGTAAACTTGCTGAGCCTGTTGCTGCTGTGACCTGACCTTGGATAAACAGAAGAAAACCACTGATTGATGGTCTGGCCTATTTCTTCTCAGTTCACCAAATTGGTTTGAGTAAAATTTTGAAACTAGGATAAGACAGACAAGAGACGATGCCATTGCAGGTCTCATTTGTCATAGTAAACAAAGTCAAAATGAGCAAAAAGAGAAGATTTCATGTCTGTAATGAGGACGACAAAAGCAGATTAGGGTTTCATATTATTCCACTTTGCCTTCAGCAGCAGAGTGGGCAACTGTTTCCCCTCTGAACTGTATCCCATTTATCTCTGAAGTATTTATAACAAGAGATCATTCAACATCACCGCAGAGCAAAACAACATCTGCAAACTGTTGCAACTGTCCTGAAGAGACTCCAGGGAGAGTGGGAAAGAGCTCAAACTGTGGAGACAAATGGATCACAATAAAAGAGACTGATGCACAGAGTATCTTGATCTACTGCAGAGCTGAGGGTGCAGATGTTGGATATTAAGATCATTATGACTTTGTGACACACTCAGAGAGGAAGTGTCAAACTCACATCCTAAAGTTTGTGCCTTTGTTCTGACGGTACGAGCAATTATGATGATGATTGGTTCAAAGAGAGGGTGCTTCTTAATACTAAAGTTATCTTTTCTGGACTCACCTGCAAGTCATTTGTGAGGGGTCTGGCTGCAGACCTGCACTGATAGGACCCGCTCCACTGAGAGGACCCGAAGCAACGTTTTTTCTCATGCAGTGCTGTTAGTTTTTGCTGTAAAGAGTGAATATGGAGAGAAGGTGAGTAAAAGTCAAGTGACTACTTTTCGTCATTTTTGAAGCAACAGAAGAAGTCTTTATTCACTAGAACATTGCGATTACCACTATATATTGCCCTGTAACCTTATAAAGAAATTACTTTAGGACCTTTGGGTGGTTTTTAGCGCTGTTATCGTAGTTATGGTAATGTGGCTAGTGCTAAGTAGGCTAACTTTGGGATTAGCCGTGGATGTATTATTTGGATATATCTTTGAGAAAAGCTTGACATGAGAAGGCTTTAAATGTCGCTGATATGTATGAAAACACCCAAAATGATCACTGTATGATCAGACTACTTGATTAGTATAAACAAATTAAGTGCTGTTATCGTAGATATGGTAACAGTGGCTAGCGCTAACTAGGCTAACTTTAGGATTAGCCATGGATGTATTATTTAGATATATCTGTGAGATAAGCTTGACATGAGAAGGCTTTGACTGTCGTTGGCATTTTGATATGTATGAAAACACCCATTATGATCACTGTATGATCAGACTACTTGATTGGTGTAAGCAAATTATTTAAACAAATGCAAATAATGTTTTTTTTCCCTTAGACCAGTGCGGTGGGCGGAGTGGTGGATCACTGTAAAAGCAGCAGAATGGATACAGGCTAACAAACATTTGCAGCCAAATTTGAGACGCCTGACATTCAACAAATGGACAGTAAACAAACTGAGGAGGCTGCACAGGAAACAGCAATTCTGCTTGTCGACACCATGGATCCATATAAAGAAAGAATCCATGCTGGAGCCTTTTAAGTTTATCTTTTATAATATTGAAGATATGTGGATGTTCTGTGAGGAGATAATGGACAATAGAGGGTACTTGGCGTACTGTAAATACAAAGAGGAGAAAAAATAAAAAGACGTCTTTGAAAGTTTGCTTTGTGTCTACTCTGTTTTCTCCTGCAACAGATGTTATTGGCTGTCTGGCTCATGTAACTCAGTACTCAGTAATTCACTTTGCACAGGTAAGAAAATAGCAGTATAGACAGCAATATTAACTAATTATTAATGAATTATGATAAGGTGAAACAATTGCAATCACACAAGGTATGCCTGTGTTCAAGATTTGTGTAAACCAATAAGTAAATTAATCCAAAAGTGCGTGAGGTTTCATTTTTAATGGTAAATATTGGTATAAAAGCAAAGAACAATCAGCAATTGGTTGGAGTGTAGAAGCATAATGCAATTACACATAAGGTGTTTTAACATATTTTTTTTAAATGAACTTGTATTGCTAACTAACATAACAGCTAACCATTTTGCTGAATAAAATAAAATACTGGCGTAAAACAATTCATGTTTTTGGGGATTATAACGAAATATGTACATTTAGTTTGTATTATTTATCTGTAAAATAACCCTCGAAGTGGTCATCCTGTTTTGTATTTTCTGGATTTTTTATCTTGATATTTACTTGTGTTTTTTTTTCTATTATCCTGTTGAACTGGACGTATACTTCGTTTTTCATATTTTTAATTGAACACATGAAAACACAAATAAATCATATTCACAATGTAAACATAAAATAAAGCCCCCCATAATAAAGTATATTCACACGAGACGAAAAATACGCATTTCCAGGTATAATCGCTTTTATTTTAGCTTCCGAGAAATATACACTTCCAATACATTCGCTTTTATTTTGAAATGCTTTGAATCAACTTCTGGTCCTATCAGTGGAGTGGGTCCTATCAGTGCAGGTCTGCAACGAAGGTTCCTGACAGTGCAGGTCTGTAGCCATACTGTCTTGAGTCATTTACCATCACCGTGAACAAGACAAAGCCAGCACTGTACTTCACTTGCAGCTGAATATTTTGTAAAGCTCTCTTCTTGGAAATTACTGCCGTCTAAAGTTTTCTCTCACCTGACACCTTGCTGAATAACTCTTTCTTTATTTCTTCTTTCACTGTTTTGACAGTGCATTTACCAAAAAGCAATGCAACAAAGCTCTGCATTCATCACACCTCAAAATGGTGAATGGACTTGAGCTTTTAAAGCTCTCTGACTGCAGGTCACATCCACACATTCACACTTATGATATAACAATAATAATACATTTTATTTAAGGGTGCCTTCATGACACTCAAGGCCCCTTCACAAAAAATACAAATACAGAAAAGTGCATTAAAACAGGCATAAATGGTATAAAAACAAACAATACAATACAATGGACAGTGCAAAAGATCAGGGAGAGAAGGAGAGTTTGAAGAGATGAACTTTGAGTCTGGTTTTAAAGAGGGGCTCAAACCTGCAACCGTCCTATTGTTTGTAGAGTGTACCATCTGACTTAGCCACCACCCCATCACACACATTAGTCTGCAAGGATATGATATTAGTCTAATTTCACAGTGCTTAACAGCTTTGGAGGAGCAGGAGAGAGTGCAAGAGATGAATGTTTCACACTTTTATTCAACTAAATCAAATCCTTACTTAATAGACAACCAAGGCATGATGTAAACAGTCAAACACACCAGGACCTGGGACTTTTAAAAGATAATACCTATTTCAGTAAGGGGACCCAAAAAACTTTTAGAGTCTGATTAAGATGCTGGCAGAGTTCTTCTATAACCACACTACATTGACCATCGAGCACCTCTCTCTCAGCTCTATTTGTTATATCTATATCCTCTTTGAATGTTTTCTTCTAGCCAAACAACAAAAACAGCTGTTTCCAGAATAATGATATGCAACAGTTTCTCTCAGAATAAAAAAGCTGTGAGCACATAAATGGATGCTGACCCAGAAAAGAGGATTCTTCATTCTCTGGACAGATGCACAGACGCCCACACACTCTAAAGACAGCTGCTTGGGGATATGTGTTTGAATTATGCAAGCTTTTGATTCACCAGCAAAATTCAAACAAAGACAGACTCAGGCAATGATAAGATGGAGGAACAGACCTGCAGGGGAGAGACCCGGAGGTCAGACAGGGCCAAGTGGGGCCTCAGACGAGACCAGAACCTTTGTTTGTTCTTTGGTAAATCATGAAAGAGAAGAAAAGCCCAATAAACCTGAACCAAAACAGTCAAAAGATTCATAAAGAGCCCGCATTTGTCTTAACTCAGGCCAGAGGTGGGACCACGTCATTGTTATGCAAGTCACAAGTCTCAAGTCTTTGCTCTCAAGTTCCAAGTCAAGTCTCAAGTCAAGTCCCAAGTCAAGACCAACAAGTCTCAAGTCAAGTCTTTTCAAACTACAACTAATCCCCCACACACACACACATACACACACACACATTTTTTGAACCTGATCGATCGGGGGTCGATTAGGAAGTTCTGGAGGGCCTGATGTGGCCTCAAGGCTGCCAGTTGATGATCACTGATGTTCAGTGTGATAACAGATTTGTCAAACAAGGTAAATTCTGGGAGTGACTCTGTCCTTTTGCTGGAAATGTATAAAAGGTCCATAAATTTTACTCATTATGTTTCCCATCATTACATTTATGTTGGTTGTTTTCTACTTATCTCAAGTCAATGTTTTCTGTGAATGATCAGACTTAGTGCAGGAGGGAGTGACTGGCTCACACAGTGAGTGTTAGAAGTCCGGTTGGAGAGGGGTCAGGAAACTGATTTAAAACACTAAGTAAAACAATACTCTCGGGTCATTAGGCTAAAGTCCAAGTGAAGTCAAGAGTCAGTGGTGTTCAAGTCGATTCGAGTCAAATTTAAGATATAGTCAAGTCGAGTCAAAAGTCCTCAAAACTGTGACTCGACAAACTCGAGTGCATACCTCTGACTCAGGCTAATATATGTCATAGTATATTAAAATCACTAATGTTCAAAAACCTTCTAGTTTTTATATACTGAGTACCCCTGATCCAGCTGTATTCTCAGCCTGTCTGAGATGCTCTGTAGGAGCTCTTGTCATTTTAAGGACCCCTTCCCCACATGGGCCTCACCTGCTCTGATTTGTTGACCTGTCCTCTCTGTGTCAAATGGTCTGGTCAGCACTGCCTGGTGCCATGTTCTCAATAACTAATAGATAGATAGATAGATAGAAAGATCGATAGATAGAGCCCTACCCCACTTGAACATGGACTGCTCTGATTGGTTTACTGGTGTACTCAGTGGTAATTGGTCATTTCAGTGCTGCTCAGCTTCATATTGGGCTTGTCAGCCAGAGCCATAGGCTTGTACTACTCGAGAAAGTGTAACGGGACATTCAACCACTGAGGCTGGGGGAACTAGAGGTGGGAGTGTCCAACAGCACTGATCAGACATCTACTTCTTGTTTGCTGGGGACCCTCACAGTCATCAGATTTTTGGTGTGTGAAACATGCAGCTCATGCCAGGATAAGTCACTGGCATGCAATCATTCTCTCCAGGGTGAAAGTAGGTATGCACCGCAATCAGCACGCTGCTAAAATTCATCCAGTGTGAAAAGAGATTTTGTGAAGCATTGCCTTTTGTTTATTTCCTTGGACTTGAGTGTGGCTGTGCTCTGTCTCACTGCTTTGGTCGACAGGCTTGCTAACATTTCTGACACACTGGATGCATTATAGCTGATGCATCCTGCTTGCTACTCTATGGCTGTCAGACCAAGTGCTTGTTTATGCTCAGTTTTTAGCGGCATATTCCTCATGTCACAGCCCTGTCACTATTCATAGATTTTACCTTAATCAAGGCCGTGGATACATTTCGTTTTCTAGTTTTCAAATGTCAAAGATGATATACAGGAAATGGGAACAAAATATTAATTGGTTAAAGCGAAAAGCTTTGGAAGAACATCAGTGAGCTCCTTCCTGGACTTGATTCATTGACTAACTGTCCCAGGAAAATTGAAGAGTAACAGTTCTCTTCAAACTGAGGGGGTTTCTTCACAGAAACTGTTAGTGCTTTTCAGTTTAGAAAGCACTCACAGGTTGTGCAGCAGCACTGTATTTACCTTGTCTGTGACATATTCTACCAGTTTGAACAAACATACCTGTTAAAACAAGGTGAATATGGCTCTCTTTTTTAAATTTTCTTGATTATTTTAGTTGAGTTAAAGGCAGTAAAACAGGGTAAGCCTCCTATTCCCAAGATCCTTTGTCTGTGAGACTGAAAACTCAGTTTTAATATCCTTGCAGAAATTAAAATGGACTAACTCCACAGCTGTCATGCAATTAAAATGCATGCAGTGTGAAACAGCTGTAATCATGCCAAACTCGCTCTGTAGCACAGCTTGTTCAAAGCAAAACTCACAACACCTGTAAATAAAGTTCTTCTGACTAAGTGTGTTTATTACAAATCAGGCATCTAAGAACATGGCAGAAACTTGAGAGCAACATATTGTTAACTGCAGTACACACAACAAGATAATTGGCCCGGGTTTCAGCTTGGATCCTGACGTCCGACCAAAGTCAGCAAAGGTCCCAATTATCTGGCAGTCCTAAAGATTATCTTATCTGATTATCCTGTGGTGTAAGGCATGGCAAGTGTAATTTTATCTTATATAATTGTCTCAGAAGAAGATTGTGGATGCCCCGAATTGAAATCGTAAATATTAGACATGTTCAATATTTATAATCAGACATAAAGATGTGTGCTAAGCAAGTCCTTAGTGCTTATCACATGGAACGGGACAAAGCCAAGCAGGAAGCATATGTAGCCATGGAAACGACATGTATAACGGATTAGATGAGATTAAATAATACTTTATTAATCCCTTTGGAAAAACTTCCTCAGGGAAACTGAGAACTGAAAATTGAGAAAAAATTAGGCAAACATTAGAAACGGAGGTCCAACTTGTTGATTTGTGGTGAAGCACAGGCATCTTTACAGAAAAACTTGTAAAGTATACAGAACAAACTAATAAGAGAAGGAGCTGGACAGAAATCATAACTGCATAGGATGTCATAGGAAGCTAACGGCTAGCCACATTTACCCTCAGTTCCTTCTGACATGTTTCACCATGTTTGTTCACACTAAAGTCGTACAAGATTACAAGCTGTAGGGTAGAGACCCTAGCTGTTGATGAGTGACTCGGTCAGTGTGTGGTGTGCCCTATCTATCTTTTTGTGGCACATCACAGACTAAGAGAACGAAACTGAAACCTGCCTATATTTGTCTTCGTGTGTGATCCATCACAGAGCCTGAACTCAGTGCCTCTACAGTCTCCAACGATTATTTTCTTCATAAGAGGAATACTGTGTCGCATGTGCAGAGCTCAGCGCCTCCTTTCTCACAACATCTCGTCTGCTATAGTGGGCCTACACATACTGAATTAACACACTCAGATTTTTGATGAATGCTGAATAATTCAGTCCAATTTTCAAGTTATTAATGATATGTAAGTGTGTCTCAGAGAGTTTAAAGATGCGTTTGCTGAGGGAGCTTCGCCCGGCCTGTTCTGCACTGCAGCATAAGGCACTGTTTGACTCCCTGTCGGTGTTTTCAGAGGAAATGCCAGTCTGCTTTATTTAATGGCAAGACTATCTGTATTTTCAAAAACTGTTTTTTTTTTTTTTTTTTTGCTTTATGAAAAGGTTTCCAGGCCAGTGTTTTAGCTATCCATGTGACTAACAAAGATCTGGAGCCCTTCCCTTCATCTCTTCTAACCTTTCTTAACATTAAACATAAGCTTTTAAACCACACAGGCATTTGTCCAGATGAATGGATGATTATAAAAAAAAAAAAAAAACATGGCTGATATTTATTAACATCAGATCTCCTTCTCTGCCCCTCTCTCCGCCTTTTCTCCAGCCAGGTTTTCTAAGTCAGCTAGAAACACATTTTCTAATGTAAATATGACTGTTCTTAGGCAAATCCTTTTACATGAAAAGTGTGGGAAAAAGAAACCTGATTACTCCTTGACATGAACAACTGTCTGCTTTGTTAACATGTTTGTCCCGTGAGTTGTTTGACTTAAAGAGTTAGTTTTGTTTTTTGAAGTGGAACTGTGAGAGGCTCATTGCACTTGTAAATATTATTACCTATGAAGGAACTTGTGAACTTTGTCCTTGGGGGGAGATATCCAGGGGTGGACACTGCACATAGCAGTACATGGGGCCACTGAAAGCCTTGTAATTAACCCACCTATAGGTTAAAACTAATCAAAAACCTATGAGCCAGATCCACAAAGAATGAATTGCTCCTGCTAATAGCGCCATTATTTGCGCAGAATTAGCTCACGCAATATGCCCTGTTTTAGCGCCTTATCCTCAGAAGAAATTGCTCTAATCATATGCCAGTGCTAACACGCCCACACAGTTCGGCAGTTCAGCGCAGTTTGCGCAGCTGATTGCAGTAAGCCGCGGGGTATAGAGGTGGCTTTGTTCCAAGATCACAGTTGACACGACAATGGCAGAGTCAGACAGAAAAAGAAAACAAAAATTTACACACCTAGAACCCAAAGTCCTCACTGATGAGGTGCAGAGACAGACATATGACATTCACTTTTTGTTCTTGTTTTCAGACTCATGTGGTTCCAGAAATGCTTAAGGCTTTAAATGTTGACTTATTGTGTGTAAATGGAAAGATTTCTTCTGATGATCTTCAGTGTATAAATGGGCTAAGGCTGACTTGTAGTATTCAGTCAATTAGTTTGAAAATAAACAAGTCGGAGCAGAGCTGTCCATGGTCCTGAATATTGTGTACTGACCTTTTTACACCTCAGAGCAGAGCTCTCCATTTCTGATTTAGCCCCTTATTTAGTCAAGCAAGCAAATCAAAGTAAGAATGACTTTGCACAACAGAAAGTAGAGCACAAAGCTTAAAATAATGTTTAAAAACAGAATAGGCCTACTTTATGTTGCAGGAAATAATGTCAACTGAAAACAGCATGTAGCTGGAAATAACGTTATGCCAAACTAAAACAAGTTACTGGGAATAATTCTACATAATATGCTCCTGGCATGAGAGCCGTTATACAGGCTGTGCTCCACAGTTACCACCACCAACTGAGTGCAATTTGCAATCACTTTGAGCGAGCGAGAGAGAGAGAGTGAGAGAGGGAGAAAGAGAAATTACGCAGATTTAAAACACGGGTCTCACTGGCGTAAAACAGCGCCGCTTCACTGCCTGTGGCAATTAGCGCTGGTCTTTGTGGATTAGGTGGTATTTGCAATGAGGCTTATTTGCATAGGAAGGGTGCAATTTTGCGCTGAATTTATGAATATTCCCTAATTTACATGCATGCAAATTGGACCGGCACAGCTAGGAGTGGCAGTGCAGTTTGTGTTTAGTTTGCGTGCATCTCACCCTTTGCATATGCTTTGTGGATTGCACGCTATTTTTTTCTCTCATTTGCACAGGTTTAGCGGTCGCAAAAGCAGTGCAATTCTTTTGAGGATCTGGCCCTACGTTGGCTGGACAATTTGCTACAGTAAGGTTCTTTACAGAGTGTAACTTTACCTGGACAAAGCCCCTGTGTTAGGAACTATTTTGTGGTTCAACGAAGGATGATGTATCCTTCCACCAGCAGCTCCCCTCATTAGAGCAGGTCAGAGTGCTGCATTGGGGTCAGAAAGCAGTCACTGGAGCAAAAACTGATATAAATCACTAAATCTGTTTGGTTGTTTTAAATATGGACATCAGGACTCTTCTCTCTGTAGCAACAGAATGTTGTGTTTGCAGTGTCCATTTTACTGATGAGGACTACGACACAGGACAGCATTTTGAAGGCTTACTGAAATGAAATTCTTCTCATAAAATGCTTAAAGCTGAGCTTCGACTGCTGCCTCTTAATGTCCCTTACCGCAGATTAAATTTTTCTGCCACCACATAAGTAGTCACTTGTCCATGTATCAAGCTCATTGTTATTTTTAATTAGGCACACTTAGCTCTTCAGCCTTCCTGTGTAGCATCAGCCCAAAATTGTTTAGATAATTTCTTGAAACAAAATTTTAGTACAAGTTGCAGTGATTTTCAGAAATTGTCTTCCTCCCAGGGCTCAATAATTATGTAAATCATTAAATGATTGAGCAAAGATGTTCTAAAATCATTGAGTAATCCTTCTTAATAGTTTTGATTTCAAAATCAAGCTAAATAACCAAGAACTTAATTAACGTCATCGACTCATAAAAACACAAAAATCCATCATCTCACTCAAAGATAATTCATCTCAGCTGTGCAAAACTCTGAACACATTTATTTTTATTAATCACACTGTGCACCTAGCCTTTAGAAGCACTGCCTTCAAAATGTAACAACCTTTGAATTATCAAAATTCAGCGAGTAAAGACCTAAACCATCACTTTCAGCTGTACTTCATCAACTCTTCTTCTCTGCTGCTGCAGTATTAATTCAGATCAGCGCTTCTCCACAACGACAGCAGCAGATTTAGATGTCAGGTTATAATACTCCAGGAGCTGACAGTCAGAGTACACCCAGCTCCAGGGCAGGTTTATTAGCAGGTTATCATGTTGTCAGAGTTCACAGCTCAGTGACATGATCAGCACAAACTCCTCTATATTAACCATGGCATGTCAAAGAATAAGCATTTAGCTGAAATAAGACAGCTACGCCAGTTTCTAAATAGGCTTCTGACACTGTTTCTGCAAGATTACATATAGATGGGCCCCTGTGTGTCGATTTTGACACCTGCATGCTTCCTATGTTTGCCCTCATTTGGCTGTGATGTATATAATGTGGGAGGAGGGTGCCAGGCCGCAGAGCGAAAATGTTTACACCACCTACAAAAACAGGTCTTCACCTTCTGTATGTACATGATCAACTATTCAATACAGACGTGTAAGAATAGAAAAAATATGAACATATTAATGCTCCGGTTATTGCTTTTGAGATGCCTAATGCCACTCAGCAGGCTGAAAAATGAGATAAGACAATCTCCTGAGGCTTTCCAGGGACATATTGACTTTTCCTGAGTATATAATTATTAATATTTTATCTCTTATCAGCAAATGAGATCCCTGGTGAGACACTCTATTGACATTATTGTCTGCATTTGAAACCAGTGTTGAAAATTTTGCCTGAATATTAAACTAAGGTGCTCCCTCAAAAATGTGCCTTAGTTTGATTTAATTATGGGTTAATTAGCCTTATTTCATTTTAATTTTTTGTTCTTTTTGTTAAGTTAACATGTGTTATTTTATACTCACTGTTAAATAAAGACACATCTGGTTGGAAAACAAGTCTTCTGTGATTGCCTTCCTACCACCTTCCTCGACACTCAGTCTCAGATCGCTTCTAATTGACCCTGAAGCTGCGAGGACTCAATCATCCCAGCAGTCGACACAAACATTACTATTACTTAATAATAATAATAATGTTTTGATCCCTCAGAGTTTCTTTCAGGCACAACATACTGAACAGTAAAGATCTCAACAGGTCATCTCTGCAGCAGATCATAACAGGACTCAACAACATGGACTGATTCAAAAACTGGTTTGGTTCCCAGACTTTAGTCCAGCACGTTCTAGCAGGAGAATTGATCCTTTTTTTAGGGATGTTCTCGACTTTAAAGCATTACTGACAGTTTCTCTGCCACTTCTACATGTGTTAGGTTGATATAGCCCAAATAATGCCATTTAGCTCGTACAAGCCCACTTCAAAAATCATAAACTATGTCTTTAAGCCAGAGGACAAATATAGCTGTATCTGAATAGGGTTACGATTAGGGGCCATCCATAGCCGAGTTGTAGCCGTCCACACGGCCATTTTGGTACCCAAAAACACATTTAAAAAACAGAGTGGACTGCCTCAGGTTTCTGTGTAGATGATGACAGACATCATAGCCCCATTTCTCCCCTTAAACTGCACACTTGAACCCTGACAACAACAGAAACAATGGAGAATACAGTGTTGTGTTCATGCTGCAGATGCTCCTGAGTTTGTCATGACTAACAGTAAAATCTTCTGCTCCTCTGAACATGAGCAACAAGAGGACACAGAGAACAGCAGACACCAGTGTTTGTTGACATTTTTTATGATGAATGCTCCATGCCTTCTTCTCTGGTTTGGGTGTATGTCTGCAGCAGCATTACAGTGGCACTTACAGGCCTGGCATATGTACTACAGCGTTTTCAGTGCTTTTGTGTGGACGAACATGTTTAGTGAAACAATGCTGTCATTGGAGAAAATGTTTGAATACGAAAACGTCGCAGTGTGAACAAGGCCTAAAGGTGCGTTCACACTGAATGCAACTTGGCGACCAAGATTGTGTCACTCATGCATTTTGTGTTGTATGTCTATAAAATAGCTCATTTTGTCACTCTCGCATTGCTCGGTGATGTCATGCCTGCTGGAGTTTCACCACGATCATATCATATCATATATCTTACAACTGTATGTACAGGAACCACCTCTTCTGATGAATGAGGCGGAACTAATGCACTCACTAACTGATGTTCCCACAGAACATGGATTGTCACTCTACTTTCAGCTGGAATAAAAACTGTTGCTGTTAACTATCACAGGTGTCGTCTGTGTCTCCAGTACAATGTTAAGCGAGGTACAGCTACAACATCTTCACGGGCCCTCCTGCTGACCCGCTTCTTCCCCCTCCTTCTTTTTGTCCCTCATACATCCCACAAACCCTTTCATCTCTTCCGACATACATCCACCGCAACCTAGACACACACACTCACCCACACAGCACTGATTGGCTGTCACGGCACAGCCACATGTGACTGAGTGACGCAAACTACTCATGCATCCAAAGTGACCGGGCAGCACGACCAGGTCATCCAGGTCACGTCCGTCGCATTGCGTGAGGGCTGGCCCCGCCCCATCACAGCTGTACATTGACTTTGCATGGAGAATGGTTGCCCAGGTCACCGAAGTTGTTTCCAGTGTGAATGCACCTTAAGATAAAAAAAAAGTAACAGAAGTGACCACGTCATTTAGCCATTTCACACATTGTGTCTGTGTCACAAAAAAAGCTGCAACGGAAACCATTTTGGTTGGGTCCCAAAGTTTGGGAAAGGCTTTAAGGCTATGAAACTTGGCAGCTTAATCCAACTTTTTATTTTAGGGTCAGACTTTGCACCAAATTGTCAGATGGACCAGCATCAGATCAGATTGAAGCATGCACCTGCTATGAGCCAAACTGACTTTACATACAGCCCAGTGTTTGGTCCATCTATGCACGGCTGGACTTTCTCAATGCTGCAACCATTAAATAGTAGATCATGACAGACAGGTTGATGTACCCTCTATTATGTCTTATTTCTGGGTATTTTCAGCAGCTTTAGCCTGTTTTATATCAGAAAAGGCCTTCAGCTGGAAACAGCGAGCATCAGTAGAAACCCCTGACCCGCAGTAACACATCAACAACCCAGAAAAGTGTTTGTAAAGCAGGGCAGCTGTCAGTGTGTCATCTCCTGTGTAGAAAATGTCACGAGAAGAAGGATGACATGTATATAATTGCTTCAATGCATTGCTTGTTCAGGCTCTTTGTTTCCCTGTGTCATCCCACCAAGTGAGAACAGATTGCGGGTTCTGAGAGCACACCTGGGACCGCCCCGGCACAGATCGTGTTTTTGTGACTGTACGCCGACAGACTGGAGGCAGGATGACCTTCAGGGACGGCAGAGGAAACACAGTTTGGCAGATGATGGAGGTACCATCCATCTTCTAACACAGAATCACATTATAACACGCATAAGCACTGCATCGGTGGGTAGAGTGCCAATTTATGGGTGAGTAATTAATTTTTGGGGTGAGAATGAGATAATTACTACCCAGGCTTGAAAGTGATACATAAGAGGGAGGTGTTCATTAAAACAGCCTGAGTCAGATGGGGTATCACCTGGATTGAGGAGAGTATTATACTTGCTACAACAAAACTTCGAAAGAGATATCCCAGAAAAATCTGAATCATAAATTAAGATCCTTAATGAGTGATTTTCTATTTTTTGACTTAATAGAACGGAGAACATGATTTATTATGTCTCAAGTCAAGGTCATATTTTGCTAATTAGATCATAAAAGTCAAACTCTGAGTTTAAGTTTCCCCCAAACTTTGATATACTTTTGAATTCTTGATATGCAGTTTACAGTGGAAGGTTAAATATCCCTAAAAAGCTGCTTAATCATGTTTAACACCCATAATGAGGTGAATGCCTAACCAAGTTGACAGGCCGCTGATGCAACGCTTTGAAATCCAAACTGCTATGAATAAAGATGGAGTTTTTTATGATTGAGGATTAACTTTTTAACATGTAAGACACTAACTTTGTCTGTCTGATGCTCACAGCAGGGCACAGGTGAGTGTGTTTTCAGTTATTTTACTGATTAAGCTGTTGGAACTTGAGATGATAAAGGACAACTCCACAAACTTTACACAACAATGACACAAAGACACCATAGGGTAGGGTTGGATGTAGGAATGTAAAGTTCAAGTTACATCATGATACAAAACTGATTATTTGGAAAAATGAAACATTATTTGGTAGAGATCTTTTCCTATCTCTTGCAAAGGGAGCTTGTATGAATATTTACTATAATCTATTGTGTGCTTGACATTGACAGACAGCTTTGAAAGTTATAAGACTCCAATGAAGTAAAATATGTTGAAGATAACAAAGCTTTTGGATTTAAAAAGGGGTTTTATATGCAGTATCTCCCTGCCAGTTACCAGCCAACTTAAAGCTGCTGAAAGCCCCCTAACCCCTTCTGAGGTTGTGCCTAAAATCCACTGAAAACATGCCCCTTTGTGCATTTGCAGGGTGTCTCCATAGGATGGTGCTTCTCTCACCAGGTGACATAGCCTCAACCTTTTCGCTGGTTACCTCCATCAAGGAGGTTATGTTTTCACTGCCGTCTGTTTGTTTGTTTGTCTATCTATTTGTTTGTTTGTTAGCAAGATTATGCAAAAATTACCAGACGGATTTTGCTGAAATTTTCAGGAGATGTTGGTAATGGCCCAACTTAAAAATCATATGATTTCGGTGGTGATCCAGATAACCATCATTAATGAACGATGGTTTTTGCTTAATAACTTTCTAACTCATAATGATATCAACATGATTCTGAGTGTTGAGTGTGGGTTTTCAGAGTCAAGGAATCATAATATGATGGTAACTTTATCGTGGAACTATTGCTTATAGATGTAACAGCAATATGTGTGCTACCTTGTCAGAGGTTTGCGGTCTCTGAGTGCTTTCTAGTTAATCAGATGCCAAATCAACTGAGAGCCAACTTGACGTCACCTAAATATGGCCAAGTTCACAATCTATGACTGTCATGGTGGGCAGGCCCTGTCACAGACCTGTCAGGGACCAGCCAAGACCCTATAAGGGAAAGTGGGGAACTGTAACTGGCTACATCTATATCTACAGTGCTGTAGGGATGTTAGCATTTAGAAATTAAACTGCAAAAGGGTTTAGTCATTCTTTCTGCCTGTTTGGAGTTGAGTGATAGTTTGGTAAACTGTATAGCATGCAATGGTCGTCAGTTCGTGTCCTTACTGGCAACAGTCAAGTCAAGCTCTGTCTTTAGTAGAACCCCACTACACTTATGCTGGCCGTGCTGCAACACAATGTGCATATTTGTCAGAAATTCATTGTTTGAGCAAGAAAAATAAGTTGAAAGTGATGGTGCTTCTCTGCCTCTTGCTGTGAGCCACTCACAGGAATAAGCAGTGAGGGGGGTGAAGTGTTTTCACTTTCACACATCCTCTACTCACCAATTTGTCCTGCTTCTAACATCAACTTTGAGGATAAAATGTTCATTTGCTGCCTGATATATCCCACTGACTAACAGGTGCCATGATGAGGATAATCAGTGTTATTCACTTCACCTGACAGAGGTCATAATGTTTCGCCTGATCAGTGTTTATAATCGGTATATAGACATTTTGTAATGCAGCTTTTGTTTGAAAAGCCTCTTCATCCATATTGGACAGTCAGCGTTGAGCCTGAGCAGCGCAGCCTGAGAGCAGTGTGTTTGGGCTTCACCGGAGACAACATAGAATCCAAAATGCACCCACACACTTTGTCTGCTGTAAATAAAGGATGGATGACCTGGATGTTTTGCTGCTCCACACATTGTAACATCAAGGATGTAGTGTGAGCTAACAAGCTAACTTTAGAAACGCTTCCAGTGACTGTTACCAGCATGCACTTCCACTGTGTACTACTGAGACCACTTCAGACAAACAATGCAAGCAGCGAGACTGAGAGCATTTGAAATAGGAAAGTGAATGTTTTTTTTTTTTGTTTGTTTTGTTTTTTTTTCAATATTATTTGACACCTGTAATACTTACAAATGTTACAAAGATCACCTTTGGGTTGGAACAGATGATTTACATCATGGAAGTGCTCCTGGCAAATCTGCAGCAACTGTGTGATGCTCTCATGCCAAAATCTCTGAGGAATATTCCCAGCACCTTGTTGAATCTATGCCATGAACGATTAAGGGGGCTCAACCAGGTACTGGCAAAGGGTACCAAGAAAGTAACTGGTGAGTGTTTGTGTGGAATGATGTGTAGTTTTGACTCGAGCATTACTGGCTTGGTCTTATTTTTGCTCCAGGTGATCAGGTTACACAGGACACACAAACCATGCCCATTGTCCAAGTTGCAGTATAAACACAGTTGTTAAAAGTAGCACTTTTGACTCCCTTGATTTATCACACTCTACTCATTTCATGTTCCCATTCATTTCCCTCTCAGTTTGGATTTCATACCACAATTTCTGGGCCAACCTCTGACATTAGTTTATTCACATTTGGGATTCTAATGAGACAAGCTGTTCCAGCATGGAGTGGGCCACAGCTGGCGGGTCAATTTGTTTTTTTTTTTTGTTTTTTTTTGCCCACAATATTTTTTTCCACTTTGCTGGTGAAAGCCTGCGACCCAGTGGGTGAAACATCCCATCTGGCCTTTGCCAGAGTTGTCAGGGTGCCAGTCTGAGTCTGCCAGCAGAGTGATAACATCATTAACAAAAATGTTTCACCCAGCAGAGCTGCAGCAGAGACGCTGCACCCTGTGGCTGAAGGAACACGGCCAGCATGAGACACTAATCAGGAAAATACACCATACTAGCAGAGAGATGTTCTGCTGTGAAAGCAGGCTCCTCAGTGCAGATCTAAAATACATGAATGCCCACCAGTGGCTGACCGAGGGGCAAGGACAAACAAATACGAAGGGGGCCACAGCTGCATGAGACGAGGCACAGTTCACAAAAAGTTCAGCAGCATGTGGAGCAGCATGTTCACTGACAGGCCGTCCTGAGGGGCTTCATCAGGTTTCCTCCACTTTTAAGGAAGTTCAAGGATGCCCTTGGTCAGGCAGAGACGCAGTTTTTATTCATACACTCACACAAGCAGAGCAAAGAGTCAACATGATTTTGAATGGTGACCTCACATCATGCACTGCACTGGCAGGTCAAACACATCACTGCACAGAGGCTGAACCAAAAACAGCCTCAACTAAAACAAACAGAAACAAGGGAACAGGTGGAGAGTCTGCAAATACAGACACTGGAATACTTCAAAATGATCATAGCCACATCTCATCCAGACTTTGTCCAATGGTCCATAAAGTCTGTGGGCCACATTTATTCACTTCCTTAAAGAGCCAACATCATGGTTTTCCTAGTGTTACATGCTCCTTCAGTGTGTTTTACTCTCTCCTCTGAATGACGGAGCACTTCCATGCACAAGACACAAAGTTAGCAGCACCAGGACCTCTTCCCCTTTTTCTCTTAAATAACCTGTAAGTGTCAAGATGATCTTTAACTCTGGACTCTGAACTCTAAGTGACACTTGTAGCATTATTACACCACCCCATTACTGGACAAGTTCCTGTAGATAGTTGTATTGTTCAGGGAAAGGAGTAGTTGGAGGTACCTCACCTGTTTGGACACCATGGTATGTCAAGGACATCACCTTGTCATATGATGTGAAGTCCTTGTTTATGGGATAAATAAAAGCACATTCAATTTTTGATCTGATTATTACTGCTTGGTTGGGACCAATAACACTCACAGTGTACATTTTACTCTTGTTAAGTTTGTCTCATTGACATGTTTGTTTCATGGACATACTGTAAATTTGTGTATACAAGCATCCATTTTTGGTGAACTTTGTACTACAATTTAGTGTTGGTATCAGCCATTATAGTGTCAGTATTTAACACTATAAGATTTAAGCAGCTAACATGTTTAAAGTTTTGAAATGCTAACAATTCTGAAAGTGTTAATCTAACATTTTATCAGTGGTTCCTATATTAACCCCAGCAAAGTGTTTACTTTAACTCTAATAGAGTTAAATTTGCTACTTAAAATTTGCAGTGTGGTCTTGGGATTAAAATTATATGTTTGTTTTTGTTCTTTGTTTTGTTTTTTGTTTTTTTGTTTTGTGTGTGTGTGTGTGTGTGAGGTGGGCAGAGACAAGTGGACTAAAGTAAAAAACTAAAGCTAATGACAGATCCATGGGAAATCTGAGGGCTGAGTATAAATTTATTAGAGGTTAGCTCTTTGAGATGCAACATCTTGTTTTCAGAAGGTCAGTGAACTCTTGACCCCAGTTATATAGTGATTGAATGACAGCTGGCATACCCATTGGTGACAGCCTTTGCCTGCTTTCCACCTGCCTCCCACTGAAAGAGGTCTGGCTTCGGAAAAGTAGAGCACCCTAGACAACCAGAATAAAAAGTGAAAGCGCAAGAGACACAGAAAAGGTGATGGAAATGAAGGACAGTCAGGTAAAGAAGTGTTCCCCTGCTGAACACCTCTATTGGAGATGTTCAGCAGGAGGCAGGTCTTAGTGTTCCAGTCACTGAAGGCCCTCAACAGATCCCTGTACACCTCCTCATGCCCAGTTTTGATACACGCCTCAACACATACATATAAATAAATATATATATATATATATATATATATATATATATATATACACACACACACACACATATATATATATATATATATATATATATATATATATTCTTACACTGACAAAATATATCTGTTTAATAGGACTGATGTTGTTAAAGTTTAGTTGTAAAGCCTGCTCAACTGATCCAGGTTTGAAATCTGCGCCTCCTTCTCTGATCCATCTCAATCTGGATCTTCACACAAAACAAAAATGTTGATGTCTTAATTGTTTGTCACAGGATAATGGAGTGTCCCCACCTGTTCTCACACAGCTGTCTCAGTGTTATACGCTGATTAGATGAATGGTAAACAAGCAGAAGTGGGTGATCCTGCTCTTCAGAGTGTGAATATCAGAGGTTGGAGGCAGCATTAGAGGGAAACAGGACCAGTCTATACAATTAGTGCTGATTGCTACTGGACTCTTGATTTGCCTCTAATTAGAAACACAGGGTGCTTCAATTGTCAATGTGGTAATTTATTAAAATCTGATAATGAAATTAAGCTCCAGTGCTTCAATACCTGCTGCTGATTTGACAATCTGATTAGATATGGTAATGCAGTTTGAATCAGATTAGTTTATTTATTACAGCTAAACAATATTACACTACCTTACATACTGCTGGTCAATATGCCTCAAGTGAATGAAAATATGCTTGAGTGAATTTCAGTTCAAAGATTGAGAAGTATAATCAGCAGCACATTTCATGATGGATTTTCATGCAGCTCCAGGATGAGGACTGGACAGTTTAATTCTTGATATATCAGTATATTCTCATATAACATATGGAGCAAAAATGTTTTTTTTATGTAGGAATATATTTTCTGTTGTTGAAGAATGAAAAATGAATGATTATCATTTTCTAAAGGAGGCTGATCTAATAATAGAACGCTGACACAAAAGAAGCAATGCACTGATGAAAAGTAGCACAAACATATGTAGAACACTAACAAACATTGTGAAGAAAAAAATAAAGATAACACAAAAAACACAATGGGAACTTGTGCAATATGTCAGAAGAACCCATATATATATATATATATATATATATATATATAGAGAGAGAGAGATAAATATATATATATATATATATAAATATATAAATATATACATACATACATACATATATATATATATATATACATATATATATATATATATATATATATATATATATATATATATACATACATACATACATACATACATACATACATACATATATATATATATATATATATATATATATATATATATATATATATACATACATACATACATACATACATACATATATATATATATATATATATATATATATATATATATATATATATATATATATATATATATATATATATATATATATATATATATGTATATATATATATATATATATATTCATAGATATATATAGATATATCTTTTGATAACCATTTTCCTCCTCAATGTAAAGCACTTTGAACTATGAAATGCGCTATATAAATAAAGCTTGATTGATTGATTAAAACTTGCTGCTGTCACAGCTCCAGGGCTGTTATGGTTCAAAGACAGACCATATTTACTGGGTACTTTCAGCTGAAGTTGTCAAAGGGCCCAATTACTCAGAAAAGTGTCAGGAAAGAATCACCAACATAACCCTCGAGTTTCCAGCTACATTTTCCAAACTTTTTGCAACGCGGCCTGGTCAGGGGCATTGAGGGGGGCCTTAACAAACACATGTTGTGCATGGATCATTTAACATCATGCAGGATCAGAACAAGACCATGAGCTTGTTTCTAATCCAAAACACAGAGATATTCATGAGGACTCGCTCTGTTTTCATACGCTGCCAAACAATGACATTTAGGAACAGGATGACAGGGTAACTAATTAAGCCGCCAATGTGAAGATCAGTGCTGCTCCCCTCTAAGCTGCTGTGCACCTTCTAGCAGTTTTGCGGGGCAAACTAAAGTAAACAAAAGTTCAGCATATCAGCCCAAGACACAAAGTTAAAGCAACCCTCTCATCACTTTGAGCAAAAACAGAAAATCAACCTGAGTAGGCGGCAGGCTTAACCACAGTATTTACTTTGTGACTCAGTTCCTGTTTGTTGCCAGAAACATAATCATGTATTTGTGTACAAGGACCACTGAACACACATCCTGATCTTCAGACATCTCTCTCATGGCTTCTCTTACCAAACTGTTTCTCTATTTTAGTTTTATCTGCCCCAAACCTCCTCTCTTTATTATATTCTTCCCTCTGCTTCTCCAGGAGCAAAGTGACGGCAAAAGCTTTGCCTTTGCTCAAATTCATCTTTCCCTCAAAGATGGTACAAGAGTGCTTGACAAGCAGCTATTGAGGCTTTTTGCGACTGAGTGCAAAGCACCTGGGATGAGGTTCAGCACCTCTACCTGAAATGATGGATTTCTCCATCCATGTGGCAAATCAGTCTCTGCCTCAAGTGGAGGAGTTCAAGTATCTCAGGGTCTTGTTCAAGGGCAAGGTTAAAACAGGCAAAGGGGATCGACAGGAAGGCCTCTGCAGTATTTTCTGTGGCTGAAGATATGTAAACTTGCTAAGCAAACTCCCATGTTCCACCAAAAAGGTCTGCGAGGTTGAAGAGCTGGTCCACAGTCCCAAAGCTAGGACAGAATCCACATTGGTTCTTGTAAATCTGAGGTTGATAAGCCAAATGTTTGCCGCAGTGTGTGATGGCAAAACACATAGATCATTACACGAGTCAAAGATCCAAGTTTCAGGGTGTCAGCTGTTCCTGCTGTCTGAGGGTCAAACCTGTGCCACAGGTATTTGTCTCCCCGGGGAAACTAGTAGTAGTGCACACTTACCATTTTATTGACAGGTTTATCTCAGTACTTACAGGTTGGAAATAAATTATTTAAAGTTTCCACGTACCCCCTGCAATGTGCGCGATACCCCCTGGTTGGGAATCACTGCTCTAAAGGACTCTGATTGGGCCATGCTGCTTTGGGCACAAATCATAATTGTTGTAGATTGGAGCTTGGCATGATGGATTCTTTTTTTTTTTTTTTTTTTTTTTTTTACATCTTGTGGATGAGAGCAATTATTTATAAACGGGAGATGATAAGTATTGTATGACTAAATTGTTAAATATCTTGTATGAGAATTTGCCCCCCAAAAAAAGCCCCATTTATAGGCACATATCCTATACTTTTCAGGCCACAAAGTATTCTGGGACCAAAAATAAAAAAAAAAAATAATGAATTAATATGCTGTAGCTTTAGCAATGGGGATAATAACGTTAATTAAAAACAACAACTCTAATTAAGTGAAATTAATTTGAACAGAACTGGAAG
Organism: Cetoscarus ocellatus; assembly: GCA_037902135.1. Classification (NCBI taxonomy): domain Eukaryota; kingdom Metazoa; phylum Chordata; class Actinopteri; order Labriformes; family Labridae; genus Cetoscarus; species Cetoscarus ocellatus. Next base: position 1,479,688 of record JBAMNC010000159.1, on the reverse strand, counting down.
AAAAATAAATGTGGGGTCATTAATCATGCAATTAAGTCCACTCTGAAGAGCTTAAATCCAGATATTCACAACATTTGTAATGACAGACAAGCTGTTTTTTCATGCTGTATAAATTGTAGTTTTAAATTCTGTTCAGCTGCTTTATTTCTAAAGGTTGGTGAAGGTAGTCTACAGAATGTTAAGACAATGAGCAAGTAACTAGGGTTTAGTTAATGTGCAAAAATGCATTCATTTTGCTGATGTTATTTCCAGAAAAGGGGGTAAATAACTGAAAATTGTTTAGCTCTAAAACTTTAAATATATTTCTTGTGCAGAAACATGTTGTCACTGATATAAATGCAGCAGGCCAGGATTTTCTTGGTCAATAACTGGGTAAATTCTCCCCTGATACTCATTGAAGTTTTCTGCAATCATTACCATCACTGCTCCTTTTCTGTTCCTGTACACCAGTGTGTGTATCACATCTACAGCAGGAGTTGCACGCTGTACAGGTTGACATCTTCTTTGACCGAACCTGCTTATCTTTAAAATATGGGCTGTGACAGCGGTGCTGTTTGTGTTTCATCAGGAGGCCAACACAATGTCCGGGTATCAAACTGAGTCAGACAAATCGGTTGATTCACCCTATCAAAACACATTTGCTGTGAAGCATTTCCCCCTGAATGGGCTGAGTGTCTGCAGTTCCAGCAGGGATACAGCCAGGATCAGAGCGCTGAAAAAGAGAAGAATGAAGTAAAGAAATGAAGCTTGTACACTTCTGCTGACATGTGAGCAGAGCTTTGAGAGCAGAGATTTGTTTGCTTTAAGAGGAGAAGGTTGAATCTTCAGAGGAGGACAGGAGAGCAGTTCATTTGAAAAAGGTCGATACTCAAGAGGTGTGGAAACGTCTGTCGATATGATCAGGAGCACTGAGCCGATGTATGGACAGAGTCAGGCAGGTAAAGGCTGCATAACAAGTCATCTAGAAATACATGTAAGCTCTTTAAAGCCAGGGACCTTGAGAAAGTCTCACTTCTACACTGATATTTCTCAAAGGAGTGATGCTGATATCTATCTGCTGTATGGATAACAGAGTCAGCAGAATTACAGAGTGCAGAGGACAAGACTCAGAGAAACTTTGACTCAAGGACCGTTGAGTACAGTTTAATATAGAGCTTGTTTGCAGTTATCTGGACCTGATGACGCACAAAATTTTAATAGGAGGCAAGAAGTGAATAACATTGGTCCAACAATAACAGGTCCAACAGCCTCAACTGGCAGCCCAGGGGCCAAATGAGGCCCTCATGAATATATCCCCTAAATGTATGCACATGAAGAAAACCTGCCAAGAAAACTTAAAAGACAGAAATGTGTCTTGGTTGTTAAATTTTTTTAGTGAAGCTCCCTTTTAATGCATCAGTAGGAAAGAAAGAAAACTGTAAGATTTTCTGTACTTACTCGAACATGCTTGGTAACTTTCATCAAAAAGTAGTTGCAACTGGCATGAAACTATTGTTTAGGTCAATAGATTAAATTTTGCCATATGTACTTGAGTTGAAATAAACATGGATATAAGTATTGATGAAAAGCTTCTGATGGCAGCTCTATATTGTCATTTCTGTTAAATTATGAGTCATATTAAGTGTCAAACTACAACAATTTGGCTCTCTTGGTAACCAAAGTTGGTCATCCTTGCTGTAGGTGGACCTGCATGCAAAAAGTAGCATCAGAAAATTCTGATTTAACAGAGTTTTATCCCCACACTCCCCTTGAAAGTGGTTTTTCCCAGGGATTGACCAGCTTGCCAGGCATGGTGGTGATAAACTTCACAAATAACATTTCAAACAGTCCTGGTTCCATTCATCCTTTTGGGGATGGGCTGCCTTATCTGTCATTATGCTGGAAACAGGATACATCATGAACTGTTGGCCAGGCCAATCACAGGACTGATATATAGAGACAAATAGCCTGTGACTGAGCGACACTGTCACAGGTACACATAGGCCTCGTTTCCGCTGAGTGGTCTCGTTTGGTTCAGTACAGTTCAGCTCAGTTTGGAGAGGTAAACTCTTATCCTCTTATCCTGGTTGCATTCCCATTGAGTGCAGGAATGTGAGCCAGGAGGAGAGGGCTGCCCAGGCTACATATACAAAACCCAAAACCAGTGAAGTTGGCACGTTGTGTAAATCGTAAATAAAAACAGAATACAATGATTTGCAAATCCCTTTCAACCTATATTCAACTGAATACACAGCAAAGACAAGATACTTAACGTTCGAACTGGTAAACTGTATTATTTTTTGCCAATATTAGCTCATTTTGAATTTGATGCCTGCAACATGTTTCAAAAAAGCTGGCACAAGTGGCAAAAAAGACTGAGAAAGTTGAGGAATGCTCATCAAACACTTATTTGGAACATCCCACAGGTGAACAGGCTAATTGAGAACAGGTGGGTGCCATGATTGGGTATAAAAGCAGCTTCCCTGAAATGGTCAGTCATTCACAAACAAGGATGGGGCGAGGGTCACCACTTTGTGAACAAATGCATGAGCAAATTGTTGAACAGTTTAAGAACATTTCTCAACGAGCTATTGCAAGGAATTTAGGGATTTCATCATCTACGCTCCGTAATATCATCAAAAGGTTCAGAGAATCTGGAGAAATTACTGCACGTAAGCGACAAGGCCGAAAACCAACATTGAATGCCCGTGACCTTCGATCCCTCAGGCGGTACTGCATCAAAAACCGGCATCACTGTGTAAAGGATATGCCCACATGGGCTCAGGAACACTTCAGAAAACCACTGTCAGTAACTACAGTTCGTCGCTACATCTGTAAGTGCAAGTTAAAACTCTACTATGCAAAGCCAAAGCCATTTATCAACAACACCCAGAAACGCCGCAGGCTTCGCTGGGCCCGAGCTCATCTAAGATGGACTGATGCAAAGTGGAAAAGTGTTCTGTGGTCTGACGAGTCCACAGTTCAAATTGTTTTTGGAAAGTGTGGTCGTCGTGTCCTCCGGACCAAAGAGGAAAAGAACCAGCCGGACTGTTATAGGCGCAAAATTCAAAAGCCAGCATCTGTGATGGTATGGGGGTGTATTAGTGCCCAAGGCATGGGTAACTTACACATCTGTGAAGGCACCATTAATGCTGAAAGGTACATACAGGTTTTGGAGCAACATATGTTGACATCCAAACAACGTCTTTGTCATGGACGCCCCAGCTTATTTCAGCAAGACAATGCCAAGCCACATTCTGCACGTGTTACAACAGCGTGGTTTCGTAGCAAAAGAGTGCGGGTACTACACTGGCCTGCCTGTAGTCCAGACCTGTCCCCCATTGAAAATGTGTGGCGCATTATGAAGCGTAAAATACAACAATGGAGACCCCGGACTGTTGAACAACTTAAGCTGTACATCAAGCAAGAATGGGAAAGAATTCCACCCGAAAAGCTTCAAAAATTGGTCTCCTCAGTTCCCAAACGTTTACTGAGTGTTGTTAAAAGGAAAGGCGATGTAACACAGTGGTAAAAATGCCCCTGTGCCAACTTTTTTGCAATGTGTTGCTGCTATTAAATTCTAAGTTGATGATTATTTGCAAAAGAAAATAAAGTTTCTCAGTTCGAACATTAAATATCTTGTCTTTGCAGTGTATTCAATTGAATATAAGTTGAATAGGATTTGCAAATCATTGTATTCTGTTTTTATTTACGATTTACACAACGTGCCAACTCCACTGGTTTTGGGTTTTGTATATGTGTGACGTAACAGCAGCGCAGCACAGTGAAGCAGTCCTGTCAGTGAGCGCGATTGTAAACAAAGAGCAACGATGGAGGACTTCCAGCACTCCAGTACTCTGTGGAGCATAGTTTCATCAAACATTCTTTACAGAAACAGCAGTGAACAGATCCCTCTAAATCCAAGACCTTCAGAGGGGTGCCAAAGAGTTGGACAGCACGAGTTGTTTATTTGGGTACTTTTTCTCCATTTTCAACAGTGGAAACACCCGTTATTTGTGTGCCAAACCAAGCCAAACTGAACTGGACTGCTAGGTGGAAACGCAGCCAGGGCAACAAACACACACACAAACACTGAAAGACTCATACTTGACTTTTCCATCTCTACCAGCATTCCTTATCACACCATAAAAATCAAAATTTTAGTTTCTCCCTCTAGGTTTCCATAGCACAACCTAAGATGCTCACTTTGGAGCTCTTATTATCCATTCACACACATTTACACAACCTTAAAGCATCTCAGGTTCACTCTGCCATGTACTGGTCTCATGAAGCATAATGGCTGCTTTTAGCATTTCTTAATAGACTGTTTGTGTATCACTCTGCATGGACAACAGCATTTGGACGTCTTTTCGCAAACATCATTATTTCTTTCCTGCAGGATACTCCTCCACAGAAATCCATTCTTCGCTCTGTTGTCTTTCAAACATACTTTGACTTTCAGTTTGAAACAAATATCTTCATGCATTATTCAACAGATGTCATAGTGATGGTCTGCTTCTCTGGAGGTTGTACTTCTGGAGCAGTTGGGGGTTTAGAGCTTTGATTACGGACCTCTTGGCAGTACTCATGAAGTTGAACCGCAACTCTCTTGCTACCAGGCGAAGCTCTAGATATAATCCACCATGGGCTTGGACTGGTGACCTTCAAACTCCTGACCAACTCCTTCATGACTGAGCTATGGACTTAAACTTTGTGTATTCTAAATTTATTTTTTCACATATTGTGATCAAATTGAAAGCAAAGCAGTTGGTCCAATAGATCTTTTTTACAGTCTTAAATAAAGAACCCTCTCCAGATTAATAGTTAGGTAAACCATATAACAACATTAAATTAGTATGACACAATAAAAAGTAGGCTACATCTGAAAAGAGATACCTCTTCACCACATATTTATCTGCTGATGGTCGATATTTTAAAAGGGGCTGATATCTGCAGATGCCGATGTTGAACTAATGCCAGTGCGCATCACTCATCTCTATCTGCCTTGGAAATATCTAGTGGGACTATCCTATCAAGGGTGTCGTGGGACAGAGTCACCTGAAAATTCCACACAGTCAGTTAGTTTCAGATTTTTTTCCTTAATAGACAAATACGACCACATTAAAATCTGAAGCACACTGGTCTAAGTTGCAAGTAACTGATGACATCACACGCCGTTCTAGCTGTCGACAGATCGCTTCCGGAGTTTGTGCTCTTTTTAAGTTTTTAAGTGAAATTTTTTGCCGTTTTCGTTATTTTTTTGAGTTTTTTAAGGCTTGGGCTGTCCTGACACCAAAGGTGACGTTTTATCTGTGCCCCGATCTAAAGATATCCTGCACTCCAGCTCTGCACAGAGATTGTTTACCTTGGCAACCCCTAACAACTCTCAATAAAATGCCTTCTCTTACCTCTCCGCCAGACTGTGCTGGATGCCTCCGTTTATCCCAGAAGATAGCCGAACTGGAGGGTTGGATTTCCAGCCTTTATCAAATCCAAGACTCTGAATGTCTACTGGACTCTTTGGCCGCGGAGGGTTCCGGCGTCGCCGACAACACCACTCTGCCCTGGCTTGGTCCTTCTCACATCACCGACCCGGTGCAGCCCATCAAGTCCAGCCAGGAGTATGACCAGGACTGGCCTGGGCTTGGTGCTAAACCGAAAGCTCTTAACTGCTCCACACCGGCCTCCATGGAACCCTGGACCGTCATTCGGGGTTAGGAGCCGGGTCGAATCAACTCCCGAGTCCCCCCATCTGGGTCTACTCCTCCCTCAGAGACCATCAGGCTGGGAAACAGGTTTGAGGTCCTGGGAGAGCTTAACAAGAGCCCATCCAACAGCCCGGAGCCTCCTGCCGGTCCTGTCCAGGCCCCACCGCGGCACCTGCCGTCGGGTCCAGTCGGAGCCTCTGCCCGCTGGTCAGGAGCGACTGGACACCGCCCGCCGCTACAGCCCACCTTATCCAGGAAAAGGAGCCCCGCGCCACCAGGTGAGCCACAGCGTCAGCCTACAACTCTGGTGATAGGAGACTCCATCATCCGGAATATCCGATCTGGCTCGGCAATAACCTGCTGCTTTCCCGGAGCCACAGTCCGCCACATCACCACCAAAGCCACTGAAGTCATCGCAGCCAGACCAGCCATTACATCAGTCATCATCCACGCAGGTACTAACGACATCCGCAGACAGCAGTCCGAGCTCCTGAAGCACGACTTTGTCCACTTAATCACAACACTTCAGAGATCCGTGAAGGACATCCATATATCCGGCCCCATCCCCTCCTGTGGCCGCGGCTGTGGGCGTTTTAGCCGGCTGTTCGCGCTGCACACCTGGCTGTCATCAACCTGCGCTGCACACGGTGTAATACGTCGACAATTTTAACCTGTTCTGGAGCAGGAGAGAGCTCTTCAGGCATTACGGTCTCCATCCAAACTGGCTGGGCGCTAAGCTGCTTTCAGGAAACATCTTATACAGCGTCCTCCATCCACCTGCCCCACTCTCAGGTAAACAAAACACTTCACCTCCGTCAACCCCCTCCGACAAGTCCCTCTACTATTGATGTCCCCCGGGTCCTAGCACCACCGTCATTGGTTCCCCATATTCACTCAGAACTGTTTATGAGGAGCCAGGACCCATCCCACAAAGTCAATCCCAAAATCATCCCAAACCATCTTCCTCCACCCATGGACCCCCTATTCCTGTTACCGTGATTACAAACACTAGACATCAAACCATAAAGCCATACTCCGGACCCAATCATAACAACCTCAAACACACTATATTAATCACTGACAATCTCAATAACCCTAAAATCCTTTTCTCAACTATTGACCAACTAACCAACCCTGTTTTTAACCAAACTTTTAATTCTGATTTGTCATGTGAAGACCTTGCAGTCCACTTCAGAGGTAAAATTAATTTGATCAGGTCAAACTTTTAAACTGTAAGCCTGTTAATTTTAACTCCTCTGAGTCTGTGCTTTTAAATGAGGAAACACTGGAGAGGTTTGTCCTGGTTGATGCTAGAGTACTTGAAAAGGTTGTATCCTAGCTTAGACCAGTGACATGTGGTTTAGATCCTATTCCCACATCTCCTTTTAAAACCTCTTTTAGTTATTTTAAAGATGATGTTATTAATATTGTAAATTATTCTCTCTAACAGGGGTCTTTCCCACTGCTTTTAAGACAGCCTGTGTCAGACCCCTTCTGAAGAGAAACAACTTGGATTCATCAGTGCCTGACAATTACTGACCTGTATCCAACCTGCCATTTTTAAGCAAAGTTTTAGAAAAGATTGTTTTTAAACAGTTAAATGATTTTATGACCTCTAAAAATTTTTGTGATATATTTCAATCTGGTTGTAGAAAAAATCACAGTAAAGAGACAGCACTGCTCAAAATTGTAAGTGACCTCAGGTCCAACATGGATAAGAAATTAATCTCTGTTTTAATTCTTTTGGACCTGAGTGCAGCCTTTGACACAGTTGATCACACAATGCTTTTAAACAGACTCCACAACCTCACTGGCATCTCTGGTACTGCTTTTAACTGGTTCAAAACATATCTCAGTGGCAGGAAATTTTATGTTAGCATGGGGGAACACTCATCAAGAACTTATGAAATTGAATGTGGCGTTCCCCAGGGCTCAATTTTAGGTCCAACACTTTTTAATCTTTACATGTTACCTTTAGGAGATGTCATCAGGAGACATGGCATTAACTTTCACAGCTATGCTGATGACACTCAGCTTTACATGGCTGATGACACAGGAACCATTGATTCCCTTTTTAAGTGTATTTTAGACGTCCAGTCCTGGATGGCGGACAACTTTTTGCAGCTCAACCAGGACAAAACTCAGGTTTTAGTTATTGGTTCAGGTCCAGAGAGAGAGAAACTGGAGAGCAAACTCAAAACTCTCTTTTAATCCCTGCAAACAAGTTAAAAATTTGGGTGTTACTTTTGATTTTAACCTCAGTTTTGAGCCACAAATCTGAGATGTTAATCAAAAGGCTTTTTTCATTTAAAGAACATTTCCAGAGTGTGCCAGTTTCTCTCTCAAGCCAATGCAGAGATTCTTATTCATGCTTTTATTACCTGCAGCATTGATTACTGCAATGCCCTCCTCTCTGGTCTTCCTAAAAAGAACATCTCTCAGCTTCAACTGCTTCAAAATTGAGCTGCACGCATGCTGACGAAGACCAGGAGGAGAGCCCATATTACACCGATTTTAAGGTCTCTGCATTGGCTACCTGTATCTTTTAGAATAGATTTTAAGGTTATTTTATTGGTGTTTAAATCTCTTAATGGTCTTGGTCCCTCTTATTTATCTGATTTGCTTTTACCATATGAGCCCAGTAGAGCCCTCAGGTCTTCAGGTAGTGGTCTTCTAACTGTTCCCAAAATTCGATCTAAAACATACAATGAAGCATTGTTTCAACATTATGGCCCCCAACTGTGGAACAGTCTGCTTGAGGACCTGAGAGCAGCACCTACTGTTCATATTTTTAAAGGCAAACTCAAGACCTACTTTTTTAATCTGGCTTTTAGCTGAATTTTGTTTTGCTCTTTTAATCTACATCATATGGGTTTTGCTCCATTTTAGTTTCAGAGTTACTATTTTATGTTTTACTACGTTTTTACCACTTTTTATTTATTTATTGTTTGGTTTTAAAACAATTTTATCTTAATCAACTTTTAGCATTTTATTACCTTTGTTCTGTCTTATCATGGTTTTATATTTAGTCAGTTTGGTCTTAGCTCCTGTGTTTTCTCATTTTCAATTCAAGATGGAGTTTCCTCAGTCCTCTGTGGCTTTATGAAGAGTCCTGGCTTAGAGTCCTTGCATGGTGTGAGTGGCTGTCTGTGTTAAATGTAGGCTTGGAGGGTGGGTGGGGTTTTTCTATTCTATTCTGTATTCCCTTACTCTGATATTCTTGTTTATTTTTAATGTACAGCACTTTGTGCTATATTTTTATGTATGAAAGTGCTTTATAAATAAAGTTTGATTGATTGATTGATTAACACTCTGAAAAATAACCTGTTAAAGTACGTTACTGTCCTTTTGTCAGTCTGTATATATATATATACACACACACACATATATATATACATATATATATATATATATATGCATGTATATATATACAAATTCAATTCAAAATTATAAATGAGTTAATACAAAAATAATAACTCCTTCCCCCTGTTAAAGTTCTAATAACTGCAACTGACATTATGTTTTGTTTTTTTTTAAATTATCTGTTGTGTAACTAAATTAATGTACACGAATGATTGAGGAAGTTTAAAACTTGTTTCTTAGTTGTTATAGAGCTGTAATTTATGATTGTACAAACAGCTAAAGCATATCCGGGTTTGCTTTAAGGCACATCAGTGCACCTTGCCACACCATTTGAAAAACACCAATCAGTGCACAGCAGGAAGCAGCACTGCAGAACAGTGGGGGTTTAGGAGATGTGGGCAGTAATAAATTCAAAACTTATGGACAATTGTGCACAATGAAACACTGAATGTGAGACAGCCAGAAGCACAGTCTCTCTTGGCCCTATGTCCAAAACTTGGTGCCAACAAATGCCCTGATATTTTAATGTGGAGAGGGTGTGCTGTTGTGCATCCTGTGTGTGGAACATGCTCAGTGGAGTGTTATTTTCCCATTAACATCAGAATCAGACCTTATAATTAAGACCAGGTTTCATTTTACAAATAGGAATACACCAGCTTTGAGCCAGACTCCTCATTTTTAGACAAGCACATCCATAAGGGAGAGCATGCATGTTTGTTATTCAAACGGCATGAGCGGTGTGTGTAAAAATGTCAACTACATTTAGAGGAAAATAGGAAAGACACCTGCACTGCATTGCCAACATGCTACACATCTGCCATACCAGGTGTTTTTGTCTTACTGCTCTAACTTGTCCCTTTCTGTACATCTAGTGGCATTTTTGTAAATAGCATTTATGAAAATAAGACAGGTTTCGAAGAAAGACCAGAACCTGGTTTGTGGTAAATGACAGGGCTGAGTGTATGTCAGTGATCTGGTTAAAGGCAGTGATGCACAAAGTGGAGGATCTAAGGATGAGCCTGCAGTAATGAAAGCAAAGAGAGATGAAAAAAACCTGATGTGTGCACAAATATTTGAACACTTTCTCTCTTCTTGAGTATCTTCTGCATGCATATTACACTCCCCACATTTAGGCACATTTCCCAGAGCCTCCTCAGCTCCATTATTCCTCGCTTGCTTCAAGCTGTTATTTCCCATCGCCTCCTTGCCAGAATTCTAATGATGAAGAAGCTGAACAGCAGATACTGCAGCTTCACAATCACTTCGAGGTATTAGTACCACCAGTGAGTGAACTTCATGGTCAAGGGCTGTCACCTGCAAATTCCTCCCGCAATTGACATCCCATTCCCACTCGGAGCTTTAAAAGGTACTTTAACGAGACCTGCTGAACTGTAAAGGAATATAAATGGAGGTACAACACCAACTCAAACTTGCCTGCACTTGCTCCATCTCCTATTTCAGAGAGGATTTCTGCTAGAAGGGGATTAATATTCTGAAGCTGGAACCATTTTCAATTACTCAGAGCAGTTTCTTCAGTAACTGAGGCCAGCCAAATTAAATAAATGTAATGCCTAGAATCCATGATGCACATGCAGATTGAATATTTTAGTCACAGAGCTGCTACTGGCTTAGATTCATCATGAATGTATTTTGTGTGATTTTAGGAGGAGGTCTAGTCTGCCCAAACAGTAGAACGTTGAAGATAAATGGCAGAGGCTTACTGTGCTGCATTTTCAGGATATTGGAAACAATAACACGAGCTTCAAAACAAGGCAGAAGGAGTCCAAAGTTAGAGAACAGAGGTATGCAGAAGTTAAGGTGCACAGAAGTCGGCACAGTGAATACAGACAAATAAGTAACTAGCTGCAAGCCGACATGGTGGGGTGTGGATGGACCTGGTTAGTATCGATGCTCTGGGGGGCTGTGGTGTCTGAACAATGCTCAGATGTAGCCCTTCTGCTTCAAGATTTAACATATTGTGTCTTTTGAAATGGTCTTCTGCATATCTTGGTAACAATGAGTTATTTGATTACTGTTGCCTTTCTATCACTGCCAAACACTCTGATCATGTTCCTCTGACCCCAGTTTCAACAAGGCATTTTTGTCCACAGACCTACCTGAAAGACTCAGACACCTCTGTCTGACACCAACATCCACGCAATGCTCAGTCACTTAAATCACCTTTGTTCTCCATTCTGATGCTCGGTTTGTCTATTTCTACATGCCTAAACTGAGTTGCTCCCATGTGATTGGCTTATAAGCTGATTGTGTTGACAAGCAGTTGATTGGGTGTACCTATTAAAGACAGGGTTGGTAATCAGATTTAGATACACTTTTTGTTATACTGGTTAAAATGATTGTTATGTCCTGATGGCAATCAATGCATGATGTGTTCTTAAAAGAGAGCGAAAAATAGCCGCTGTCTACAGCAGGGGTAAAGCAGGGAAAACACCAACCAATCACAGCGATTCAGACCGAATTTATTAAACCAATCAAATCCCGTACTGTTGTTCTGCCACCTTCTGCGCGTACATTTTGCCGGTGTGCACTGCCCTGATTCAATGCACGTAGCCGAGCTGAGAGGGATCTAAGTACACTGGAGAATGCTGTCAAGTTATGGCTTTGAAAATAAGGGAAGCCCACTGTGAGTCGTCCCACAACCCCAACCAAGCTCCAGTATCTCTTACATTTTAAGACAGGTGTACAAGAAATCTAAAATAAACACTTTGTTTTTCTTGTTTTTTTGCTGCTGTTGGCACTAACCTCATGAGAACTGCCACCTGCAGTAGCCTGGGTGGCAGTTGTCGTGAGGCTTTTTCTTCTTCGGTTTTGCGGCGGTTGGCCGCACTAATCATGGCTGCACAGGAACAGGCCTTGAGCACCAGAGCAATAGAGGCCAGGATCTACCACACCAGGCAAGATTCCAGGTGCAGGCTGTGCAAAGAGAGCCCTGAAACAGTCCAGCACCTAACAGCAGGGTGTAAGATGCTGGCAGGAAAAGCATACATGGAACGCCATAACCAAGTAGCCAGTATAGTGTACAGGAACATCTGTGCAGAATATGGACTGGAGCCCCCAAGGTCAAAATGGGAAGCACCTCCCAAGGTGATTGAGAATGGCCGAGCAAAGATCCTATGGAACTTCCAGATATAGACCGACAAAATGGTAATGGCCAACCAACCGGACATTGTAATCATGGATTAGCAGCAGAGGAAAGCCGTTGTGATTGATGTAGCCATCCCAAGTGATAGCAACATCAGGAAAAGGAACATGAGAAACTAGAGAAATACCAAGGGCTCAAAGAAGAGCTAGAGAAAGCCTGGAAGGTAAAGGCAACAGTAGCGCCTGTGGTCATCGGGGCACTCGGGGCAGTGACCCCCACACTGGAGAAGTGGCTCCAACAGATCCCGGGAGAAACATCAGACATCTCACTCCAGAAGAGTGCAGTCCTAGGAACAGCTAAGATACTCCGCAGGACCCTGAAGCTCCCAGGCCTCTGGTAGAGGACCCGAGCTGAAGAGGATGAACAGCCACCCACCCCACCGGGGAGAGGGGGGTGGGTGAGAGAAGAGTTTTTTATATTATATATATATATATATATATATATATATATATATATATATATATATATATATATATATATATGCGTTTATGATTGCGTGCAGACTGCTGGATGAAAACATAAATCTTAAGTAAAGCAACAGGTGATTTTAGAATATCGATGTGATCCGCCATTATGCTGGTGTGTTGTTTACTTCCCCCTGAAAAACACAGGATATTGCCTTTCCACTTTCATTCTGCATAAACTGGTATGAACATGGGATTGTTCACTAGAAAGCACCAAGGTTCAGAGAATCCAGCACTAGAACTGCACCAGTGTCAAGCCCTGTCTGACTGTTGCTGAATCCTTTCTTAATGATTTTCTATCCATTATTTACTCATTTTATGCCCAGTGTTATAGATTGAGGTAACATAGTGAGGATTAACTCAGTCCTTAATCATTATTCATTAATTCTATAACTGTTTAACAGCCATTTATTAACATATATGTTACCAAGAACCTCATATTTAACCTGTAGGTCCTCTGTGTAGACATAAACTGAACCACATAGAGCTGTGAGTTATTTAAAATGTCACAGTCAGCTGTTATTCACACTTTTCATGTTCAGTGAACTCATTACATGAAACTCCTTTGACTATCAGTGCCCTGGCACATATGCAGAAATGTAAATCTGCAGCAGGGAAATAAAGCGTCTGATCATGTTAGCACACTGCAGTGAGGCTGCGGTGCACGCTGTGTCAGAGGCTCTCCGCTCTGCAGGCTGTCGTCATCCTCTGCCCTCATCCTGTTTGACCCGCCAGCTGCATTCGACACAGTCCACCACCGTTCCCTGCTGCCTGCACGCCGCTTATGCACAACTTTGACAGTAAGAGAGCGAGCCAAGGAAGGCATGGTTAATTTTCCTCTTTGCCAAATGTTGCTCGCAGGTTTCTTCAGATTAATTACCTCCATGTTTTCACACCCTGTGCATCATGGCTCAGTCCTTAACACCTTCTGTTCTGTGAAATCAGTAGCACCTATTAAAGTTTCACTGAACTTTGGAGACTTTGCAGGTGGTTCTACTTTTATACACAAGACATGAGGAGATAAATGAACTTTTTCACTATTTTCTAAAAATATTTGAGGAACCAGAGTATCAGCCAATAAACAAAATCTAAAACATGCCAAACCAGTCCTTCGGTTTTTAGTCTCTGAAAACATGAAATCTGACAGTCCATTAAGATCCTGCCTCACTCCCCACAGTGTTGGAGCTAAACTTTTGCAAAGGTCTCTCAGAAATGGTCAGAATAGAAGCCAGTGATACACAGAAGGAGCCATTTAAATTTAGCTCAATTTCCTTGGCAGAGCCTTGGCTGATCCATGACAGGAAAGTGCTTGGTCCTGCCCTTCCTAATGCTTGTAATTAGATTCCACGAAATTATGTGATAAATATTTAACCCTTACCACTTCTGTTTTATAGGATATATAAATGACAATTCTGCTTGGCATGGAAAATGACATAATGTACAGAGATCTAGAACAAAAACAAACCCAAAGAATAGTTCCTGTTTCAACTCCTGTTGGTTGCATCTCTTCATCGCCACTGGTGGTGCCACTGACTCTTTAATTTAAAGAATTTAAGGTGAAAACAAGCCAAAAAAAATGATTGCACGCCATGAGCAGATCATTTACAACAACCAGATTTTCCACAACCAAGCTGCTTTGTGTTGGTATTTATTCGCTACAAGTTAAAGTTAATGTTTCCTTTTACCAGCAATGAACTGATCAATATATGGTCTGACTTAAATTTTGCTTAGTACACTAATATCACTGCATTCCAAGTAAAGGTCAGCTAAATCTAAAAATGTTTCAAGATGCTCCTGCTGATCAAGCTCAGTAATGTTGATAAACTCTGCTTAGTTTACCTCCTTAACCATGATCATACAGTTTGTGCTTATCAAGAAAAAGCTACATTAAAATCATGGCTTGTGTCTTTAGAAAATAAACAATCAGTATGAGCTGAATACCTACATCAAAGATAAACCTTCATCTGCTTCCTCTGGTTTTCCGTGATGGTTTCTAAAACTGTGAATCTGCTCCATAGAAGTATAAATGCTCACTGCAGCATACAGTCTCTGCATGATGAGAGCTGCAGACTGCAGAGGCACATATAAAACCACTGGTACTGTCTGATTCTAAAACATCCTGAAGTGATTTTTTTGTAGTCACACTTTCATTTCATCCAGACATGAACCCAGGCTGTCCTTACCACTTAAAAAATGTCTTGTTTGGTAGCGGTTGTCTCCTCTCTTGAAGTTAGCTGGTCAGTGCTGTCAGTGGAAGGACATGTTGACTATGACGTGAAGTGAGTGATGCCTAAACAGAGCAGCATGTAAGTGGAAGAGTAGGTTTTTGTATATGTTCTGTTCACTGTGTAAAATCACTCTTTGCTGTTTTTACCCACAAGTCTTTAAATGCCTCATCTCCTGCTAAATCAATTTTCTTTGTTTTTCATGTTGTTAAAAGCGTCTTTGGGAGGTGAACGTGACACCTTCTACCAAAGTCTCAGTTCATGGAGAAATGCCCTATCCCTCTTTAAAGAAAATGACCCTAAAAACACTGTTTTAAACTTCCTTATGATGTCACAGTTATACAGCCTCCACCTACATGTGTTTTCACAATCAGACAGCATGACTTTTTTGGAAAGTCCACTTCACATTCCTTAAACCCTTCTCGCCCCTCTAAACAGATATTGTTGGCCAACCAATCAGCACAGAGCTCGTAGGCAAACAAACATACACCGGCAAAAACATAAACGCTTTGCCAGAGGTAAAAATCAGGCTTGTAAATGTGGTGGAGAGTGCTGACTCAAACTTCAGTTGTGTTTTTTGTCATGCACACGTTGGACAATATCTGCAGGTTGTTACGCGTCTCTTGCTAATATGTGCATTGCATTTATCCCGACTGTCAAAGCGAATAACCAATGACAACATTTGACCAATGACAACGTGGAATTTTTGAAGGTGCCCCGAAAAATTGTCCAATCAGACTCTGCATCCCATAAACTGCTGGTAGATTCATTTCTTGATATGTACACACCAGCCAAAATCAAAAGACCCATGTATCCATTGATGCCTGTCTAGGTTAGCAGCCTCTAATTGTCTTTGTAATTCATTTTCCCTCCAAGTTGATCATGTTTACCACAGTGGTTACAATGGCCTCACTGTCATTTTCCTGGCCCCTCCCCCCTCATTGGTGTGGTGACCCTCAACTATGTAATCAAGAACCTCACTTACGGTATATCGACCTGCCATGGTGCTGCCACACAATGAACTGTGAGCAAAGCCTCAAAACGTATTATATACCTAACTTACAGGAAGAGTTCAGTGTTATGAAACAATATTGGAATTTTCTGTGAGAACTGTCAACACAGGTGTTGGGCCAGGGTGTGTGTGAGTGTGCGCATGCAAGTATTTGTGCATGTGTTCTTGCATGCATGCATGCGTGTGTCCATCTGACAAATGAGGATGTACCTGAGCTCAGGTTTTACACTAATTGTTGTCGCCCTCATTCATTTCTAATGACCAGTCAGTTTTGACCGGGAACATTAAGAGTGTACAAAGTTGAATAAAACTCACAAAATTGTATTAAAATCAGTACAATTTATTTTGTGTGTTCAAATCCTCTTTTTGGACAAAGTCATGGGACCTCAGGTCAATTGGAACAGATTAACCATAATTTTCAGAGATAAAACTTTTAAATCTGTCAAATTTGACCGGAACACAACATAAGGAAGCTGCTGAAAACATTGCATGTCCACAATCTCGCCTCTAAACTTTTATATAGCAAAGCTGTTTCAATGATGACAGAGACATCCAGATATAATTTTCACAATAAAATTCTGCATCTGTACTGTGCAAATGCTTTTATTTTGACAGCATGAGAACACTCAAACAGGAAATTAACTGTACCCTCTACTCAGGAGATCAATGGACCACTGGATTAGTCATAGACAAAACAGAATAATAATACTGAGATTAGAGACTGGTGGAAACATACCTGCATGATTTTCATACACACAGGCACCTGTTTGTAAAATCATGGGCTTGATTTTGGGGGTAAGAAGGGGTTGTTGGTCTTGAAAATGCATTTTTAAATACACAGCCTCTTTTATCTTTGAATGCTTTCATTGCTGCACTGAGAAAAAGCTAAATAAATGAATGAACAAAGGAAAAATGTCCTCTGTTATGATGTTTTGGTTATATAACTGACAATATTGTTTGGTTGCTGTTTTCATTTTAATTTAGTCATTATTATTGTTTTCCAGGACAATTTTTTTTTACAGTTATGGTTGCAGAAAGTCTCTCCACTTCCCTGCAAACCATTTTAGGATTACTTTGCCAAAGCAGATACAAAAAAAAAGACTGTGGATTAATTTGACAATCAGAATTCATTTATTTTTTTAAATAAAAAATGTTCTAGAAGTATCGCAATAACATTGTTACTGTGATATTTTTTGTCCATGATATTCGTGAGGTGAAAATCTAATATTGCAACAGCCCTGTTTCAACAAAGTCTCCTATACTTAATGGTAGAGATGTGTTGCTGTGCATCCTGTGTGAGTGAAACAAGATGAGTAAAGTGTGTTATATTACAGATCTATTATGCATCCTTTAAATTGCAGAAACACTTTGACCAGGTCTAAGGAGGATCAGAAAGCAGTCAATTTTTGCGCCTTTAAGTTAGAAGCACGCCAGCTTTGCACCTGACCGCTCCTCATTTTCAGGCAAACACTCATCTAGGTGCAGATGGGGGCTCATGTTGATTTGCTACTTAAACAGCATGAGCACACGGCATACAAATGACACCTGCGTCAGGATTTAAACACTTTACTCCGGTCATTTAAGTGGCTTTAACAAGGTCTGATCCTGTTTGTCAAAGCTAAAAATATAATTTGAGCTTGTGATAAGATGATAAAATCATGAACCTTGTTGTGAATGGAGTTAGTAAAAGGATAAACAAATGTGTAATTAACCTCGTGACCTCAGAATAAATGTAGAAGGGTTTTTAATCTGGAGGACATGATTATGTGGGATATTCATTCTGGACTCAGAGGTGTGGAGTATCACTCAGAGCTGTAATGAATTCATTTCCTTATTCTCTACTGGTGTTTTTGTGTGTTTCTGTGTGTGTGTGTGTGTGTGTGCAGAGCTCGTCCCAGCAGTTTGCTTGCACTCTGGCCCTCTGACTAATTAGCAGTGGTAATCTACGGGCTCAGTCGAGGATCTGAGCTCAGAGGGCAGCGGCTCCCCGAGCTCCGGTCCTCACCTGCTCCGCCGTCTGCTGCTTCACCGACACACAGATGGTTCAGACTGAGCGTGCTCCGCCTTCAGTCAAAACATCACCCCATCAGGGACATGGAGACCTTTGTAACACTCAGGATTAAACTTATTCTCAGCAAAGAATTTAAAGTTTGACGTCCCACAAGTTTAGGAGAGAAAAGTCACAAAAGGCGGAGAGTTTCTGTTTTACCTCATCAAAATGTGACCAGGCTCATCTCTGATCTATTTAGGTCCACTTTGATGGAGTCTACTGGTCCAGTCAAACCGAGTTAGTGGCTCTGGTCATGGGTTTCTGTCTGAGTTACATCAGCTGTGAGGGTTTGTCTGTTAGCCTGTCTATTGTCGAGAGGATGAAGAAACAGGGACAAGGAAACATGCTCTTAGGATCCTGCAGCAACCCTTTAAATGAATACAACTGACCTCTTGTTTGTCTCTGATTGATATACTGACCAACCAGAGAGCCTTGAGCCTCATATGGTAGAAAAACTTTTGCCCTAGCTGTCTTTTTAACAGTGTGACCTTAATTCATCACCTCAGCATGGTAAATAGATTTAGTTTAGTTCACTAATTTGTTTGACAGGGGCCGTGCACATTACAGCTGTTGATCTAGAGTCAGCTATAAAGCTAATTTACATCCGTGTACAAAACGATACAAAAGAAAAAATAAAATAGTGAGCAAACAAGTAAAACAAGACACACATAACAAACACCAGGTCACATAAAACAACAAATAATAAAATAAATTTAAATGACTTTCTATTCAGGACAGCTGCATTCAAATGTTCAGATCAGTGATCATGTGATTGGTTTGCTTTTAGCCCGGATTTTAGTTTTGTTACAAAAAACACTGAGACAAATTCAGGGATACCTGAAAAGGTTTTAATCATATGGGCATTTCATCCACACAGATACAGTGTTTAAGGTGCCCGAAAACGCACATTTTTGAAAACTGGTCCCAGAATAGATAAATCTGAAAATGCTGACCTTGCATTTTTGTGTGGACAACAAATATGGATAGTTTTAGAAACTACTGTATGAAGTCAAAGCCCCAACTCTCCCTTAAACCTTGACAACAGAAACAATGGCAGATTACGGTGTCCCAAGCTCCAGGCCTGGCATATGTACTGCAGTGCTTTGCGTAGATGGACAAATTTCTTGAAACAATGCCATCTTTGCATAGAACGTTTTTAAAACAAAAATTGTTTTTGCCTCAGTTTGGAAAACCCTAATGTTCCAAAAGCAGTTTTCTGAAAATTAGCCAACAGTCTCCTCTTGCTGAAGCCCTGGTCTCCCTCACAGAGTGACAAACATTGTGTAAGCATCAGAGCCCGTCCCTGAATTACTTTTTACATCAAACACATCCCTGTAAAATAAAGAAAACTGCTAAAAAATAAAATTATACTGTGTTATATACACTACCTGGCCAAAAAAAAGAAAAATGTCAGCACCTGAATTTAACTAAGCAAATAAGTATGAGCCTCCTATTGGATAATTACTGCATGGGTGATTATCTTTCAGCTGGAACAAGTTATTTAAGCCCAGCTGATGCAATAAGTAGCTTCTCATTTTTTAAACAACCATGTTAAAAGACACATCCTGTGGTCATGGAAAAAATGTTAGTCATGGCCTTGACCTGTGGGGTGCCCCAAGGGTCAATCCTGGGACCTCTGTTGTTCAATCTCTACATGCTGCCTTTAGGCCAGTTAATACAAAGTAATGTGTCCTACCACAATTATGCAGATGACACTCAGATCTATGTCTCACTGACAGCATGTGAATATGGACCAGTGGATTCACTCTGTCACTGCATCCACCAGGTCAGTGTGTGGATGCAAAACAACTTTCTCCAGCTAAATTCAGACAAGACTGAAGTCATCGTATTTGGTCCAAAGAAACAAAGAGAAAGTGTCAGCAGTCACCTCCAGTCTCTCCCTCTAAAACCTACAAATCAGGTTAGAAATCTAAGGGTTAATAATGGACTCAGACTTGAACTTTAACAGCCACATAAAATCAATAACATCAGCAGCCTTTTACCATCTAAAAAACATTGCCAAAACAAAGTTATAGTGTCTAAACCTGACCTGGAGAGACTTATCCATGCATTTGTCTCCAGTAGTTTAGACTACTGTAACGGCCTGCTCGCTGGCCTCTCCAAACGAGCTGTAAGACAGCTGCAGTACATCCAGAATGCTGTTGCTCGGGTCCTGACCAGAACCAGGAAGTACGAGCACATTAGTCCTGTGCTCAGGTCCCTACAGTGGCTTCCTGTGGCTCAGAGAATAGACTTTAAAGCAGCTCTGCTTGTGTACACGTCTCTCCACGGCCTAGCACCAAAGTACATCTCTGACATGTTAGCCCATCCCGGGCTCTGAGGACCTCAAGGACTGGCCTCCTGCTGGTGCCCAGAGTCAGGACTAAACATGGAGAATCAGGGTTCCAGTTTTATGCAGCTAAAATCTGGAACATTCTTTCTGAAGATGTGAGACAGGCCTCTACATGGACAATGTTCAAATCTAGGCTCAAAACAGCTCTATTTAGCTGTGCATATGACTGAAAGGATCTTATCTGCACTCTTCTCTTTTAAAGTTCATTTTATAATGATTATTTTTGTTTTTATTTTGTATTGTGATTTCAATGCATTTTTCTTGTTCTGTAAAGCACTTTGAATTACCTTGTGTATGAATTGTGCTCAATGCGAAGGGAACTCAAGGGACTGGGACTGCACAGCTGTGTAGCCTTAAGAAAACCACTACTCAGTAAGGCTAACCGGAAAAAAAGGGCTTCAGTTTGCTAGGGAGCATAAAGATTGGACTCTGGAGGACTGGAAGAAGGTCATGTGGTCTGAGTCCAGATTTACCCTGTTCCAGAGTGATGGGTGCATCGGGGTAAGAAGAGAGGCAGGTGAAGTGATGCACCCATCATGCCTAGTGCCTACTGTACAAGCCTGTGGGGGCAGTGCTATGATCTGGGGTTGCTGCAGTTGGTCACGGTTAGGTTCAGCAACATTATGTGCCCAAAGCATGAGGTCAGCTGACTACCTGAATATACTGAATGACCAGGTTATTCCATCAATGGATTTTTTCTTCCATAATGGCACGGGCATATTCCAAGATGACAATGCCAGGATTCATTGGGCTCAAATTGTGAAAGAGTGGTTCAGGGAGCATGAGACTTCATTTTCACACATGGATTGGCCACCACAGAGTCCAGACCTTAACCCCATTGAGAATCTTTGGGATGTGCTGGAGAAGGCTTTGTGCAGTGGTCAGACTCTCCCATCATCAATACAAGATCTTAGTGAAACATTAATGCAACACTGGATGGAAATAAATCTTGTGACATTGCAGAAGCTTATCGAAACAATGCCAAAGCGAATGTGTGCTGTAATCAAAGCTAAAGGTGGTCCAACGAAATGTTAGAGTGAGGAACATGATTTGTAAATCCTGCAGTCACAGGAGTCCAGCAGGTGAAAGGGAGACAAACAGACTGCATCAACATCACACAGCCCTTCAGGACCACTGAGGCATTTATAAGATAATCAGAGTTCATTACAGTCTCACTTTCACTGACAGCTGCCTGTTTCAGCACCATGGACAGCTCCACATTCATGCACACATGGGCTAATGTCAAGATTTTCAACACCAATGTCTCGTTTTTAGTCTTTCATGGCACAAATCCCCTCTTTAGACACCAAACTTTGAACCACTTTCATAAAAGACATCAACACATAAAACTTTAAAACTTAAACTTTTTTTATTTGCCCTCAACAGCCAGCAAAACAGGTTTTGATTTGTTGATCCTCTCTGTGTTTGCCAAAACACCTTTAATCTTCTGGATATCAATGATGACCTGCTGCTGTGGACCTGCTCCACTAATCAACATGAATTTATATATTTATATATTAATAAATACCTTTACAAAGGACTCAAACAATGGCTAAAATCAAAACAATAGTGCTCACATGAATAATTTTAACTGGTTGATTGCTTGACCATGTTGCCTTGGCTTTACAGCTTATGTATATATCTAATCTGGAAAAATTGCTTCCTTTTTATTGTTGTGATGTTTTTGTACACTGTACCTTTTCTTCGCTCTCTTCTCTTATTGCTTTTATTATTTTATCTTCTCAAAAGCCTCCTGTGGACAAGTGTTGCGAATTAGCACCTGTGCTAAAACACTCAAACAATGCATCTGGTGTGTCCAATGTAATTGTGATGTCCACATCAAATAACAATAAACAAATAAATAAAATACAACCATATAGACACGAGGACCCTCTTGAAAACGAAATGCCACATCTTGAATAAATCTAGATTCATCAGAGAAAAATGTGATGAGGACAGATTTATGTTCATGGGTTTGTCGCTGTCATAACTTCTTAATTTTTGTTCCTTTGACTGTAAATGTCTTGTGTGTTTTTCTGTCTCTTTTTGAATGTGAGCACTATTTTTATTCTACTGATCACTGGAATAAATCAGATCTTTAATCGAACTATTCACCACATACCCTGTAAGTTTGTTGATTTTGTTTATGGTTTGTTGTGTTATGATCAAAAATAATACATTTAACACACAGGCAAAGGCCAAAGTTTTCATGTAGGCATTTCATCCGCCTTGTTTGTGTGTCTTGGTGCAGGTGTTCAGCAAATATTGCTCATTATAATGCAATATACAGCACAGGTTATGAGTGATATAAATATTTGCCAAGAATAGTTCATGCTTTGTTTTAGGAAGTATTTTCTTGAATGGTTACCTGAACAGTGTCCTGTGTTTTAAAAATGTTGGAAAACCTGCATTACTCTGCATCATACAGTATAAGTCATTTTTTTCATCAGCTGTAATAAATCACAGTGACAGTGTGATCAGTCCAGCATGTATCCATCCACCCCTGTATTATTCCTCCTCTCAGATAAAAATAATAAAGGAGAAATCACTCTGCTGTCGAGGGAGTTCAGTTTTCATAAAGACAGTGTCATCCATCTCTGTCTGCTGCGCTGAAATAAACAAATAAATCCAGCAGAGGGTTAAAAAGTCTCAGGTGCCTCTTGTCCTCTCCTGCAGCAGCTCATTGTCTTCGTCTCCTCTCCAGCATCACTCAAACGCCCTCACTTACAGCAGCACGTCATCTCTCAAACCTCCTCCACACCAGCACGGCACAATGACACTCTGACGAATGATTACTGGGTGAGACGGTCAAGTGATTGTCAACGCTTTTATTCAGAATCTTTTCTTCTTTTCTCAAAAAAGAGAAGTAGTTAGGGAGAAATGTTTCTTGGTTGAAACTTTTTAAAATTTATCAAGCACTGGAATTATGGAAGTATAGAAACTAACAAGGAGACCTTGAAAACTTTGTTGATATGAGAAAGACATAGTCCAAAATTCCAAATATGAGATATGAGGACGACTGAGATATCAGTGACAGTGATAGAGGACATCTCCTCTCTCCTAGATATAATTATACACTTATTAAATCAATCTTTATGAAGGTTTAGGAGGCTGCTTAAAGAATTAACACTTAAGTAAAATATCTGACCCTCTTTGTCACACTCAGGCTCTCTGTCTCTGTCACTGCTGTGATGAATGAAAAAGTAAAACCTGAGATAAACTCACTGTTAAACCTGTGCTAATGCACTCATCCACCTGTGCTCTGGACATAGTTGTTGATAAAAAAAATATTTGACTCTGCTAAATGTGTATCTGGAGAACAGTCAAGGAACACAAGAGTGCTTAGTCTCTTCTCTGGAACCATTTACCAACCACGGTTCAGGAGGCAGACACCCTCTCTACCTTCAAGGTTAGACTTTAAGCATTGTTTTTGATAAAGCTTCCAGTTAGGGACCAATTCAGGCCTGAACCAGCTGATAGCTCAAAGTTAAGCTGCAATAGTCTTAGACTGCCAGGGGGATTTGGCACACTGAGCTCCTCCCTCTCTATATCTCTCTGTCTCTCCAACACTCTCTCTACATCCTCTCTCTATATATGCCTCTGCCCCTTGTTGTTTGCTCCTGTACTCGTCTCTGGTTCTTGTCTTGTAGGTCACCTGGGATCCTTGGTATGGATAGCCTGCTGCTGTTGACCTGAAAAGCTTTATTGACAACAGCTACTAATATTTGGTCATTCATTTAGCCCCATTCCATTATCATTACAGTCTCTGATATTGACTTTAGAGAGATCAGCAAAGTTAAATACATGGTAGTTTCTGCAGACAGCACACATATATTAGTATGACCTTGACAAACAATCATGGATGATCTGCTGCTGTGGACCTGCTCGACTCCATGTGCTCCATCCTGCATCAACCATCAACAGAATTGACATCATTTAACATAAATTCATATTTTTAAACCAGTTAAACCCATTTTAATGATCTTAATGTTCATATTAGAATGAGCTACCATCCATGTTTTTTTTATTGATTATACCTCCATAATAAATACAGCAAGTTAATAAAATGTTTTAATTAATTGTGTCCACCCAGAAATATCAGAGTTATGGTCTACTTTTAGCTCTTTAAACAGGTACCAATGGGTGCTTGTTTTTGCCTCTGACCGACACAAACTGTTATTCAAGAACAGTCAGTCCAGTTTTTGCATTCCCTCTTGAACACAGCCAGACTTTATTGACAAAAAAGTAATTTAACCTCACAAAGCATTGAAAAGTGCTTGTTTTCTGCTGCCCTGGCTTCTTAATTTGTTCCTTATAGTAAGTGATTTTGGTCTTTTAAAGAGTTTTCTCTTCAAAGCAGCACCATTACAAACTGTCTAAGCAGCTGAGACCAAACACACTTCTGTTGTGCAGAGCATAACAACCTTTTTAATTCCTTCATTGACAGACTCAGGTGGTTTTAATGAAGGAAAAGTAAAACTTGTTTGTGCCAAAACCTCTTGATTGGGCTCATTTTCTGCAATGGATTGATGCAGGTGTTACGTCTCATCTCAGGGCTGCTGAATGAGGGAAACACTTGAGCCCATTAGGCCTGACGGATAATGCAACAAAGTATTAGTATTGTATAGAAATGTCATCTCACATTGTACAGCAGTTATGGTAACTACAGCTAATGGATACAGTGTTCCCACATTGAGATTCATCATGGCGGTTGTCAATAAAGTTTTCTCCAAAATCCTTTGTGGAAGGAGTTTTGAGTAAAATTAAGGTTTTGGTTTAACCCTTGTAACTTTGTAAATATTGGATGTAAAACCTCAACCCATTAAAGTAAAATCAAGCTAAACACATCTTTTTCAAAGACAGCCGGCTATCCGTATATTTGTGTTATGATGTCAAATTAATTTTATTCAATTTCATTTTAATGTTAATTTTAATTCATTTTTTAATAAAAGAAAGCACCTCGATACAAACAGGCAAAAAGAAAATAAAATGAAAAGAACAGTACAGAATAATCTTAAATGATCTACCCCTTTTTTTTACAAGACACCTAATTAACAATGTGTATAATAGTACACAAAACTTTAAATAAAATAGCTGCAGGGCCAAGGAAGACCTCACTTCCCTCCATACGATACACGGACTCAATATACATTTAAGGGCAATTAAAGTATTAATGTCCTTGTAAGACAAAAAAAACAAACAAAAAACAAAAAACACAAATGGAATTTACATTTTTCAGATCTTTGTAAAAACCACACATAGATCAAGAATGAAGAGGCCTTTTCTCAAGCCTTAGGGACAACATTACAATATGCAAACAAACCCAAAACAAAAACTGCTATTCACACTTTTGCTCTGGGCGTTCTTGGACTTATAGTGTTATTTTTGCAACCCCTGTAGTAGTCTCCGTCTGAAATAAGACAGAGGACCACTTCACATTGCACTCACTTCCAGGAGGTGGACTGGTGGACTCCCTAATTATCCTACAGAGGACACACTTCCTTGTCCCAGCTGTGGCCTTTGTTCCTCTGCCCCTGACTGTGGGTCACAAATGTAAAACAAGTGCCTTTGCCTCCTTTACTTCTTCCAATTTCAGGCCCTAGGCCACAAACTTTGCCTACAAATCACACATGCACGCACACATATATAAATTATATTTGATAAATGGATGGATATACATATGCATACAATAGACAGAATAAACACCTGCTCCTATTTCTCCCTCATTATTTTAGTCATAGAGGACTATTTTTTCTGCTCTTTTTGATCCTGACAGATAACTACCTTGTCTCGTTGGGCTCTTGTTGCTAAGGATTGGAAGATACTGGTAAGAAAACAAGATGATAAGAACCTTTATTAAATCTTGAAGAATCATTGAGAGCAAGCACCCATTTTCAGTGATGTCTAGTGAACAACAATGAAATAAATATGCACCTGGACTAACAATTCAAAGGAAGGCACAGACAGATTTAACATCAGTGACATTCAAATACAGAATAGTTTGTTATCATAGTTTTGAACTGACCCACAGGTACAAGTGTTTTGGTACTTTTAGCATCAGCCAGTTACTAGAACATGTTAAGTAGAAATTGGCAGATTGATTTAACAGACATGGAATACACAGAGGCATTTTACCAATCAAAGCTTTATAAATGAATAAAGAGAAATGCCTGTCACATCTCACACTCAGAGATGTCCAGCCCACTATGTCATTTAAAACACAATGAGGAGTGGGGTCTGTCACCATTAATAAATCTCAGGGCTGAGAGTGGAGGCAGAGGTGTTTCTGTTAATAATGTCATCATTATCTAAAACAGATTAAAATACAGCCTCAGTGATGCGTTTCCTGCCGAGCATTGTTGATGTCTGTAAAGAAAAACATTGTTTTTGTCTTAATTTGAGGGTCAGAATGAATGACCTTTTGTGTCCAGACAGACACTTGGAAACATGCCAGTCCTAATAATTGTCACCACAATAGAGCTGATATTTTCACTTGCATGCTGTTCTGACAGCTTCCACATCAAAAGTCTCCATGGGGCGATATGATAAAGGATATTTATTGGACTGGGATTCAGAAATCCCATTTAGAGCAGCACCTTCACTTTTTGTGTCTGATTTTCATCAGAACAACCTTTTCTGATGCCGACCGCCCTGAAACTGGCATGAGTGCTGCCTCGGCAGAATTCTGCTCTTCACTTTTGCAAATGTATCTGAGATCTTTCTCCATAAACACTGTGTGACAGAGCTGATTTCCCCTGAGCCGTATTACGCTGAAATTGGTTCAAAGTCCCTCAAGGATTATAACACCAGTCTCCTTGTATTTTAAACCCAGGCCTTCCCAATATATCCTTCTCTGCACACAAAAACTTCATGCACAAACTTACAGAAATACACACAAATACACACATTTAAGTTCTCCCAGAGGCAGGCCAAGCTACTCAGCATCATCTGTCTAAATTTTCTAAAGTCAGATTTAGATTTTGTTTCCCTTCCAGCAGATAAAACACAGGAATAAAAGCACAGAACACAAAACCATTGCATTTTAGATGAGGCTCAGAACTTAGGTAAAGTCCCTCTGTGTGCCCATCTGTTCATCCATCAGAGCATCAATCATTCTGCTCCTCCTCCGGCTCTGAAGAATAAAACTTCTAAACAGTCCAGTCCTGCTGAAGGTTTCAGCCTTTTAATGGGAAGATTGTTTTCAGTTTGTGTGTACCCTTGTGTCGCGTTCCAGCATTCCCTTGTGTTTCTAGTCCCTAGTTCTGACCTGTTTCCTCACTTTTATGACCTTTGTCTTTTTGGATACCTCTGACTGCATTCTTGTGTACCGAACCCTTTTGCCAAAGAACAGACTTTGAACTTTGCTTCCCCCTGTGTTTGGTTGTGCTTTTGGGTCCTTCATTCTGGTTTTGTCACTTATTTAGAGAGATGAGCCTTTGTCAATCAATCAATCAATCAATCTTTATTTGTATAGCGCCAATTCATAACAAGTGTTATCTCAAGACACTTTACAATAGAGCACAAAGCTCTTCATATTATGGATACACATATATGCATAGATACATATATACATATAAAAATACACATATACATATATATACAAATATATACATCCAACACCCAACATGAATCCATATAGCCAATCATGAATCCCTCCATCATGGCGGCAAGAAAAAACCTTCTGTTAAGCAGCAGGAAATCTTGAATGTGGACCCCAGTCTCATGATGAACAGCAAATCCACACGATGCTGTGTTGGGTGTGCGGGCAAAGGGAGGGAGGTAAGTGGAGACAAGTGGACTAAAGTAAGAACTAAAGCTAGTGACAGATCAAAGGACCAATCATAGACCTGTCGCCGTCAAATTTGTTTCTGCTGCAAACAAATTTATTAGAGGAGGGTCCTCATGTCTGTGTGGTTGTGGTGAAAAATTTATAGAAGTATAATCAATAAAAGTCTTACTGGAAGTAAGAATTTATGGTAGTGATGAACTCATGGGTGCCCAGACCACAAGTGCATCCCTACCATATTTGTCTCCATTAAGTAAAAATGTATTAATGGTAGACCTCTTGAGATGTGACACCTCATTTTCAAGAGGGATCTCATGTCCATGTGGAGCTAAAGATAGTTACTATAGATGTATCAACCATGGATAGAAAGATCATGTTAATATCAACATTAACAGCAATAATGATTATGAACTGGAACGAGATGGCCAAATATGTGTTATGTCTGTAATTGTAGTTATTGAGGCTTCGTGACTCCACAGCAGCAGGCAGTCTCCACCGAGGATCCCAGGCAACCTAAAAGACAAGAGCCAGAGACGAGTACAGGAGCAAACAGAAAGGGGCAGAGGCAGATATGGAGAGAGAGTGTGAGAGAGGGAGGGATAGAGCCCAATGTGCCAGATCCCCCCGGCAGACTAAGCCTATTGCATCTTAACTATGTGTCTAAACTATGGACTATGAGCTGGTCCCTAACTGAAAGCTTTATCAAAGAGGAATGTTTTAAGTCTAACCTTAAAGGTACAGAGGGTGTCTGCCTCCCGAACCGTGGTCGGTAAATGGTTCCAGAGAAGAGGAGCCTGATAACTGAAGGCTCTGCCTCTCATACTACTTCTAGAGACTGATGGAAAGACCTTTGTCTTTGTAAATCTGAGCTAAGCAGACGACCCCAAGTCATTTAGGATTAATATATTGATTACATATTAAATTAGGCTCTCATTTATTGATTTTCTTGCTTGGGGGGAAATATTTTAGTCATTATGACTCCAGTAAATAAGTGTTTTGTCTTGTATGCCCGCACTTATTCATCCCGAGTGAATCAAAGCACAAAGAATTCTAGTGTCAACAGCTGTTGGGGAAAATAAACACATAATAGTCCATTTTTTATCCATTAAAGACTCATTTTTGATGTCTTTTCTTTTGAGAGACAAAGCATATCTGTCTCTCCTGTCTAATCCCACTTTGTTTTTGACACTTGAGTGTGTTTTTTTTTTTCCCACTAACACACACTCCTCATTCATACGCATTGACTCATCCGACTGATTAGCTGAGAAGCGTCCTGTGTGACACTTTTGGACAAATTTATTAATCATGATCCAGCTTATATATATATGGAGTTATATGGAGTTAAAATGCAACGCACGCAGCACTATTTATTTCAGAAGCAACATAAAAATCAGCCTGGGTCTGGTGGTGTGGTCCAGACTTGGACCAGAGTCCGACATTTGGTTATGGTTGATCTAAAGACTGTCACTTTATGGGGGTTACTTTTCTGTATTGTGCCTGCTTTTATTTTACAAGTGAGCATGAAGTCACTATTAGTCGGATGGCCTCAAGTCCCAACATGACCTCTTTGTCTTTGAGTAGGTTGATCTCAAGTTAGATTAAGAGGGCGTGTACAAGCGTGGCTTCAGCAATATTCCAAAGCCTCATTTGATAATCAAATGACTGATGTGTCATGGCTTTGTCCAATTCTTTCTACAGCCAACACTATGAGCTCTTCTTTTTCTCCCTCAAGGACGCTGATTGGTCCTGTCATTCTCTGAGTAGGATCATCAGGCAAATCAGCTTAAATCCTAAAAGCCCAAGGAAACACAATCAACAAAAACTTTCCTCATAAACTATTTATGATTATATACACATATATATATATATATATATATATATATATATATATATATATATATATATATATATAAATCAACTTTGGCTTGTTTGAATTTGGACAACAGGACTCACCTTTCTCTTGGAGGCACAATTGACTGCTATATATTGCTTTGCATCCAAAGCTGTTTGAGTACTTTAGTAGTAATATTATTAACTAGTACCATACTCTTCAACTAATCCCAGTTCAAAATACAGAACTATCCTTTAAAGTTTGAGGATGGACCCACCTGCTGATGAATATTATAAATGAAATATCCATCTTCTTTACAAGGTCATTGTAGATCGACGATGACAAAAGGTCTGTGTTTAGCTTCAACTCTTTACGAGGTATTACCTTTGTGGTAATTGGTCAGTTCAGCACTGTACCATGTTGTCAACAACTCTGCATTCATCCCTCAGTCTGTGCTATGCACTAGGCTTGAATCCCCGGCAAATGGGCTACTGTGGTTGTCAACAGGGGGACGGGGCAAGTCCTGAGAAGACTTCTGGTCTTGTGCATGGACCTGGGGGCATTTAAAACTCAAAAAAGCAGAATACAGGCACTTAAAGTCATGTCTGGTCTTCTCAACTCATCAGGTTTTGGGCCAGATGTTGCATGAATGGTTCAATTTAATACTGCAAATTTTCCACCATGTCCAAATATCCTTCAGATCCTTCCTTCACCTCGAGGTTCAGCAATGTTTCTGCTCCCGACAGACAAAAGCCTTTTCATCTGGCAGAGTTTCTTCTCATCAAACTTTTTTAAGTTAGATGAAGGACATGAATCCTCTCTAATGTGTGTCCTTCAGAGCTGAACTCGACTTACGGCTCTTCCAGATGTGTTTTCAGACTTGCTGCAGAGAGCTTGGCCCTCTGCCACAGGTGTTTTAGACCCTGGCCAAATGGAGGCTGCCCTCCCATGTGGAGTCAAAGATGATTAATGGATCTACTTTCTGACAGGTGTGACAGGAAGGGCTGACAGCTTATGTCTACCTCATGAGACATCATTCACTCTGAAGGCATATGCGTGCACAGGCAGGGCATTAGGTGTTGACTCCAACAAGCATACTGTTAAACATGTAAGCTAAATATAGACACTCTAATCTGGCTCAATTTATTAGACAGGGCGTGATAATGAAGCTAACAGACAACTGTGATAGACATGTGAGAAAAGTTAAATACTAAACTATCTCAGGGGGCAAACAAACAACTAAGTCCATTTTGAGCCGTGAGACAAGTTTATACAGGGTGCAGCCACAGTACATTTAAATAATTGACAAAGATAACATGCAGGTAAGTTGTGTTTTTTCTGCATTTTAGAGGCTCTGGGTTTAGCCTTACTGTCTTTTTTTTTTTTTGTTTAACTCTCTCCTGCAACGAACACATTGTTATAAGCTGTGTGGCAAGTTCAGAACCAGCCAATGCCAGGGTCAGACTATTTGATTTATTTGTCCGTTACATTAGTCAATATGTCTCATTAGACAATCTTAGAGTCATAAAATCATGCTATGATGAAGTGTGACAGTGTACTATCCTTGCAGTTCAGCTGGAGCTGCATGATTCAGTGTCTGTAATCAAGCAGATTCATCTTACAAAGCTTCAAGCCTGAACAACAGAACTTGGTCTACAGGCACAAACAAATCAGAATCCTTCAAGGAGGGAGAAATGGGAGCTACAGTTGTGAGGACAATGTGAAGCAACCATAAGCCTGTAAATATATGATGGAACACAAACCTCTGATTTCCAAAACTGCTTCTTTTTAGGAAGTAAATTTTAAAAAAGGTGTACTTCTGAATAAATTAATACTTTTCGTCCTTATTTATTTTTTTTTTTTCATATATGAATTTGGTTAAATGTTTATAAAGCCCTCTCTACAACTTGGAAGGTTATCAATGGCACTGTGGTATGAAAAACAAAACAAAATTTAAAAAAAACACAAAAAAAATGGGGATAGGAGGTTTGTTCCAACAGAGACAATTAGCTGCTTTTAAACAGATTAGCATAGATGCTACCTACTGTGATTGCAGTTTTATCAGAACTTAACAATTTTTCATTAAATGAAGAACTCTCCCAAAAGGCAAGAGTTTGTGTGTGCATTGGCATGTGTTATGTATTAAACTGCACAGCAGTAGCTCCCAACCACAACACCATCTTATTGGCCCCTGATAAGGAAGACTGATGGTAAATGGTGAATGGACTTGAGCTTATATTGGTCTTTACAGCCTCTCTGACTACTCAAAGCAACTTTACACGACAGGTCACATTTACCCATTGACTCACTGATGGTTCAGAGCAGAGCAATGGAAAGAGAGAGTTGCATCATTGAGGGGTCAGAATGCAAGAGGGTCAAGTGGTTCATGTAGCAGCTGAATAGTTCCAAACAAAGCTTGGTGGGTCATTTAAATGAACTGCATAGCTGCGATTTCTGGTAACTGCTTACCAGTATTTTCAGTTTGTTTACATTCATATATTAGAATCGATAACTTCAAACGTGACCCATATTCTATGCATGAGTAGGAACATTATTACTGCGCTAATGCTTTTAAAGTTGCTGAAATTTCCTCTGAAAAGGAAGAATGTGGACAGTGAACTAGATGGCTTTACTTATGTTCTTGACTAGCAAACATTGCTTGACACTTGTTTTGTTTAAACATTTCAGATGAAGAAGAAAGAAGCCTGTGTGATCCTCCTGAGTAGGAAAACATATTCAGATGTTTTAAGGATGTCTGTGCTGTTACTAAGCTTTATTATCTTAAAATGCCAAAGCATGTAGGAAACTCTGTCTTGTGAAGTATAAAATATCTAATTCTACCTTATACATATAAAAGGCGAGGACGGGGGGAAAACCAATCCACGGCATTGTGTTATTTTGTACTAGTTGAATACTTATCCATACTTTCTTATATTCAATGAAAATTAGGCAATTAAACAATGGCTTATATGATTTCTTAAAAACATTTCACTCAGTCCTGTAGTTTCCAGATCAACCATCAGGCCTAATGCAAAAGAGTTTTCATCAAGGATGTGAGATGTAACAACAAGCAGACCAATGACCACATTAAAACTAATATTTTGTTTAAAATTGATGAGCTATCATGCTTTAAATTACATTGTTAATTTTATTCAAATGTGCTTGTAAAATGGTCATCATTAAAAAATTTCACCTGTAGCTTCCTACACGTAAATTGACCATCAATAAATGCGAGAAAGATACCTTCCCCATAGGAATCCTATTGCCTTGTCCACATTGTTTGGAACTATTGAGGGCTCCCATGATCCACCATTGCTGTCAAATAATTGGCCCACTGGCGTCTACAGAGTTGAGTTTTCTCTTTCAATGGCTCTGTTTCAGAGGTCCTATATATGTCGTCCATCAGTATTAGCTAACACATCCACTTGATATATCAATGGTCCAGTAACCTTCCAGATATGTTTTTATATCCTTCCCTAAACATTCTTCATGGGAACTCCACTTTATGATTGACATGATGACATTAAAAGGAGAATGAGCAACACAGAGGACAGTAAACAAACAAACTGTATTAACACTATCCACACTTCTTTGTCCTTTAAAACTTGTTTTATTTTATTTTATTTAAACTTGTTTTAACCAGAAAAACCTCATTGAAATTAAAAATCTTATTTGCCAAGACAGGCAGCAGCACATATACAATGTCAGCCTGATGCTAACTGCTTTCAGTTACTCACTAAGGTGCTTGTGTGCCTCTGCTGTTTGTCTCAGTCATCTTTCTTTTT
The DNA here is from genome assembly GCA_037902135.1 of Cetoscarus ocellatus. Taxonomy (NCBI): domain Eukaryota; kingdom Metazoa; phylum Chordata; class Actinopteri; order Labriformes; family Labridae; genus Cetoscarus; species Cetoscarus ocellatus. The sequence goes on along the minus strand of JBAMNC010000159.1, from coordinate 1,445,969 downwards.
CAGCAGTCTGTGTTAAAGGGTCCTCTGCTACACATCACAAAGGTGGGGATGTTGTTTTCAGAGACTGACACACTTTCTCTGTCCCATCGTTTAATCTTGAGGCAACAGCTTTGCCAGTCTTCACTGATTTGTGTACATCCATGACTGCAGTACCTGCAGAGCCCTCTGTGCTCTCATTGGTCCATGTTGATTATATGACAGAACAAATCATGCAGGGCAGAACAAGACAAAACAGCATGCAATGCCTTCTGTTGGAAAGTCGTGAGGTGTAACAAGAGATGGAGATTCAAGTTTGAGACTCGGACTTGAGTTACACTTAAGTCGACCCAAAAGTGACCTCAGACTTCACTTGGACCCACCCCTGAAAGACTTCATCGTTGAATAGGACTCACACTTTGAGACTCGCTCTCAGTCCATATTTTGATAGGTCAGTCTCACTGTGAAGCTGAGCTGTCTGTGATTCCCTGGCATCGTTCACCCTCCTGCACATCTGCAGCACGCACAGCCAACCTCACTAAGGACGAGCAAGGCACCTGCAGCTGCCACCAGTTCAAGACATTACTTAAACTGGGCACTGACTAGGGGGTTATGTTCAAGAGGAGAGCTGCTTCAGCCCTGACTGCTCACTCCACGTTTTAAAGAAGGGGTTTATACATCAATACAGACAGTGTTAGTCACTCTCTGCTCCCCTTGCTCACCTACATGCTCATTATGCGTGACTGTCACAGATTATGGAAAAATAATTGAGAATAACAGTCTTTCAGGCCTCTGAATGTATAGAAACAGGAAGGTTGGGAAACCTCATGCACTTACTTCTAATAAAAGCTGATTAACAACAAAATGCACATTTATCTTCATCGATATGTCTCTCCCTAAGAAACATGACAATATGTAAATGGTGAATAGTAAATGTGACTAGCGCATTTCTAGTCTTTGAGCACTAAATTGCGTGTGCAAACTAAATGCATGTGCTATTAGTGGGTGTGTTGCAGGTGATCTACTATGACTGGTGTGCAATTCATAACAGGCACAAAAGAGTTGCGGACTGCGATCTCTAAAGGAGGATTTCGGGTGTGCTACCAGCTGCCACCATGGAGAGTTTGGGAGAGCAGGGTGACCGTAAACGATACATGAAGTTTGAAGTCATGGAGTTTGAGGCAAATTAACACACTGGTGAACTCAAGCAGAGACATCTTAGCATTGCCAGAAGAAACGTGATTTGGGAGGCCATCTGTGAAAAGCACACAGCTCAAAACTGGCATTGCTGGATAGACGATGTGTTTCTACTATTTTTTTTTCTGACCAGAGGTTGCGGTAACCTTTTTTGACCATCTGTCATTTTGATGGACAAGGTCGTTACTTTTCCCTCATGCCATATTTGTATCCATCATTTTTAATTTTCCTTTTCTGATTCCAATTAAACATAATCTAAATGACAGCATTCACATAGTTACACAGCTTCATCATCAATAACCCCTCATGTAAAGAGCAGTCTTACAGTTACGCACACACAGACTGCGCGTTTATCTCAATGTCCTTTTTCTGCAATGACAGCGTCACACTCTCCACCCACTGACAGCTCCTAAACCCACATCAGTGCTTGGGGAGTGTGATGCAGTCAGCTCTGAGTGACAAACAGAGTGGTTCTGGCTATGAAGGGGATCTTTTTTACATAGGTTAAATGACCTCCTCCATGATGTACAGCGTAAAACAGAAAGGGGTTTACTTTACGCATGTGAATGCATGAATATGATGGCACACTGGATCGTCCCTCTTTTTCCAGTCCATCATAATGACAGACAGCCTGCAAATCTTCCCGTTATTCATCAAAAAATACAGTCAATGATGGAAAATATTTGGTTAATGCGACCCCTGTTTCTTGCCACAATGACCGCAGCCCTCTGTGCGTAATGCTGTGCCTGTTTTGCACCTGCCTTTCAAACGTGCTAAATTTAGACACCAAAAAACACAGAGTGCAGTCAGCTGTGGGTTTGATAAATCACATTGCGGCTGCTAAATGATGACATTTGCAACCCCACCTCCCAGTGTTTTGGGCGTTCTGTTAATCTGCATGTATCTGCATATTCATCAAGGCAAACACGCTAAATTGATTGCGCGTGCTATTTTGCTTATTTAACAGACGCAGTCCTCGGTATATGTGGTTAGTAGATCAGCTTTGTGTGCTATCAAGTTTGCACGTGTTTTTATACATGCAAACCTTTAGTAGATCAGGCTTATTATTTAATGTCAACATTCTAGCAAGCTAGCATGTTGACATTAAATCTGCACATGCTTGGAAGTGCACTTTTATTTGTTATCTGAAAAAAAGTGTTACAGTCACCCTGATCACCCCACAATATTCAGTGTTAACATCATCAAACAGAGAAATATCTGTAAAAACCTAAATATTTGACAGCATCCACAGGCAGGTTTAGGTTACAGATATATTTTGTTGATGTTGTGATATGTGTGTAAAGGCCTAATTTGTCATTGTTGCTCTTTCTGGTTAGAGTTTCTTTGCTATTGCACATTTCTATGACCCTGTGTATTCATACTCTGCTCAAACTCGTATAGTTAGTTTTATTTGTCTAACAATGATAACCATCTTCTCATATTACTCTGCTAAATATTACTTCATATTTATTTCGGCCATTTTAGTATCATTTCTTAAACCTTGAGAGACTTGACTGCATGAAGCTTCCACTCAGAGGCTTAAGATTTGACTTGGACTTGCAACAATTGATATGTGCCCATCTCTGGGGGTAACAGATGATATTTGTTTGTTATTTAGTTTGTCACACTACACCAGATGACTTACCAACTTCCATTACCAAGGGGTGCAAAAACAACCGTAGGGGTGGGCTCTAATCATACGGTTGTGCAGTCTTGAGATGCACTGTAATAGAAAGAGTAAGTAAAACATTCTCATAGTTTGAATTATTTCTAGATTCCCAAGAGATACAGTGCTGTGTTTTTTTCAGGTTTGTTGTAGATCAGTTTGTTTGTCTTAAAGAATTCAAAGAGTTGATTGAGCTTCTCATTTTAATGTTACTCAAACTGTTTATCTGTGTTTTGACCAAATCTTAGTTGGAGATGACGTTTCAATATGGCCCCACTTATAGATTGGCCATAAAGAAGCTTTGGTTACTAAATGGATGATGTCACTCTGACTTTGTTCAGATCTTTAATAAGCTGATGAAGATATCTCTCTCTCTTAAACAGCTTCCACTGATCTACAGCTTCCCCTCAGCTGGGATAAGTTTTCTGTTGATGTAGACAATAAGCCAAATTAGCTGTCAAACTACCAGGGGGTGTTCACAGGAATCACCTGACATTGTCATATGACTGAAGGCTTTCTCTCTTCATGAATAGCTGAAATTATAATTTATTTAATAACTGGTTTAGCTGTAAGCCATCTCTGCATTTCTCCTTTAAGAGCCATTGGAAGCACAAGGGTTTTTCTTTTCGTTTTCTGCACACTTGAGAACTTCGAAAATACTTAGTACCTTGCGAGGTCACCTGTTTCAAGGCTAAATCTGCACTCACATTATTTTTTATTATTTCTTTCATAGTTGGCTGGCTCAGCAGTTTGATCCACACAGCAGAGGAGGCATTTTTTTTTAGCATCTACTATTCTGAAGCTTGATTCTTCTCTGCCACTAACCTAACGTTTGGTAATGTAGAGAGCAATCCTATGATTTTAAACCATGGCTGTAACTACCAGTGAGGGTACTGGGGTTTGTTTCTCTGAAAGTTTGTTGATTTACTCACTGAACAACATCATGTACAGCTCAAACACATCCTTCCCTGATCCTCTCTGTTGCTTGAATGAGTGTGGCTGGTGAGGAAGAAAGCCGAGAAGTTGCTGATATTGTTGTAAACCTACAATCTTTGTAAAGGGCTGATGATTTTGTTCAGTGCAGTAGGACACTTTTTTGATCTGCATTTGTCTGGATGTTACAAACTTCTCAGGGGGACATGGAAGTGACAAAGAACAGCAGAAGGCTTTGTGATTTAAATTCAGTTTCTGTGTCCGTCTGTGCTGTTGTCCCTCTGAGAATCCACGCTGTCTGCATCTCTATCACTATAGAGGCCTGTGGGAACATTTACCCTGGTTGTTGTTGTTTATTTGATATTCAGCTCCCTCATGCCTTGGTGATGTTTTTGTAGCCTCTAAATCCTAACGTGTTATTAAAATAATATTTTTTCTATATTATTTTGTATCAGAACCAGATGAAAACAAAGCAGAAGGTTGTATTTCTACAGTGGCTACATTTACATGCAGTCATTTAACCTTTCATAACCGGAATATTAGCAATAACCCGGTTGCGTGCGGCCATGTAAACAACAAAAAACATGATGACGTTCTCCGTGCATCGCTGTTTTGTTCAGGATACTATGCATAGAGGAGTAACCCTGTTTGCTCACGCATGTAAACTGGGCTATTCTGAATGTTTCAGAAACCGGAATATTGATCTTAACCTGAATATTGACTGAATATAAACGTAGCCAGTGACATAATCATTCAGTGAGGATTCAACAGACACCTTCATCTAGTTCCAAGATCAGGGGATTGTTGCTTCAACATCGAATTGTAAACTGGATCAATTCATGAACAAAAACATTGTTAATGAATAAGTTAAAAGTGAATGCTTTTTGTTTTGTTTGGATCATGAGTCTATGGGTGCTTTCACACCTAACATGTTGATCCAGACCAAACAAATTCTGTTTCACTTCTTTGAAAAGTTCCTTTCATTATGGGTGGAGTAAAAGTTCACGTAAACTCTGGTCTGCCAAAAAACAGGTCTCAGAGTTTGAGTTTGGTTTGCTATGGTGTGAAAGCACTCCGGACCAAACAAGGGAAGCGCATTGTATCCGAACAAAAGGAAGTGAGTTGTGGCTTGGATTTGGCTGAACATTACAACAGAAAGCTAATGTCACATCCACTGATAATATAAAGCAGTGTTACTAACATTAGCATGCTATCACCGCAAGTCCTTGCAGAATACAGTGTAACCATATCACCATATTGCTCCTGTCAATATTCATGTACCACACCATGCAGCCTAAATGCAGCTTAATCTTTTAGGATATGGCAAACTGTTTCACCAAACTGCTTTAAGTAAAACAGTGTTATTACTTAAAGCTGGTTGTGTATTTCGGGCTTGTATTGCAACAATGGGCCGGATGGCAGGAACAAATAATGCAGCTACAGCCCCAGCTAGTGGCGGAGAGCTATATTACGCATTATTTAACAGGTTTTGGCCCACCTGACAAAGTGTTGATTGAAAAACAACAAAAAAAAAAGTAAAAATTAAACAACATTGCAACTTCAGCCCTTGACTGCCTTAATGCCCCATATCCATTTTTGATGCTGACCAGGAATGAGGAAAATGGAGAAAGTTATACGGTGCTGGAGGGATTTTCTTGGTTTTCTTTGACTTTTCTCACTCAGCGGAGCTCCTTAATCCAATCAACATTGAGGAGATAGTGTGACATGTTTTACTTTTGCTTTCACTGAAGCAGAAACTTTATTTGGCTCACGGCGAGCTGTGTATTGACAAGCCTCTGGGTTGACCACTCATCAGTATAAAGCACAAGATGTCCATTTCTCCACCTGTACAATAACAGCACTTACAGTGTGGAAAGCAGGTATGCAGTGCTGCGCAACTCATGTCCAGCTAAGGCATAGTGTTGCTTGGTTGCAGTAAACATAACAGGAACTGTACTTGAAATGAGAAACATCTTTTAAATGGACCTTCAACATGGTATAAAAACTTTATCAGACCAGAATGTAATATTACCCAGAGTGAGAGAATGTTCCTCCCTGGAGGTACTCTTTCTCCCAAATTAAAAGCAAAAAGCCCCAAAACAAATGCTAAAAATCAGCAATAAATTACCCACTTAATGATTTGCCATCAACTTCTGTTTCTCTAAAATCATCCTCTTGTTCTCATTAGTCTCAAACTTTGGTCTTTTGTTCTCATTTTTTTCTTTGTGAATTTACTGTCATAGAACCAGTCCATAAAGGTTTTACTAGGACCCAAGGAGCAATCAAAGATCCGTAAAAGGTGTCACAAATAATATTTATTGAGATGATAAGTGAGGGAAAAGGGAATAAGTGGAATTGGGGAAGCAGAGTGATATGGGGAACCAGAGAGTGTGACTGCAGTGGCTGGATGAGCAGAGACACTGGAAGAGACAAAGAGCGCACAAGTTAATCATACAAAAACAGACCAGAGGTACATACAAAAACACACCAAGCAAAATCACTAGAATAAGTTAGAAAATACAAGTGGCAGCCAACTATACCACAGGAGATGTGGGGATCATCTGGCACTGTGACGAGTCCTCAGGAGGCTTAAGTAGAGCAGGTGATCAGCAGATCACACACAGGTGTGCTGCAGCAGGGAGCTGCAGCAGCAGGTAACACGCCCCCTAACAGGAAGGAGGGGGCCGCAGGAGCAGGGAGACAGGGTGAAGGCAGGAACAGTCAGACACACAAAGTCACTCACCGAGGATAGTCACATTTATCTCAGAAAAAGTGTCATGAATAAAGAGAGCGTAATCCTTGTGACTGTGTTTCTTCTCTAATTCGAGCTGAGAAGCGGAGAATGAAGATGCACGATCGTCTCAAGGCTGTACGAATCCATGCAGATGTCCGGAGACATTTCTCACTGCTCCTCTGACAGAATGGTATTTAAAGCTGCTCAAAATGCTCAGGGACATCCCGAACCAAGCCTGTCAGTGTTTTGGTGTCCCAGTATTATGAGAGCAGACAGTCGAGGAGAAATTACAAAAACTGTCTTAATATATGTGATCTAAAAAGTTTGTGTTAGAAGACTTTAAGGTCACGTCTGCAGTCTGTAATGTTTCTGTCAGTGCACAAAAAATGAGGTACAGACTGTTCTTTCTTTGAGATTTACTTACATAACTACACTTTTTATCAGCAGGGGCCTAGACTGCACTGACAAACATTTGTTTCATTATGTTGTTGACTTTTCAGCTATACACAAAGCAGTCCACAATTTGAAGAACAGTAAGAAATAAAAGATGCAGCATCATGTGGAAGAATGAGCTAAATCATTTTGACATTCAATTATACGTCCAAACAAACTGTGGAGATTAAAACTAAACTACACAAGGCCCAAGTCTTACTTTTACCTACAATTAAAATCTTAGTTACTGATTAAATTAGTGGTTTATCAAAGGCCACCTATAAGGGGGGATAAAGGGAAGAGTTTTCTGGGGCCCATGATCATATCGGGGTCCAGGAAGATTAATAAAGACATGGTCCATCCTAAATTGAGACCATGATTGAGACAGTTCCAAATGCTGGGGCTTTGATGAGGAAAAGTTAAACGCTGGAAAGAATCTTACTGTTGCTTCGAGTCAAGCCAATGTTGATTTTAATGCAGGTTTTTCCTAAAAGAGGGGTATTTACAAGGCTTTGGATGAAACCTTATATTTCTAAGTGTCACCAAGTAAATGGCTTTCTCCCCACAGGGGCAGAGCTGGCCTGCGGCTTTATTGGCAACTGTATTTAATAGCAGTCTCGAGCAACCCCATTTTAAAAAGCCAGAACTGCCCCTTTAAAATGTGAATGAGGCATGTTTGACAACAGCTGTTTGGTTGATGAAGCGGTCTACTGGGTTGATTCTGTGGCAGCTATGACATGGAAAAGGCTGACTGTGACAGGCCTCAATCCCTCAGACAAACTGTAACAATATGCTGGATTTTAGTAATGACAGCCAAGTCTGTATTCATGCTCAACTCAAATCTGTGATAAAATCAAAACAGATGGATAAATTAACCACTCAAACATTGATGAAGGCGATCCATCTGGGCATTTTGCTCAAACAAAGCTGGCCCGCCCCCCTCTGAGTGAAAACACTTTATTTAAATAAATGGTGATAAAGGTTTAAGTTGTGGTTGCATTTTAGATGGTCAGTAATGTGTTCAATTTGAGGACTTTTGGGAGCTAAGCCCCCAGGGAACAGAGAAAATACACAAAGTATTAACGTGTTAGTGCTTTTTTCATTCTCATAGTTAAACAAGACCAACAACCCAATATGACTTGTTGAGTTATATTTTTAAAATTATTATTTTCATCCTTTACGCCTTTTTTGGTAGAGGAGAGACAGTGGATGGAGCAGGAAAGGAGACAGGAGAGCAGGGGAAGACACACTGGCCACATATATAAATATATATATGTGGCCAGTGTGTCTTCCCCTGGACACACTGGGGAAGACACACTGTGTCCAGGGGAAGATGAGAAACATATTGCATTGTTGTATTTCAGGGAAAGATTGAAGCATGCAATGTTGTTTTGTAAGACTGCTATTCTAACAAAACATGACTCAGCTCATTTTTTTTTTCATTAGGGTTTGAACCTTGTACTTGTGCACAGTTTTTCGTCTCTAGCCTGGTTCCAAGCTAACCAATGTGACTTGGAGGCAGTGCCGAACAGTGATTGGTCAGAGTATCAACACAATTACACAATGGTACCTGACACCGAGATGAAACACCTCCCGTTGCTGGCTGTGTAGTGCTCTATGATTCTTTAAACTCTGCTCTGCCTTTTAAAAGTTCTTATTTTGACAACTGAACTGCCTCTAGAACAAACTACTGTTACGGAAAAGTAAGCAGGAAGTATCTTTACCAAGTAGAGTCAAGCACCAAATACCTGGGGTCAAATGGGGGAGCAGCCACTCTGGAAAGAGGGAAGTGACCTGAAACTACTCTTGTCAAGACATGAGCCCTTTTGACTAAGGGTGACACATCCAGAAAATTCCCTGACATGCTTGTTCACAATAGTCCCTCACTGTTTAACGGGAGGCCAGCAGGATAATTTTAGGGTGAAGTCTGGGTGAAAATCCTGCCTTCACACAGACAGCTTTCACAGGGTTATGACACTCTTCTGACCAAAGCAGTTTTTGGATTATGCTGAAAGATGTACTTTTTTTTTGCTGTAAAAACATTTTAACATGTGTTGTATATGTGATGGGATATGTGTCTGATGCCTCTGAATACAGCCATAAAGGGAACTCTCATGGGACGACATGCCTTTACACTTTGCTCTACCATGTTGTTTGAGCTTTTCAAAAAGGTCGCCACTGAAATTAAAAAGATAGATAAATGGAAAAATAAAAATCAAAATGCACTAGATGTAATTTTTCTTTTCCACAATTTCAGAAAATTAAGATGCTGATTTCTTCTTTACTCTTGTGATTTAATGCCATTTTTTAGGTGTGTTAGGTGTGCCCTTCTTGATTTCATGCTAGAAATACTATCTATTTAAAAGTGACAAAAAATTTTAAATATTTTGAAATACACATTTATTTTCAGCTATCATTTTAAATAACAAACGTGAACTTTGAAAGTTGAACTAGGACACTCAGGAGAATAAAAATATTCCTTCATAAACAGTACAAAACCAAGAGGACAGTGTGTTGTTTTTAGTGAGATAAAATAAGAATCTACTATTTCTTTTTTTAATAATTTAATTATTTGTTATAGACAGATAAAAAGACAGTCTAAAAACAGCCATTCTTTGTGAGTGTAATACTGTTTAAAGCAGATGTTATGTTGTACCACATGTCCCACAAAAGTCTTCTGTAACAATAAAATACTAGATCTGTAACAGTATAAACAATAAAAACATATTTTACAGTGACAAAGCATGAGAAAATGAAAGTGAGTGCACGTTTGCTGCTGGAATAAACAAAACCTGATGAAGTTTGGTTTCATGTTATCAGATAATGAGTTCCAAGTTGGAGGGTTGAACAGATGCAACAAAGTTTGCAATGAAGTCTCGAGAAGCTTAGCCCTCCTAAATTAAATAGCTGTCTGGTTCTTCACAAAATATTTTTTCGTTTCAGACGGTTACAGTATCACCCTCATGAGCCAAATCCAAACAAAAGCTGTCCAACTTCAGTCTTGTTAAACTTGATGAAGCTCAGCGCCGAGCGTCTGGCTGTCTGCTCCTCTGTCAGTTACTCATCATCTGTGTGATGTTTTTGTTGTTGTGGTGATCACTTCAGGCTGCAGCTGCTAAAAGGATGAATATGTTGACAATAAACATGGCCTTTTCAGAAGCTGATGGGAAATGCAAAGGAGTTCCAGGCACATATAAGATCATTCTCGTATGTTGGGTTGGGTTTAATATTTTCAATCGTTCATTGTCAACATAAGTGCCTAAACCACGTTGCCTTCAGGGCTAACTGCAGCCCACAGTCCACTTTTTTACCATCCCAGTCCAAGTTCTGAAAACAAAATTAAATTTGTCCCATGGAAGAACAAAAAGCATTTGCCCAGTCATCAAAGACAGACAAATGACATTAGTTTTGCCTTGTTCCTGTTTTATTTTAGTGTTTGTTGTATATTTCACCTGCCTTGTGTGTTTGTTTTAAGTATTGTTAGATTCTTTCTGATTCCTGTATTCTACTTTTTAATTTACTCCTTGATGTTTCCTGCTTTAGTTTGTAGCTTTATCCTCTCTGTGTCATTTCTTGTTTTACTCCATGTCCTGTCTGCCAAGATTAGTTCACCTGTGTGATTTGTCACACCTGTTCCTGGTTTGTCTCACCTGTTCCCTCTTGGGCTTGTCTGATCATACGTGCTCCGTCCCACATCCTTTGTGGAAGTTTCTGTGCTCCCAGTGTTTTTCTTTGTAGATGGTTGTTTGATTTTTTTTTTATTTCTGTAAGAGACTTTGTATTGTACTTCAACATTTTAAAATAAATATTGTTATTTTCTACATCTGAGTTCAGCTTCTACTTTCTCTTAGTTTGGTGTTTTGCAAACCTTTACACCAAATAGTATCTGTTTCTACCCAGTCATGCCAGTGTCATGTGTACTAGATAGAAACAGAGTGTCCCCAAAAGGCTCAGTCGATAACAAGCAAAGATGGGGCGGGAGTCCCCACTTTGTGAACAACTGCATGAGCAAATAGTTCAAAAGTATGAATAAGGTGTCTTAACATAAAATTTCAAGAAATTTAGGGATTTCATCATCAACAGTCCATAATACCTTGAAGACATAATCCAGAGAAATCTCTGGACGTGAGCAAAATGGCTGAAAACCAACACTGAATGCCTGTGGCCTTTGATTCCTCAGGCATCACTGCATTAAAAACTGACATCATTCTGTGAAGGATATCACCACGTGGGCTCAGCAACACTTCAGAAAACCATTTTCGGTTTACTCTGTTCGTCTGTATATTTATGAGGTCAAGTTCAGACTCTACCATGCAAATCAAAAACCATAAATTAACAACACCCAGAAACACCACCGGCTTCTGTGTCCACTTTTCAAACAGTTTTTGGACATTATGGACATTGTGTCCTCCTGAATCAAGAGTAAAAGGACCATCCAGACTGTTATTAGAGCAAAGGTCAAAAGCCAGCATCCGTGAGCAGACACATGGCATGGGTAACTTGCACATCTGTAAAGGCACCATTAATGCTGAAAGGTACATACAGGGTTTTGAGCAGCCATTAAAGGATGACTTTTCAAGGACGTCCCTGCTTATTTCAGTGAGACAATAAAGACACATTCTGCTCGTGTTACAACAGCGTGGCTTAAGAGTGAAAGAGTGCAGGTACTAGACTGACCTGCTGCAGTCCACACCTGTCTCCCACTGAAAATGTGTAGAATATTTTTTACCATAAAATACAACAGAGAGACCGGACTGTTGAGTAACTGAAGCTGTACATCAAGCAAGAATGTGAAAGAAAACCAGCTACAAAGCTTCAAAAATTGATGTCCTCAGTTCACAACGCTATGAGAAATGAGTAAATGTTTTAAAAAAAATAAGATATTTTGTCAATTTTAACACGAAAAATACTGTCTTTTGTAGCGTATTCAGTTGGGTTTAGGTCCAAAAAGATTTTCAAATCATTGTATTCTGTTTTTATTTCTGTTTTAAACAACATCCCAAATTCATTGGAAGTGGGGTTGTATTTACTTTTTTTAATAATTTATTCTTTCTGAAGCCACACTGCAAATCTTTGGGAATGCCATATTGCGATAGGAGATCGTTTAACATTTATTACAGTTTGGATATCAAACATTAATGTTAGGGATTAGAGAGGTTCTACCTTGATTGGGAAGAATATGATGATCGTACTGACACAACACACTTTTGTCTTAGTATCAAGAAGCTTCAGCTACAGTCAGGCTCACCTGACCCTTAAGAGGAGCAAATTGGGCCAAGAGTCTGTCTTGAAATAGTCCTGAGTGAGACTCACCCAACAAGCCTCTGGGACTGACAAACGTCATTCACTCAGAGTGATGAGAGATGCTTAAGTGCTATTCTTCAAGCCATCGAGCCAAAAACTTCCCAGGTTGTGTCAACTGATGTTTCTTTACTGCTAAACGGCTGCTCTTTTTTATTTAATTTGTATTAAAAATTTTAATACAAGCTTGTTAATCAGTTGTCTGGACAGGCCTTTCATTTTTCATCACTCAAAACAGGAAGTCATCCTGATAAACTGGAGGGTCATTTACAAACTATGAGAGTCAAAATGTAACTGTCAATGAAACTCAGCATCTGACACACCCTCACTGGAAACTCCATTAAGTACATCCCTTTACCTGCTCGTTAATGCAAATAATCAGCCAATCATGGCAGCAACTCAGCATTTTTAGTCATGCATACTTGGTCGAAACAACCTGTTGAAGTTCAAATTGAGCATCAGGGTTGGGAAGGAAGGTGATTTAAGTGTCTTTGGATGTGACGTTGTTGGTACTGCACAGGCTTGACTCAGAAATTGCTGCCCTGCTGGGATTTTCACACACAACCATCCCACGTTTACAAAGAATGGTCAGCAAAAACACAAAACAAAAAAACAATGCATTCATCTTGGATATAGACCTGTTGGTGATTGGCCCAATGAATACACAATGTATGAATGTCAGGCCTGTCTCTTGAAGACACAAAAAATTCAAATCAATACAAAACACTGAATAATTCAGTTTGATATCTTTCACATAATATATCGCACACACTATATGGGCTTCATCAGTTTAGTCATGAGACATCCCCCTGCTGCCTTTGGTGCAACAACAGAACAGATGATTTAATGAGAATGTTCTGGACATGTGGAAAAAATATTTTTGACTCTCACACAGCCATCTTGGGTGACATCGAGATGACAAAAAACTTTGATGGCCATATATATATTTTTTTTTTCCCCACTGGCTGTGACTGCAGCAAAAAAAGGTTATATTATGTCACTGGAAATCTGAGCTGACTTAATTATTTATCAATTTATTGATATTTTCCTTTCTCTTTTAATTTTATTTCATTGTTATTGGTTTTTCCTCACCCTTTTTTAATGATTATGTATGCTATTACTTAGTATTTTTTCTATACAATTACGTTTTTTCTTATTTAATCTATGGATTTGAATTATTGCTGTGTATTGTATTGCACTAGGCGTGGGATGCACTGAAACTGTGAATGTTGGAATTGTGTAAAAATATACATTCATTGTTGTTACTGGGGGACAATTTAATATCTTGGTGAAAATGAATGGAAATAAAATATTTGGGAAAAAAGAAAAAAAAAAAGAAAATACTTAGGGACACTGAAAAAATAGAAGGAAGAATTTTCTAAATAAGCCTGTGAAAGAAGTCAGAATCCCAGACATATGAGTCACACTTTTTTTCTCTTAAAAAAATTTTCTGTATCTTTTTTCCAGTGGCCATAATTCTCTTTCCCAAAAGATAATTGAAGGGCAACAGTAACCCAAATAAGCAGTCATTTCAATTAGGATATGCAGGATCCCTTTTCTGAGCACACAACAGGTCAAATCTTGAAGCAGATGGACGCACACTGGATGCCACTTTTGTCAGCTAAGAACAGGAAACTGCTGCTATAATTCACACAGGTTTATTAAAATTAGACAACAGAAGATTCTTAAAATGTTTCCAGGTCTTTTGAGTCTGGCTTTCTGCTGCCACATTCACATGGTTTGGTCAGAATTCAGTGTGAATAACATGAAAGCACAGATCCATCCTGCCTTGTATCAATGTTTAAGGCTGCTGCTGGTGGAGTAATGCTTTGCAGGATATTTTCTTGGTTCACTCTGGGCCCCTTAGTCCCACCTAAGCATAGTTTAAACCCCACAGCCTACCTGCATATTGTTGCTGATCATGTCCATCCCTTTGACGGCCACAGTGCGCCCAGTTTCTGATGGATACTGTCAGCAGGATAAAGCTCCATGTCTCAAAGCTCAAATCTTCTCAAATTGTTTTCCTGAACATGACAATCAGTTAGCGGTCCTCAAGTGGCCTCCTCATGGATGTGCAGCTGACAAATCTGACATAGTCCCGTTTTGGTAAGAAAGTTTACACATAAATGAGGTTTGCGGGAATATCAACTATCCCATAAAAAGCTCCATAAGTCCAAGAAAACGCACAGCTTGGCCTTTATTGGATGCTTAAACTTCAGTTTTAGTTGCACAAACAGACTGTATCTCCTTCTTCTAACTGCATTAGAGCTCCAGCTCTCTAAATTAAGCCTGTAAAAGCATGTTGAGCAGTGACAGGTCTAATCCCAGAGGCCTGTAATCCACTGGGTCATCCTTTGTGACTTTGCCCTGTGGAAGATGTCCATCTGTAATAAAAATGACCTCATGTTTGCCTCTCGGCTCTGTGAGCTGCACCCACAGCGGTGACATGGTGCAGAGGGCCTGGTGCCTGTGCGGCTCGGGGCCAGATAACGGCAAATGAGATGTGACAGCAGAGAGAGGAAACAGGCCCAGCTGACGGGGCTAAAACGAGAACAGAAGGTCTTTTGATTCTTTTGCTTTAGAGTTTACACAGTGCGGGTACAGTATGCAAAGTACACATTTAATTATCATGAATAATGGAGAGAAGTCTATGGGGAGAGACAGACAGAGAATGAGGTTTCAGAGCACTGAGCTCCACTTCTTCTCATCAACCCTATCTCCATGACGATATAATTTCAACAATACAAATGTCGAGCACAAAACCCTTCTGAGGACATGCATCCTTTCTATTTGTGGTCCAGAGATGACAAGTAGTTCCCACATAGATCTTGGCTTATTTATGATTCTACATTTAGGGAAAACAACAGTTGTTCTGGGAGAGGTTAATTATTTAAGAGCTCACGAAGTTGACTGAAATCAGCACATCACAGGAAAATGGAGTGAAATGAAACACTTCTTTTCATGTCTGCTTGAGAGGATCTGGCTTTGTAGGAAGGCCCCAGTAGAGCTGGAATTAACCCCTCTACACCCAAAACAACATTATAACTGGTATTTTGTATTTTCTCCTTTTTAGCAGTCTTACGATCATCTACTTCAGTGTATTGAATATATATCTACATCTGTTAATATATTATCCATACTGTCTTTTTTTCCTGTTTTTGTCCCAAGGGAGATGATCCCAGCTGTTATTGGACTGGTCACCAGTTAGTCACAGAGCTGACATAAACGAATATTCACTTTGACACCTACAGGCAACTTGGAGTCACCAGTCATTCCACTAAGCTTGTTTCTGTTCTGTGAGAACTTTGGAGAACCTAAACGTTCATGCAGAAATCACAACTATATATATTTTTATACATAATAGAGCTAATAGAGCTTTTAGTGCAAGTTCAAGTTAGCTCCCTCACACTCCCCATTCGGTAATCATCACTCATTCATAATTGCTGTGCTCCTGCTCTGCGGTCCTGTCACTCGTGGGCGTTTAATACAATCAATCTCTAAGCCAATCAAGTTTCCCCGTGTTCTCTCCTGGTCAATTACTCAGCTGTTGCCTCATTTTAAAACCTACTCTCCTCTTATTCCAAGCCCACTTGTTGTTCATTGTGTGAGTGGAGAAGGATCGAAGGTCCACCAGTCCAGCCCGAGATGTGGGTTGTAAAGATGTGGGTAAAAAGAAAATGAATCATTTAAATTTGCAGGATGTGAGTGTGTAGCGGGTGAGACAGAGTATGAGAAGGAAAGAGATCAGAGATTAAAATAATTTTCACTATTCTGAACCTCTCAATTTCTGATAAATACCATGACCTTGCAGTGCAGATGGACCTGCTTCAGTGTCTGTAATAGGGTAGATCCTTCTTGCCAAGCTCCAATCTACAACGATTGAGAGCAGCCCAAAACGGGACGGTCCAATCAGAGTGAGACGACAGCAGGGACTGCTCATACAGAGATTAGCATAGATGCTAACAGCCACAGTAGCAGTTTTATCAGATATTAATTGCTCTACTAAATGAAAACAAATAACACTATAGGAAGTATGAACTCAATAGGAAGTATATTTTCGATCCACTTGCAACATGTCTTGCCAAGTGTTTAATTTTTGAAGTAGCTTATGATCTGTCCTTTAGACAACGGCAGTAGCGCCCGCCTATTACATTTTCTGATTGGCCTGTAATAAATGTGATTTATGGAATGATTATCCATCACCTGCTTGCTTCTGAAAGGTTCTGCCCTCCCCAAACACTTTCCATGGGCTCTCTCCCAGATGAATCAGTGTAATATATTGAACAGTCTATCTAATGTGTCATCAATCAATCAATCAATCAATCTTTATTTGTATAGCGCCAATTCATAACAAGTGTTATCTCGAGACACTTTACAATAGAGCACAAAGCTCTTCATATTATGGATACACATATATGCATAGATACATATATACATATATAAAATACACATATACATATATATACAAATATAAACATCCGACACCCAACATGAATCCATATAGCCAATCATGAATCCCTCCATCATGGCGGCAAGAAAAAACCTTCTGTTAAGCAGCAGGAAATCTTGAATGTGGACCCCAGTCTCATGATGAACAGCAAATCCACACGATGCTGTGTTGGGTGTGTGGGTAAAGGAAGGGAGGTGGGCGGAGACAAGTGGACTAAAGTAAGAACTAAAGCTAGTGACAGATCAATGGACCAATCATAGACCTGTCGTCGTCAAATTTGTTTCTGCCGCATGTGTGTTTCTGTGTCATGTTAAAATAATCCCATATTCTGACCAAAGTCAGTCAAAGGATTTGCAGGATGGATGTACCTGATGGCTAAAGTAGAATCTGGTCAATCCAGCTGCTTTGCAAGTTTACTCTGTTTTTCTTCACTCAGTGCATCAGTTTCAAATATCCAGTTTGTACACTGATGCATGGAAAAGTATTTACTGCTGGTTTGCCTGCGTTTTGTACAAAATATATCATATGGAGCGTGATGTAAAACCAAATACGGAAGACAAAAGAGCACACAGCTGAGCTTGAATGAGCAAAGTGGACTTGTTCAGAGTAAATGTCGCACCAGAAATTGTTCTACATAATTTAAAATACTAATTAACCCCTGGTTCAAAAGGCCGTGGAAAAATCTCAGAAAAAGGTTCACCAATATTTAAAACTATTTTGTAAAAGATTGTGAGATTTTTGTAAAAAAAAATAATATACTGATGGTTTTTAAAAGAACATTGAGTTTAGCTTGTAATCAATTCATGTCAAATTAATTAACTGTTGTAGCTTGCACTGCCACAATGCCTATTTGCTGTTCAGCATCTGATCTGTTACTCAAGTTTGTTAAATTTTTATCCTATTTACTTCTGTTTTTTGTGTTTTCCTTTGGTCAGACAATGATAATAGCCAAATACAAAGTAAATGTCCAGTAGTTTATCTTCAAAGGTGGAGATAGATAGATAGATAGATAGATAGATAGATAGATAGATAGATAGATAGATAGATAGATAGATAGATAGATAGATAGAATTTTTTTCCACAACATCCCAGCTTCGTTAGAGATGGGGTTAATGTTGCTGAGCTAAAATTCAGCTTTGTGTATTAATTAATTTATTTGTTGGACCATGGTTAATTTATCTGAAGTTTTGCATGAGGCAAGCACACATTAGTGATGGGTGATACCAGACTTTGAAAAAAATCTAAACTATACCGATATTTTTTGCTATATTTTTTCTGACGCTGATACGGATACCAATTATCTCCTGCAATGCATACAAAATGATTCTGATTTTTTTATTAACCAAAAGAACATCAAGAAAACATGTAGTCCAGACTCTAGACCATCAGACCTTAACCTGAGTTTAGATTTAAGTCTCAAGAAAATAAATTTAGTAGATATTCTAACATTAAAGACATAAGGTTTTTTCACAACAGTACAAAACATATTTTTTCTTTCTGTCATTTCTACATTAATTTGCCACAAAACTACTTAAGCCCCTGTGTGTGCCTGCAGGTGCATGTAAGTGCTGTTTGATCCGTCTGATTGGTGCTCAAAGTCACATGACATGATGAGTGGTGTCTTGGCTGAAGAAAAAGAGAAAAACTGAAAACAGTTCCTAAAACTTCACAGATTAACATTTTTTGGAGTACTCTTTTGAAATCAATACTTTGGGGGAGTGACTGATACCATAAGAGCAGTTGTGAAAGTATTTACACTTCAACACACGATATTAATACTCCCATCCCTAGCTCACATCAGACCAGCACAGGCACTTGATGTGAGGATGCGGGTCCGAGTCAAAACATTGAACATGGTGGACCACTTGATCGTGTTTATGTCAGTGCAGCCAGTTTGATTTGACAAAGTCATAAGAATGACAGGGTAATAAATTTAGAGAGAGTACATAGATGGAGATAGAGTTGGAGCAAAAGTCTGACCATGTTGAGTTTATACTCAAGTTTCTGCTGTTTTGAACAATTAGTCCTGAAGCAGCTATGGTAAAGTTTCAGCTCCTGAATTAAACTGTGAAACTCAATTCTCTTCTCTTTCACAGAATTCGATGTAACCCTTCAGGTCGTCTTTTTGCTTTAATTAATCGAAATGAGCGCCGGATCATAGTCAGTGGAAGTCGAGTTCATTTGACTTCCACAGCTCCATCTTTTCTTTAGAATGAAGAGACTTCATCCATTAAATTGTATTTCTTCTAATGTGAATAAAAGGTAATGGGCAAAAGAATCACTCCTGTAACATTCGCCATACTGTGATGTTTATTGCCATCACCCCAAGGCCTTCAGGATTAAAAAATAGACAAAGTTAATCATAATCAGACCTCTTGAGGATGGTGAGTGTTGCTCTTCAACTGCTGCAGAGGACACCATGTTACGCCCGTTTCACACTGGAAGCATTTTGTTTGCATGCAGCTCCAGTGAGCTCCGCCATAGCTTCCACGCTAGGCCCATGAAAGTCCTGCAGCCTCAGGGTGTCTCCCTGCTGTCACAGCTCCATCTCTCCATACATGTCATCCAAATAGCAAGCTTCTATTGAAAGTTTGGGAAGAAGGAAATCAAGAAAAATGTGTCTCCCTGTCACCTTCTGTCCATTTTGGGCTTCCATGAAAAAAATGGACAAGCCTCCGGGTTTTGGGATTTTCAGCATTAGACGTGCTGCTCATGCCTCCAGTCTGAACGTTCTCACTTATATACAGATTGAAAACACTGCTGCCGTCATTCAAGAAAACGTTTCTAGTGTAAAATGATCCTTACAGGAAGAAACTGAGCTTGCAGTTTTGCAGCTTTAATCCCATTTATCTGGAAAATATGTCTGCTGCTTCCAGCATTAGTGACATCTCCTTGGAATAACATCTCTGAACACGAGTGACCAAAATGAGAATTAGGTTTTACATTTTGTGCTTTCAGTTTCTATATTTACTGCCAATCAAAGCAGAATAATGCCAAATACAAACTGTTAACACAAAGTTAAAGGTAATCATCCCGTCTGCTGTGATTTGCTGTGATTACTGACCAATCAGTGAACACTCTGCAGGCTCTCTAACAGCTTGTGTGTGTCCAGTTTGGAGCGATTACAGCCTCACTGTGACCTTGTTAATGTGAATTATGAGAGCAGACTTCACATGCAGCTCAGGGCTCATCTGTTAGAAAAAGATCTGAGCTGTCCTTGTCAAATCAAGTGTGTGTGTGTGTGTGTATGTGTGAAATTGTTGTTTCATCAATAAATAATGTCAGAGTGAGCTGTGATGGCCACACAGCTCCTCTCATCTGTGATCAAACAGAAAACACTGTCCTGCTCCCAGACTGAATACACACACTGAATAAACACACAGGCAGTGTCACACGCTCACACATAACCAGACAACAGAACATACGACACACACTCATGCACGTGCCAACAAGAAACAAACAAACACACATCGAGTCCTTGTGCTCCTTGACTAAAAGATTTGACCTGAAAACATTACAGTCATTGTTTTGCAGCATTCAGTTGCCAAGTACAGAAGACTTTTCAGCCATTTTAACACTTATTATCCACACTTATTAAAAAAAAAATCATTTATTATGGACCTTACCATACGTGAGCCACATGTGTGAGTGCAAACAGCAGAGAAAAAACATAATAAATGGTGAGGATTTTTTCCTTAATGAGGAGAAAATATTTATAAAAAAAGGAAAAATTAAAAAAAAAAGGTACTGAAATACAAAGACTGAAATAAAGTTAGAGTATGGGGAAAAGTTTTTTTTAAAAAAAGTGTAATAGAGCATTAAAATTGTGCTGTATAAGGAAAGTAAAAAGTCAAAATTTACTGCAAAATGTCAAGGAAAAAGTAAAATGGTGTGAAGGAGGTGAAGATGTAAGTGAACATGCTCAAGAATGCATTAAAATTTAAGTTACAATTCAAAGAAGAAAGAGGAGAAAAAAAAGGTAAAAAAAAATCAGTGAAACAGTGAAAGTAACATGAAAAATTATGTGATATGTAAGTTAAAAAAAAAATACTCAAAGGCAACACTGTAAAGATTGTTGACAATTTGTGAGTGCATTTAAACGGTTCAGAAATTCAATGTTTTTTTTTATAAACAAACTGTACTTAAGAGTAATTTGCATGTTAGCTTTACCAATCTACAAATTTGTTGAAGAATTAATAAGGCAACATATATGTTTAAATCAATACACCACAGTGAGTGAGTCACTTTATATTTATTTATGTATTTACTTATTTTTTACTGCCACATTCAAACAGCCAAGTAGCAGTGATGTACCTACAGGGAGCATCCCTGAAATCATAAGGGCGATAGGGTGGGGTGGAAGGGGTGGGGGGTTAATGTGCTTGTCGAGACGGTGCTAAAGGGAGCAAATTAAAAACAACATGTCTGTAGCCCATTTTTAACTACTGATACCGTTGGCTCCTCACACTTCTCCATTTTGTCACTTATGTGTTTGTCCAGTAAAAATGTTGTGATGTGTAAGGCCAGGCAAAAGCCCACCGCTCAGGACCCCTGAGAAGAAGTGAGTCTGTATGTGTGAGATCACACTGGCAGTGAGGACAATCGTGACCTTGTGGATCAACCATAAAACAGGGTTAATTCTGCCCGCTCTTAAATTCAGACTGTTGAGTTAAGGTACTGCAGCAGTTAACATCCATATATTCTGCTGAGTTTTCCATATTAAAAGTCCTTTGGAAGACTAACAACGGGGACTTTTATTGTGGATAATATATACAGATAAAGGGTGTTTGATGTCTAAATTGTTGGCTATCAGTGTATTAATGAACAAGATCAAGGAGCGCCAGAATGCTTTTCATGTTGAAGAAACACAGGACTAAATGTCCAATCAAGCTGGAATCTATGAAACAAATACAAATAGAATATAAATCCATTTAACATCAATTAAAATGGACAGTGAAAATATGGGGTGGAAATTAAAGGGCTGTCCACACGGAGACGAATGAAAGATTATAATCCTATTGGCTTTTTGGGTGCCTTGAAATGCACAGAATATTTTTGAAAACAAGTCCCAGAGTGGATAAATGTGAAATCGCCTGCCTTGCATTTCCATGTGCAAAACAAATACAGATAGTTTCAGAAATTATATTGTCATAGCTCTGCCTCTCGCTTAAACTGCATGTGTGAGACTTGACAACAACAGAAACGATGGTGGAAAACTGTGTCGCGCTCGTGCTGCAGAAGCTGTCGAGATGCTCTACGACCACTGTGAGCAACAAGAGGACATGGAAACAACATACGCCAGCGTTTTACATTTCTCAAGTTGTATACGCATGATCCGTGTCTTCTTCTCTGGTTTGGGTGTATGTGTGTCGCAGAGTTGCAGCACCACTTACAGGCCTGGCATATGTACTACAACGTTTTCATGTGGATGGACACATTCATTGAAATGATGCTGTGATTCGTCTCTGTATGGACATGCTCTGGTGCAATTTTGTTAATATCAGTGCCATTAACAATTCCACTTCTCAGTCTGATTCTTAATCAATTCCTTCTGATTGTCTGTGTGGAAAAAAGGTAGCCTTCACAGGTGCTCAGTGACAACAACATCAACTACTCCTGGTATTTAGTGCTGAGCTGCACACATGAACGTTTCTGCAAGCTGCTAGTGTTTTACCAACTGACAGCTGTGCAGTTAGTGTCTTTTTGATGAAAATACTGTTTTGATCACTTCTGACTCCTGTCCTCTATGATTTTTGAATTCTCTGCTGGCGGCCTCTGATGAGAGCCTGCTATTGTTGATCTGCACATGCAGGACAAAATGGAGGAATTGTTTAGAAAAAAAGCATGATGTTGATTCTTTGAAGGACTTATTGGTTCTTAACTAGAATTGCTTTTTGATTCCCAACCCTAGTTAAAATACCATAAAATATAATGTGAAAAGACTGCTCTTAAAACCTACTGCTGGGGTCAGAGATGGCCTTTAGTGATGAAATCCAGAAAGATGTTGACTAACTCATAAAATACATTAACAGACTAGAAAAGCACTCACAGAGTGCAGACCTCCACCAAGCAGCTTCGGTCCACTTTGGCGAAAATGGTCCTATCTGGCAATGTTAAAGAATCCTTTAAAAAATTCCTGGATCCAGACGGTGATCCGGATCACCCCCAAAATGTACTTAGTTCTTCCATATCCCATTTCCAACAATTCCTGAAAATTTCATCCAAATCCGTTCAGAACTTTTCAAGTTTTTTGAACACAAACAGACAAACAGACAGATAAACGCTGGCAAAAACATAACCTCCTTGGCGGAGGTAAAAACAAGGTCTTGTATTAATGTCACATGAAATTGTCCTTAAAGAACCCCTTTTCTCTCTGCCCTTTATAGTCATCAGTGTGTGGGCTTTGAGGAGACCGTGCCAAAAAAGACGTCTGCTTAGAAGAATGGAACTGAATTCTCCAGATTAACGTGATGACTATTTTTCTCTGACAGAATAATAGAAAACGTCCTTGTGTTGTTATTCTTCACTCCTCCCTGGCTCTAATCCTCTTCATACCCATGGGTGGTCCTTTATTTATTTAATATTTATTGTTTTACGCCTGCCTGTCCAGCCCTCCCTCTGATTCTCTAAAAGCTTCCGCCTTCCAGCAGGTAAATGTTTGTGCAGCCAGATTTCCGGCTCTCAGAAGCCAAGTGCTCACTCGAACCCTTCCTTGTCAGAAGTGATATCCTGGCTCTCCCCCTCACACTCTGCTTGCTCCGGACGTCTGCTCGGGCTCCTCTGGACGTGAATGTTTTTCACCTCTCCGTCTGATGTGTGGAGTGCTGCTGCTGATCTGTTTGCTGCTGCGTTTCATCTCCTCTTCCCCCCCCCAGGGAACAGATTTGTCAGGCAGGTGGCCGTCCAGGTTTTTATCTCCAACTTTTGGTTTCCTGCTCTTCTGCCAATTCTGTCCATAGCAGCCTGTGTAACCATCTGTACTGGTATCATACTTGAAAAATATGACTGCATGAAAGAGTTTAGAGGAGGTTTACAGTGAGTGCTGGTGGTCCTGTGCAGACTGAGGGTCTGTTGAATGAGTCCTACAGGGACAGGTTTGATGACGGATTTCAGAGCTTACTGTTTCGTTACTGAAGCTGCCAGTGTATATAGTGATCATCTCTATATACACTTACTCCATCATGGACAACTGGTGATTCTTCTCTTGACTTCATAAGTGTGAAATAAAAAGTACAAATAACCTCTGATTTAAAATCTATGCCTTACACCCCCATCTAATGAAAACACATTTCAGTCTGGTCTGTGCTTCTACCAGAGACAAGGTCTCACCTCCTGAGTAGAGAGGATTTGGAAAAATAAATGTTAGGGTAAAGCTAAAATCAATATCTAGCCTGATCCTAACAAGGCAGGAGACTTTATATGTTTTTCAATACTATTATTTTTCTATAATTTACACCAAGATAGCGCTATGCTATTTCCGACTATCCACAGTAATACTATTATGATATTTAACTTCATATAAAAAAGTCATATTGTGATATAATTTATATAAAAAGATGCCTGAGCAATACAGATAAGACACTTTTTTGGCAAGTTTTCTTGCATGTGCAGAGTTTGGACCAAAGTAGATTTATTTTTGTTACATATTATAATTAATTTGGTGTGTAGAGATGTGATTAATATCAGCATAAAGGCTCTCCCCTTGTTTGCTATCACCTGCAATACCTGTGGGACACCTGGGAGACTGATGTCCAAAAGATGATACAAGTTTAGACTTTCAAGTAACTGTACAAGAGTTGTCCAATTAAAGGAGAGTGTTCATTTGTCTTCAATAGCAGTGCCATTGTGAGACTATGCAACCTGCTTTTTATGCTCCATTCAGAAAGATGGACAGGGATGAACGAAGAGAGGGAGAAGTATATTGTCTATCGACTGGAGACAAATACAACCTTGCACAGCAGCTTGATCAGCCTGATTCAATGCATCTAATCAGGTAGATCCATCTTGCCAAGCTCCAGTCTACAACGATTGTCATCATCCCAAAGCAGGACGGCCCAATCAGAGTCTAGAGCAGAAAGAGGTGAGAGATGAGATAGAGACAACGGCGGGAAGTGTCTACACATATAGAGATTAGCATAGATGCTAACAGCTTAAGTAGCAATTTTATCTGATTTTGAGTGTATTTCTTTGTCAAATGAAAAACAAACAACAACACTACAGACTTCTTGTTATTAAGGATATTTCCACTCCACTTCTGACATGTTTTGACCAGAGATTGTTTGATGAAGTGGCTCATGTTCTGCAACAGAGCAGAGCCCACTACTGACAGAGAGTAGAAACAGGTCTTTGGGCACGACACTTAACCCAAAGTTGCTCCCACTGCTGCGTCAGTTGCGTGTAAATGGGTATGAAAGGGCATGAATGTGTAAGTTGGTACTGAATTTGATTTCGCCCAAAGATTTGTATTGATAAAATAAATAAATAAACAAATATGTTTCAGAAAACCACAACAACGTTTTTTGGGTTAAATTACCAAATGTGCAATTAGTTATTTAGTAATTGCAAGTTCAATTCAAATGAAGTTCAGTTCTGCCACGCTGGTAGGTGACGCTGGGTTGATGAGAAACAGGTGATGATGATGATGATGATGATGATGGGGTCCATCCTTAACTGAGTTGAGTTGGGAAAAAAAAAAAAAAACTGGTCAATTCAAATGATGAAAGAACCGTGTTGTCCGTCGATCCGCACAGTCAAGATAGCTGTCAACGTCCAATCATCATCTTTCTGACTCTGAAGTATTTTTATTTAAATGAACAAATAACTTAAAAAATAACGCTTAACGGCTATTGTAGGTCCCTGCGGCTCAGTGTCACGCTTCTGTCACAGCTCTTCATTCTAATTCTACAGGGACGTTTACGACTGAAAACAACAGTCTGAGTGAAGAAGGGTGGAGGAACAAGAGGAACACACTTCATACTCAGGCAGGACATGCTGATAATTTAGTGAATACTGATTTACTCCAGCATCTGTCTCTGCTGCTTTCACACCAGTGAAATGAGGCTCTATGAAGCAGATCTGTGGTGTAACAAGTTGTGATGGGTGACATCAACACTTCAGCAGCAGCTCGTGATGACTCGGCAGAAAGACTAACACGACATTTAGAACGTCTTCAGTATTAGCACATCAGAAGTCTGATTCTCTGCTTATTCACCGGGGCTCCTGCTCCATTCTCTGCTGGTGAACATCACACCCAGACGTCATTCTCCTCTTTGGTCTGTATTTCTTCATCCTGACCTGTTTCTACTCTCTGTCATGCCTCACAGGTTCATAATTAAAAGGCTTTCAACCATTGTTCGCATATGAATAAATAATTTCTTTCTCTTTATCAGTTAAACTGTTATTGTGATCCATATTTTTTAATGTTAAACAAATGCAAAAAACATTGATGCTGACTCTGGTTGGCTGTTTTTCTTAAAAATTAAAAATGACTCCAGAGTTCACTTACATGAAGTAGTTCATAATTTTTGTGAAATATGAAATTATTCTCCTATAAACACTCTCTAACTTGCAAATTGCTCTTATAATAATGACTTTCCTGCAGGCAACATTGTGTCAAACAGAGATCTGCCTCAACAGTGTGGTGCCTGTATAGAATCACACTTCGAGTCAGGAAGGTGGTCATCAATGGCAGGAGCTTTCAAAGAACAGTGGGGAACGCCTACTTGTGTCCACAGGGAGCGTTTTTCCCATTAGAGGCGCCCTCAGCCTCAGTTTCAGAGCACTTCTCGCTGATGCTTATAATGATGCCACATCCACATGTCTCAGTAACACCAGAATGGCAGTTTGAAATTGCTCTGTGTGGATTGTATTTCTTAAATCACTCAAAATGTCACCCAGAAACCATGAACACAGAGTCAGGAAATCCAGGAAATAGTTTACTTTTGATTGGTCAGTGAGGGAGCAGCGACATTGACAAGAGCAATAAAATCTATTAATGCTGACAGGGTTTTCCACTCAGTACACAGAGCGAAGACAATGCTGGACTACACTGGTTTTGAATTTAATATGTAAAATACGCTGCCTGTGGGCGCAGAGCCTTACTCCTCCACAATCACGATCAAGATAGCACTCTAACCCATAATCAAACATGCGCGGCAGAAGTCAGTGTTCGTAATTTGAGAGCATACAAACATTGACTTAAGAGAGGAAGCACACAGAAGTGAATATGAACAAGCGTCGCTATGGGGGCGACAATAACATTTGAGAAAAAAAACTTAAGAGTATTAGCTCCATATTCAACAGTGGCTCCTTCTGGTGTTGATCGTATTAGAGCAGAACTTTAATGACGTTCAGTGGAAACAACACTTCTATTGATCCATCCTGTCAAATCTCCCTTTTCCTCATTCACACCAGTCACACCGGATGATGTCATCAGCCCTGCCCACTCACCTCAGTTACCCCCTCAATTACCCTGATAATTCGCTGCAGCGTTTGGGCTTGAGCCTACTCGGATGCGGATAAAATACTGAGGGGACGTGATGGAATGACCCAGGTAAGGTTAAAGTGGAAAACTGGCATTCACACATATGGCTCGCTCGGGTAAAGTCTGGATAATTTCAGGGTGTGAATGTGGTTCTGGTGAGCATGTCAGTAGACTCTCTACACATAATGACTCAGACATTGATTCAAACCAAGAGCCTTCCTGCTGTTAGGCAACAGCACATACCACTGCTCTACCATGCAGCCCAGCATGATCTGAACTTTACTTTAAATCCATCAACAGGTTACTTTCGATCGTTGTAGAAAAGCTGCCTTTGGACCCATTTGTTCCTTCTCTTTAGGTTTTCTTCGAAAGTGAAGAATCAGAGTCCCTGTTTCTCATTTAGAAAATGCTTTTAAGTAATCACCTCAGCTGCAAACAACAGTATTGATTTGTTTGTGTGCTTCTTTTTCATCTATAAAGCTGCATACTTCATCAGAGAGAATACCAGGCTTTATATTTTAAATGTGCTTGCTTTTGTTCTTTAAACAGTGATATAATGAGTAAAAGGTCATCGGTGGAACATTTGTTATTCAGCCCACAGTCTGTCCTGTTTCTGCACGAGTCTGAAAGAGAAAAATAAAAACACTTTGATCCTTTAGTCAGAGTCGTGCATGAATTTTCCCTCCTGCTCAGAGCAGAATGTGAGGATCCAAAAAAGGTCAAGAACATGCACCTCTCTCGCTGAGGAGAACAGATATGTGAAAGAAAACATCTTGGCTTCGGGATGTTTCTGAATAAAGAGGAATGAGAAAGAAGACATGAAAGAGAAGTTAAGTGCAGAGGAGCAGGTGTCAGCACGAGTTCACTTACACTCCGCTGGTTCTGCACAAACTTTTACAGAAACTGCAGCAACATGCTCGAGAGAAACAATTGACAATAAACCATGCAAAGATAGGGCTTCTTCACTTCCTCCCATAAACAAGCTTAAAGTCAGACTGAATTATGTTTCAGTGAGGTGGAAAGAAGAGCCGTAAAAGAGATACGGCAGGTGCTCAGGGTATAAAGAGTTTATATTCGGGTGAGGAAGAGGCTGGAGAGGCGGAGAAATGTTAAAGAAGAATAAAAATGTCAGAGAAATCAACAAGTATAAACAAGTGCAATAAGAAAACTAAAATATGTTTGCTTGAGGCAAACACTGTTGAAGTCAGAGGCCATCGAGAGAAATATAAAAGGGGCTGTGCTTTTGTTACAGTTACTGTATCTCTGGGTAATTAAGGGTCAACTCTGGGTTATCAGTGCAACAAAAATGGGTCACTACTTACATTATTCATGAAGGTGCCGACTAACAGCCTGACTCATGATATAAAACATGATATACAGTTCGGAACATTGATAATATCCTGACACAAAAATACAATAATCAACATATTACAAGGATATCATAACTGGATTCATCATATCTGATTAATCTAGGGAATAAAATAGCTCTCAAAAGGTAGAATTAATCAACCACTCTGCAATTTAGTACCATATTCACAAACTTTAACTGATTTTCAGCTTATTCATTTCGGTGTCACAGGGGCTGGAGCCTATCCCAGCTGGCATTGGGCAAAAGGCAAGTTACAACCTGAGCAAGTTGCCAGCCAATCCCAGGGCTGCATAGAGGGACAGACAACCATTCACATTCTCACTCAGACCAAAGGTTAATTCAGAATCGCTAATTAACCCAATGAGCGTGTTTTTGGTCTGTGGAAGGAAACCAGAGTACCCAGAGAAAAACCCACGCACAGGGAGAACATGCACACACCACACAGAAAGACCCAGATCGTTCAAGGGAGTCAGACCAGAAAACTTCTTGCTGTGAAGAAAAAGCACTACCTGCTGCTCCACTGTACCTCCCGGAGCAATATTCATGTTTTCATTTTGTAAATAGAATAATATTGATCTTTTATTATTTTTTTTGTATTTTATTTTTTTAGGGATGGCAGCAGCAGTGTTTTTTAGTAGTTTGGAGCAGCCTCTAAAATTTACCACACATGTTCCACCAACCCCTGGTTGTTGAAAGAAATGGTAATTGGGATGTAAATCCCCAGTTTCAGCCCGATACAATATAAATTCTCTGGAGGATGACATGATAATAGCTGATATTAACAAGCTTGCCCTGATATGTTTTTGATTCTGTACCATCAAATCAATATTTTGACTTTCAATCGATCTGATTGGATCATTGACCAGCCAGTCGATACATATAAAAATAGATGTTGATGTTTTTAATACCCCTAGCAATCACTTTGATTGGTGTATTGGTCTAGGCCATGATATTTGCTGACCTCATCCCTCATTTTTGAAAATCCAATGCTCTACATGGTAACTTGTGGTTGAATTTTTAGGTTTCTTTACGACTTAAGTTTGGAGGATTCAGTTCCTTCTGGGGGTGAAGTGGCAGCGTTGTTTATTTTTCACTTGGTTTTCTTTCACTCTGCTCTTTGTCAGGCAGACCAAAGAGTCAAATGATGTGTAATATAGCCACCTGCCACTAGTTGGGGCTGCAGCATGCAGTCTTGCCATCCAGCCTATTGTTGCACTTTAACCCATAAATATACAACCAGCTTTGATTAATAACTTCAAGCTTGAAGCAGTTCAGAGGTATTTTGAGCCAAAAAAATAAAGATAAAGCTGCATGAAGGCTGCATCAGGTGGCACCTGCATATTGACTGGAGCGATGTGTATCCAAACACATGAGTTTGTAGATGTTAACCTGTTAAATGGATCAGAGGCTACTGGTGCTAATATTGCTAACATTAGGCACACTCTGCCTTATCATTGCATGCTACAATAGCTTGCTTTGATATTCTGGCAAATTCAAGCCACAGCTCACTGTTTTTTGGTTTCTTTGACTTGCTTGGTCTTTGTTTGGTTTGGATGGCTTGTACACCCACCAGGAAACAAACACTGGCTCACTTAAAATAGAACCAAGACACCCTGTTTTCAGGTGGATCAGAGTTCAGGTTGTTGGTCTGCATCAGAATTTGTTTGAGCTTTTACCTCTCCTGAAATCAACCGAACTTTCCAAATGAATCAGAGTTCTTTTGTCATAGTCAATGAGATGATAAAATTAAAGTAATACAAGTTCACTTTACAATTCCCTCCACAAACTTAACTATAGTTGCTAAACAGTAAGACAAAACAGGAAAAAACATGCATGTTTGTTAATCTGTATCAGATTTGTCAAAGAAGGATGCATGTCAAAGCATTGTGAACAAGCTGCTGTTGAGTCTGAAAAACTAACCACTATGGTCCATCTGACTTTAATTTTTCTCAGTTCAGCAAATCGTATTTCATGTCATTGAATGCAGCCAAGACAAACACACACAGACTGGAGTCAGTAAATTGTAGGAAACACACTGAAAACAGGAGTACTTAGGTCACTTAGTCACCTCATTTTGTCCATTTGATGTTATCACTCGTCAACATTCTGTCCCAGGGTGAAGCTTGACATTCTTTATTGACCTACTTTATATTTTGAGCGAAGCGAACAGATTATTCAGTGGTTTAACTTCTGCACACCATGACTGGAGGACAGGCACATACTCGCCTGTATTTATGTGAAACACCCTGAAGTCTATCAGTTTATGCAAAAGAAGTAGATACATTCAATAAATGTTAATCTATTTAAATTTGGTGCCAATTCGGTGTTTTGTATTCCTCACTATGAGGCATATTTTTAAAATCCGAGCAGAGAGAGATCAATGCTCCCTCCCTACGGGCGACCACAGAGAAACTGCTCACAGGTGGAGGTGAAGGTGGAGTGTGATCTGCATACTCTGCAGATCTCACCTCAGGCATGCTGAAGCAGAAGAAGTAAGCATGGAGCTTTTTCGACTAATGATGCTACATTTCATGCATCAGTTTCAGTGATACAGCAGGAGGAAACTTTACTTAAGAAGAACTCATGAAAATCAGAATATGATGGTTAGATACAGGAAACATACTGAGGAGTAATTGGCAGTGAAACTACCGTGGAAAAAGTGGCAGAAAAAAAAGTAGAAGTAATTTTCCTTGGTAAGTACATTATATGTGACCTTTTTTTCTCATCATGTGACCTGCATTGATCATGTGACAGGTCCAAAATATTTAAAGGAAATAGCTTGGCAGCCATTTTGCACCTGTCCTAATGGCTGAAACATTTTGGCATGATTTTAATGATATAGCCCTGATGATATGAAGCCTTTCACTATTCATAAGTAAACTATTAATCACTCTGAGTGCTATACACATATTGTACACATACTTCAATTTTCTAGGGACTCATAAATTTGGACATGTTAGTGCAATAATTACACACATTTCACTTTTTTATAAGGGAAAGTCTACGAAAACTATAAGTGACCTGGTAAGACTCACAATTTACCTCAAAAAACCCTCTAAAAAGCCAATAAATGCTCAAAATTGTATCAAATAACTCAACATTAGAGCCAAATGAATGAGTGAAAGCACCATCCAGAGTATCCATAGAGGCTGATTTAGTGGAAACCAGCCATAAGCATAGTGATTTCCCCGTGCTGTGACAGATTTGTTTTCAGTAAATAATGGATAAATGAGTCAGTGAGGGTTTGTTTTGAATGAAAACAGTGTGAAAGGAAACTGAGCACATTTGTATTCAAAAGAAGCCGTGCCAAGCCGTAGTACCAATACGCTTTAAACCAATTGGACTGTGGTGTAGCCGTCCCTTCTCATATTACACCCCTGCAGCCTCCTGACACTGAAGGCTTGTTCTTTCTCGTGCCATCCGTCGCCCGTTCAATGACGATTCATTACTCTCATCCATTCAAAGTCTCTCACTGAGACGCTGAACGATTGCATGCCGAGAGAGACCGTGTTCTCGTAAATGTATCCCCTCCAATAAATGTAAGCCTGTGTTCACTATTGTTACAGCTCAGTGTGTGTTTGTAAGAAGAGACTCACTGTCAATGATTGTTCCATTGTAAAGCTCGCCTCACAATACCCCTGTGTCCCCAATCCCCGCCACATTATGTGCTGTGTGACTCGGCTGGTGGCTTTGCAGAAACATCTCAGCAACTCTGCACTGTATTTCCTGGACTTCTTCCCTGAGCTGCGGGATTTTCGGTTTAAAATTCAGACCTGATGTGAGTTTTGGTGCGATGTATGTGTGCCGACTTCTTCTAAATGGAATTAGCGTCACACTTTTGAGAGTGACAGCTGCAGGTACGCTTCACTGCATCTTAAGAGCGACACTGACTGACATGTGAAAATGCGCAGACAGCTTTGGCTTTCATCAGGGTTAACAGCTTAAACTGCTCACCACACTCTGATTTATTCCTGAAGATTGAGGGGCCTAGCTTCAAACGCACTGACAAAATACAGAATGTGTCATGGAGCTGTGAGTGATGTGAACCAGGGGGACGGGTGTCAAGGTGATAAATCGTCACTCTCTCCATCTCTTCTGCAGACATGAGGTGTGTCGACTGTGACTGATATGAGGCCGGAGAGTCGGACGTTAGGGACGTTTCAGAGAAACAACAGAAGTCACTTCGACAGCTTGTAGGTCTGGGACCCGAGTGAACGAATCTGTATGAAAATGACTAAGAGAGAACATGTAAATCTATCCGCCACTCAAAATGGTGACTTTTAAGATCAATCTGAAAAGTCCATGAAAAATTCCTTCATCAGTTTTATAAGCCTCGATGAAGAATGTTCCTGGGTCAGTGAAGGTGTGAGCCAGGCTGGAGGGACTCTTCTTCAGCCCTGGAGTTTGACTGTCCCACTGTATTTCACAACCTTTAAATTGAGATATAATTCTGTCATCACGAACATAAAATCTTGAAGCAGTGCCATATCAACTACAATTTTATCTTTTTATAATGTATTTTATCAAAATTCTAATAGAAGATTTAATGGGAAGGTTAGTCAAGTTAGCCAAGTATGTGGTTCTATTCGATATTATTCTGATCTTATATATTATGGGGCCTTTTAGCTCAGATATGGGTTGGGGGTCTGCAGCTTTCCTCTGAATGATTTATTGATTAAATAAAAGCTCCATTGTGATGCCATTTCATTCATTTTAAACACTTTTTTTTTTAAACCCAAAGTATGACAAAGTTAAAATCTGATCAGTGTTGCTTGAATACACATCCTGTCATTGTTTGTGCATAACTACAACTATATGTTTATATTTTAATAGATCTTTTTACCATTATCATTGTTGTTTTCTTATTGCCACTGACTGTAGTTTATTTTACTCTACTCTTTCTCCTTTTTCTAATACATGATGCTGTCTCATCTAAATGGCTGTAGTTTAAGTTACAGTCACAAAACTGCACACTTCAGTGCGTTAACAGTTTTTCAACCCCCAAAATGGTTTCCTTTACAATTTTACAAAATAATTAAATCCATTGAATTAATATTTCAATGAAAGCCTGTATCTATTTGCTATGGCATGCACTGTGGGCCTCTTATTAAGATTCTACATGTTTTCATACATTTGTGTACATTTGATGCCAACCATCCATCAGTAAAATGTACTAGTGATAGGAAAAGTTTGCCTGTAGCCATTTTGCTAACTTTTTTCACAATCACACATATTTTTGAACTGCCATAACTTGTGTTGCTACTGTTTTCCACCCCCTTTTGGCCTGTTGAGTTTTCTCTTGTGTTTCTCTTCATGATTGGCAGCTGTCCGTCTGTTTCAAGGTTTCAGCCAAATAATTGTTAACACATTGCGACATGCCCATGAGCACATAAGATCATGTAAGGAAACATACATAATGCCACTAATCAGCTTTCTCCAGGTCACCTCAGGACCATTTTTCTTACCATCTTGAGAGGGGGGACTTTATTTGGAGGGGGACATAATGTGACCTCCTCAATGCCATACAGTTTGTCATCCTATATACTTTTAAATACATTTTTCTTCTTCCTGTTTTTGGTCAAGACCCGTCTGCTTTAGATACAGATGCTTTCGATTTTTTTTCTCTGCATCTAATGCAAAAGGTCATTCAGACACACTAGAATGACTCACTTTAATGTGTTTAATAAAACATTTTCTTAAAAACATTCATTTTAAATTATTTTACTCTAAATATATTTACTTTGGTCTCCCATCTACAAGTTATTTGAAACAATTATTTTGCCCCCTTTTTTTTTTTTTACCTGAAATTTATCTCAGGTGAGAGCAAGGGATGCACCAATTTGGATTTTTGTTGGTATCAGATGTTCTGAATTTTCTAAATTCATTATTGCCAATACCAGTCTTTCTTGTCAAAAGCACAAAGCCTTCATTTAACTAAAACTGAGCTGGTCCTTTCATGGTGACAGTCTACTTGTGTTAGAAAACTGAAATTTATTAAAGATTATATCCTTTATAAACAATACTTCTGATTAATGAAAGTGGACATTGACTGAAGATTAGGTACACCACTATGATACATTTGGACTTTGTGCCAATGTATGAAAAACATATGGCAAATTTGGCCAAAATATTGGCTTTAAATATTGGCAACAACGTTATAGTTGCCACTATTGATAATCAACTTTTTAAACAATAATCGACTAGTATCAGTACATCAATATATTTTGTACATCCCTAGTTAGAACGTTGTAGGGAGATACAGTGTTCACAGCTGCCCCTTTGGACACAGCCCGCTGAAGAGTGTGCCCATTTGTTACCACTGCAGACACAAAGTCCTCTCTCTTCTTCTGCACAAATGCACAAAGGCTGTCAATTTTCCACTCTGGGAAACAGTGGAGTGGATGTCCTGTCAAACAAGAGTTTTCAAACAGGCACAAATGCAAAAATGAACCATTCAAACAACTGATGAAATGCAGCGTAAGACTACTTCTGCACACTGAGCAGAGCAGAGTCAGACATCACAACCTGTAATGTAATATTATGCAATGTTGAACAAAGCCCGTGTTTGCATACTTAAAAAAACAGATGCTTATTCCTTCAGATGTGTGACGTTTTTGTTGTTTAATGTTTGAAATGGTGTGATAACTACTTCAACTTTCTCCTGGTTATTAGACGAGGTATCTGTGAAAGTTGCAAGAGATACCAGCAAGTGTGTGTGAGTTCCTCTGAGTTGTGAAGGGCACTTCGGTTAGCATGATTTACAAGCACAGTTTATGTAAAGTGACAGCTGGTGGCATAAATATGAAGTAGAAACGGATGCACTCTCTGAGCATCAGCAGCTAATAAACTGAAGCTTCATTTTCACAACCAATTTGAGCTGCTGATTATTGTAATTCATCACTCTGAGTCTCAGGGATCAATGAGCAGCACCAAGTAGCGAGTTTTGTCTGCAGTTGCCTGTAGGCCCGACGTTATGATAAATGACTTAATCACCTGAAGCTGAGGAGGCTGCACCTTTACTTACTCGCAGATCAGAAAAGTTTAGCTGCGTTTTAACCACAACTTCATCTCCTGCACCATCAGTCTGATAAATACGCAGCCTCTGGAGGGAGAATCAAGTATTGAGAAGAATTGGAGATTGGATAAGTGTGAAGCAGATTGTTTAAAGAATCACGATGCTGTTAGGCTTCTCCCCTCCGTAATCCATCCCAATAAAGCCTCCAAAGACACCCATGTATTACTTCTGTCTGTTGCAATGCCTCACCTTGGGGAAGTTGGAGGCAGCAGCATTCCCAAACACCTTATTTAACAATCAGTGCTTTACGGAGACAAATCATGCCCTGGCTAATGTAATACATCATTCTGAGCAGCACGGACACTTTGCAAATATTCTGTACAGAAACAGGAACTCTCTCACTGCTGGGCCTGAATTTTAAGAGATTCCCCGCTGTAATAGGAGACTTTAATTATTCTCAGATGATATATCTTCAGGACACACCAGCTGCTGAGTGAGGAACTGTGATCAAAATTTGCAAAATATTGTTATCACACAGATGTGCATCAAAATTAATGGAAAATGTTTTAGTTTGAGCCTCATATGAACAAAGGAATAGGATACAAAGTGATGGTCAACATTGCAATTTAAAAACAACCTGATGAATATTAAGACCTTGTGAAGTCAAACAGACTTATTCTAGTCATGACAAAAATGAACTAAAATTTACCTGGCAGTAGCCTGAACATTAGCCATGGAAGGACGTCGTCTCTGTTCCAATACAGAATGAGCAGCACAGGAGATTGTATAGTGTATTAGACACATTTACAACAACCAACTTTTCTACTACTACTTTCTACTACTTTCAGGCCTTGTTTGCAAGTCAGAGGCATGGTCTTTTGGTAAGAGTTGTTCCAAGATGGCCACTTCTTGCCGGGCCTCTCTGGAAAGTTAGATGGGCATACGTGGGTCCCATTGATTTCTGCCTGTTGTGAGCTGCTGTCCACTTTGGTATTTTAAAGGAAGAAAAGCATAATGTGTTGTTTTCATCCACTGCATAAGCTTCCTTGGCCTGTCACTCTGCTGTCCATAACATTGCCCATTTCTTTGTTCAACTTCAAAAAGTTTGAAGTGCACATCTTTAAACCTCAAACTGCTTTAAAATGTTTACCTGTGAGAGACTTTGCTGATGTGGTATAACAACCTTGTTGGTTCTTGTTGCTGTGCTCAGTCTTGCCATGGTTATGGCCCATGACTTCTACAACCTCACCTTGGCAGCAGAGTTTGGCTGTTTCTTACCCCGTTTTAAGCCTCCTACACAGCTGTTAAGTTATCGACTGTTCCAACCTGTGCATCAAAATGATCATTAGCACCTGTTTGTTTCAACTGGTTAATCATAGACCTGACTCTAGTCCTACAAAATCTCTGAATTTGTACAAGTGTTCCCTGTTACGCCTGTTTCACACTTGAAGCATTTTGTCCATGTGAATTTGCTGCACGTATGAGCTTCAGCAAGTGTCCCCACAGCTTTCACACCAGGCGCGTGAACTTCCTGCGACCCCAGTGAATCTACCTGCTGCCACAGGTCTATCTCTCCATACATATCAGCCCAACAACAAGCTACTTTTGAAAGTTTAGGAAAAGCCACATTAAATCTCCCCACAAGGAGAGGAAACCTACAGAAATACAGCATTTTGAAAAAACAAAGGAGGCAAAGTTAAGCTTTAAATTTGAGAGGGACAGACAGGAAGAGTAATTGGATGGTTTCTATCTTTCCTGTGACATACTCTACCACTGTGGACATACATGCCAGCTGCATTACGGTAAATATGGCTCTATATTTGTCATTTTCTGTATTTTTTGTCAGAAATGTGCGCAGCTTGCAGAAAAAAATAGATAAGACTCCTATTCTCAAGATTTTCGGTGCAGTAGACGTGCCTGATGTAGCTTGTGCTTCCAGTCTGAAAGCTCTTACCTGATAACATGCACACCAAAATGAAATCATGCACCACTGCTGCCATCATACAAGTAAAATGCTTCCAGAGTGAATTGGCCCTGAGGATCCATGTGTACCACAGTGCATGGCACACAACTCACTGTCCTCTGTTATAAGTAACTGAACAATGTTTATGTTTGTATGTTCATCAAATTTAATGTCTTTGGTCCTTTTCTCAGTATTTTGATGCTTTCAAAATATTGTCTAAATCTTCATGTCTGTATAAAACCACTGTAAAAGAGCATTAGCATGATCCAAGCGTGTTTTTATTAAAGTGTACTCTGTGGTCTTTTCCATCTAAAAAACATTTTGTTCTATTGCTCCATTAAACAGATTTATTTCTCACAGCTCTTGAAATCTAAAGGTATTTATGCTTCACCTTAAAAGCTGCTTAAAGGCAAAAAGCTATTGGGCTTGTTAATGGAGCTGAATTAAATAAAATGAGCTCATAAAACTGTTTCCTGTGACAGTCTTTAGAAGGGTGAGGCTTCCTGACGGGGTTCTCTATCACATCGAGTCTCACAGTGTTAAAGCTTCATGGACTCAGAGATCATCAAGAGGGCACATAATTATGGTTTGCTCAGATTAATGAAGAAGAGAAGGTCTTATCACACTTTTATTTAGACAGGGTCAATGTTTAATTTTAAAAAGACGGATTCCTTTTAATTCAGGAGAGAAGACTGAACTCATTTCAACATCTGAACGGGCGTTTCCTCACATATTTTCTTAGACAGTTCAATTTTCCGATGCAAATGAACATCATGGAGCATCTTAAACCAGTCTGAACCCAGGCTGCACGGGGTCCTTTTACCCTTTACCGTGTCAACGCTGAATATGGAGGCAGAGCTCTTACAGGGCTGCATTTAAGTCAGAGTGACAGTCCAATTAAGCCAAATAAATAAAGATAAATAAAGCAAACAGAGGAGCATGATTCAGCGAGGTAAACCCTCAGAAAATACACACATCATCAAAAAATCTCCAAACACAGTAAAACATTTGAAGTGTTTTAGTTTAAGTCAGCACTTTCTCCTCTCACACACTCACACACAGACGCACACACACACAGACGCACACACACACAGAACAACCTCATAACCACCACACTTGAAAGTTTTCTTTTCTACTAACAGGTTTTTTTTACATACAGCTCCTGGGAAGGTGCCCTTGAGCGACCTTCTGCCACACTGTGTGTTTATTATTTTTGTCTTTTGGGACAGATTTTTTAACCTTGTGCAGCAGCTGGGCCTGCCTGAAGCCATGACTGTTATCAGGCAGGTCAATCTTGTCAAGCTACAACTGTGAGCGGCCCAAAGCAGCACGGCCCAATCACAGTCCTTTAGAGCAGGAAGAGGAACGAGCTATGAGTGAGAAGACAGCAGGAAGTGACCCCTCATACAGGGATTAGAATAGATGCTAACAGCTTCAGCAGTTATACTAGATCTAGACCACATTTCTTTGTTCAATGAAAAACAAATATTTTCAGTACAAACTTCTCTAAAGGAAGGATATTTTCCCTGTTTTTAGTGAGAGTTTGTTTTACAAAGTGGCTCACACTCTGCAGCACAGAAGCTCCTCTTACAATATCACCTGTTTGGCCCTTCTGAAAGGTTCAGCCAAACTCTTTCTTTGGGCTCTTTCTCAAATGGACTAGTGAAATATATTACATGGTCCATCATAATGATCTAGGGTGATGTCTGAAAAGAAATCTAATAGGATCTGGTGCCTGATGTTCACTTCTAGCATGGATCAAATAAAATCTCAACTATTTCAAAAAACAGAAGCAAATGTGACATTTTGATCATTTCTGGCTTTATTATTTTGTTTTATTTTGTACATCACTAAAACAAGACTCTTCTGGTCAAGGAGCTTTCATCTGCTTATTAGAGGAGGAAGACGTGTTGCTCAGGCTATTTTAAATTAAAAATGCAAAATGAGGATTGTGCAACGTCCCTGAGGTTTAATGACCT
The DNA here is from genome assembly GCA_037902135.1 of Cetoscarus ocellatus. Classification (NCBI taxonomy): domain Eukaryota; kingdom Metazoa; phylum Chordata; class Actinopteri; order Labriformes; family Labridae; genus Cetoscarus; species Cetoscarus ocellatus. The sequence goes on along the minus strand of JBAMNC010000159.1, from coordinate 1,406,471 downwards.
TTGGCCTCTAAATGAACCTCCTCAACAAATACAAGAGAATCACGGAGATAAAAGAAACGTCTGGTGGTCTCCATTCAACCCTCTGTTTTCCATCCTGACCTCATTAACCCTCGGTCCATTATAGAGAGAGTCCAAACACAAATAATAAAAGGCAAATAAAGGAGCTTCTGGCAGGAGAATGGTCAGGGACTCCACATGTCCCTGCTGTTATTGACCTTTTGTCAAGCCATGCTCCTACAGGAAGTGAGCCACTGTCAAGCTGCGCCCCCTGCAGGAAGTGATCCATAGTAGGTTCTGCCCTCCTTAGTTTATGTTACTCAGTTTGACAAATCTGTTGTTCCTGGCCTCCCCCCCATTTGAAACAACTGAATGCAACTTGATATTTTATGATGTTTTTTTTCATATTTAATTAATGTTTGTCAGGGTTGGTGGAAAAAATTAACTAACAAAAAACAAGGTGAAGGACGCAAATGCAGATAAAATGAAAAGGCTTTATTATAAAAAAGGGATCGAAAGTCCAAAAAGTAATCTTTTACAAAGTATCAAATTAAACACTGGTCAAACAAAGAAAGAAAACGCTAGAAACTAAATACAAAGTCAATGAGAAAAGTTCAGCAAAAAACATAAACTATCTTCAAAACAGGAGGAACAGAAGGGAAAACAAAGAGACGCTGAAGACGAGATGGAAACATGGACGATGAATAACCCAACGAAGACAAAGGGGAACACAGAGACTAAATACACTGGGGAAACATCAAACACAGGTGAAACAATCACACAGGTGGAGGGAATCACAATCAGAGGCACACAGAAGGGAGGGCAGGAAAACACCACATGGAACAGAGGGATTTCAAAATAAAACAGGAAACACACAAGACAAAAACTGCTGAACACAAAATTGGTAACTTAACTCATACCATGAACAGGATCATGACAGTAAAACAGGAAACACAAGAGGTCAAAACAAGGAACACAAGGAAAAAAGTATACAAGATAAAACAGAACTAGCCATTTAGTGTTATTATTTTCAAAACTTAGCCTCAGTGGAAGACTTAAAACAAAACTACAGAATGGTTTGAGAAGATTACTTCAATTAAAAAAAAAAAAAAAAAACTGTTCAGTTATTAAAAATCAGAAACATCACTGGTTTACCATGTTAGTAATGATGCCTATATCAATAAATTACCTAGCTATTACCACCAAAGTCACCGGTGTCAAAGTCAAGGTGGTTTTCAATGCTGAAGTGACAAATTTGAGGTGATTATTTCACCACAAAGCATTGAGAAGACTCTCTTATCACACAGTGTTGCACGCTATATATATGCTGTCAATACTGCACCAATTTTATGCCCCAAGTTTCTTCTTGTAAACAGAACATCAAGTGCTTGACTGTGCAGGTAGAGAAATGGGTGTGTGGTGCTTTGTACTGAGGAGTAGCCGACACTTAGGCTTGTCAATACTCAGCTCTCAGCTAGATGGCAAAAGTGAAAGTATATAATTTCTTTCATTAAAAGAGATGCTTTAAAATCTTGACTATGTTATATGGATTAACAAGCTCTACTAAGTAAGAAAGGTTGAGCAAAAACAAGAAAGTCCCACCAGCATGTCTTTGAAATCATTCTTTCCTCCCTGCCTGCATCGACATGAGTGATGAAGAGAAAAACAGAAGGGTGTTGAGACAAAAAAAAACGGGTAGCTTTGCACTGCGTCACTTGAGGGCAGTTAAGGCACCCACATATAATTCCTATGATAAGCCTATGGGGCCTAGTGTGCAGAAGGGCCCCATTGAGGTTAGCAAATACACAGTCCAACCTAAAATTACACAGTGATAACCTTTAAGTCTTAGGGCCCTAATTTCCTGGCGCAACGCAGGGTGGCGCAGCCTGGCGCACCCGCGCAGTGGTAATTTTGTCAGGTGCACTGCCTTGCGCAGCCAATTTGGCAGCTTGGCACAGTGACAATTTCATGCCAAAAATACGCGGGAGGTGCGCCGAAAGCTCGCCAGCTCCAACCTGGTCTACTCTCGGCGCAAGGCGAAGCGCGGCCCGCGCAGTGATATTTTGGCTGCCCAGCGCGCAGTGCGCACACGTCACCAAGACCTCACAGGCAGGTTTCCACAGTTCCAGGCACATTTAAATGCAATAAACAATCACAACAACCCCTATTTATTGTAACTATGTGAATCAGCACATACACGTATATATCTATATTGATTGTCCCGTCACACTGATGACAGATCAGAGACGTTTGTCATAATGGAAACTCAACCTGACGGCAGCTGGAAGTGTGACGCAAACTAACGAGTTCACATCTCTCAGCCAGCAACAACAACAGCTACATCATCCAATACGGAGTATCCGGCTTCTCTCATCTCATGAAATTCAAAAGAAAAGAAAAAAGAGAGAGACGCTCGCTGAATAAATGTAAGTCACTCGGTGTCTTAAGCATTTACCTGTGACTGCCCATATTTCTCTGTTTTAATCTTTATTCCTAACGTGATCTAAAAAGATGGAGTACATTATTGCAAGGAGGATCAGGAGGAGTTATCGGGGGGAATATTTCACCAAAGGTTCTGCTATTGGGCGATGACAGACCAGGAATGCAGATGGATCACAAGCATGATGCATGGATTAGCCTGCTGCTGTGTTTAAATGTAATTTTCACTTAATTTTGCACTCCTATTTATGACACAGGAACAGATCACATCTGTCCTGCGAGGTGGTCCACACGGTGACGCGCATCGTGGCCTCAGATGTGCGGCCCAGTGGCCTCTGCGCTCTCCCAGCTGCTGCAAAAGTGACAGCGGCTCTGACCTTCTTCGCCACCGAGGTGAAATTGTCACTGCGCCTCGCCTGCGGCAAATTTAAAGACGAGGAGAGGCGTTCATTTGATTGGAGAAGATTACACTCGGCTGTGTTAAACCCACTCACGCCTTCTCTCCTCCCTCTCTGCTACTTGCGCCGGTGGGAAGGACGGAGGCATGGGTGTGCCCGCCTGCGCCGTGCACAAAACTTGCAAAATGCCCTGGACACACTCCGTTAGCATGGTGCAGGCCCGGCGCAGGGCAGATGTGCTGTGCCTGCGCCTGGTCTACGAAATTAGAGCCCTTAATGTCAAAACTGACCATTAATTTTTAAAACAACAAAAATATGTTAAATTTATTTCTACTGGTTACAAAATGTAAACCCCTGTTCTGAAAATGACATGACCTGCTCTAATAATTTAAATCTTTTGGATAGACTGGTTGAAATGAACTCTTAGGACAGTAATGCTAGTGTAAATTACCAGGCTAAGATCTGCAACAAACTTACTTTTGTCTGATCCATATTCTGCATAAAGCCAGATCCTGGAGCATATCAATAAGAGGGATAGAATTAACACCACTGATGGGATTAAATTACATCAGGGGGGCCCATTACCTGGTCTTTCAGGGGACAAGCATTTTCTGTTGCTGGGCCTGGTTGCAGACAATATGTATCTAACTTCACCCCAAACACTGGTCTCCAGGTCCTCAGATACATATCTTATGAAGAAAATATGAATAGTTACCCATGAAAAGTCTTCATATATTTCTGAAATACAATTCTTGCTGCTGTCATAAAACCCCTCTGCAGGCAGTTCTCTCTCCTGGGTGAAGGTCAGTGCAGCACAAACACCAACATTTCATTATTTTCAGTAGATTTATTAACTTTTAAACCCTCTTAGAACCTTTAAATCAAGAAACTTAAAACGAAAATTCATGTTTACTCATGGATTTATTCTAAGTAAACCCTTACATGCTCTCATAGTAATTATTATGGGCTCTCTGTGTTCAGACACTCAGCATGTGGGGCAGGACAAAGTCTCTGTTGTTTTTTGGTTTCCATAGTAACACTTTCTCTTGTCACTTTGGCAAAAACATACTGAGGTTAAGTCACTTACTTTGGACTCGCTCCTACTGACCGGGCTGCTTGATTCTCTCACAAAGACTTGACAGCGGTGGTGAGACAGAGGGAGCTTCAGGTGCGAAGAAAGGTACAGAATATAAAACAAGAAAACACTGACCCAGAACATGCACACTCAGCAAAAAAACTTCACTGAATTAATAATAGAGGGAGGAAACGCTGGAGCTCTGGGTTTGTGCTGCACTAGATAGAACATACTGTAGTTGTGCGTGGTTTTCTGAGGACATTTTGATGTCTAACAGCATGTGTGCGCAGCGTTTGTGGCATGTCTGTTTATATTTTGTAATAAAAGGCACACAGTCCAGGAGCAAAGCTAAGTGCAGAGTGAAAGAGGATGGATAATGAGTCCTGTGTGTTTTGGACATCACAGAACTCAAACCAATCAGGGGCCACCTCTCATTTTCAAAGCAGTGAGAACCTTCCAGCTTTTGTGTGACTTTACAAGGCGTATTTAATCATTGGGCCCAAACTCTAGTTCAGTGTTGAAGCTAAGATTTAATTTATATTTCACTGAAGCATTCTAACGCCCTGTCTAATCTTCTCAAAACAGAAATGGGACAGTTTTGTGAATGTCACTGATTGGCTTGCTCTTCAAACTTCTGCCCTTGTGTACTTTAATTGCAATCCCCTGCTAAGAGGTGCAAGACAGTAAGGTGTCCTTTATATTGGTATAATTATCATTATAAATGATGCCATGTTAATATTGTAATGATGATAATTCTTGTAACAAACATGAGTGTAAGGTATAACTTTTAGCTGTAAAGTTGCAAAACTTTCTTTTAATTGGGCCCAGACAAAAATTTACAAACCTTGTTCAAAGATTTTGCAGTCATTGTGCTAGAAGTTGAATAACTGACATTTAAGTTTTTATAAAGTACACAAAGTCCTCTTCATGAACAAAATCAGATTTGGAGTCACAGAGTCCTGTTAAGTTTTGTCGTCTTTACCAAAAAGCATGTAATGGCTTCTAAGACTCAGCAGTAACATTGTATTTTACCTCTTTAGTTTTTTATTTAAATAAGAGTCATACTCAACCCTGAGAACTGACATTTCTTGAAAGACTGCAAGGTTTTTATCTTGATGCTGCTTAATGTTTTTGGTTTTATTTAAATAGTTTGGAGTGATTGTGGTCATCATGTCCACTCTTACCTTTGTGCTGAATAACACATCCACCCTAGTGAGTCTTTTTTTTTTCCTACTGTCAAACATGTCTATCTGACGAATATTACAATGAAATTTAAAAGGGAGCATCTTCCAGACATGGACTTAAGCCAGGCATCACATGCAGCCAAATTAATGGTCAGCATATTTACTGATTTTCAGAGAAATGATGAGAGAAACAAACACACACTGTGCCTCGTTCTGCACTGTCACACATAGACATTTTAGCCTGTAGAAAATCCTGTTCTTTTTAGATGCTTCTAGTCACAAAAACAACTTATGTTGTTTTTGTGACTAGTTCCTGGTGTAATCAAATATATTTCTTAAGCTAGGGGTCATCAACTATATATTTGTACAAGGGCCAGTTTTTTGCTTGACAGGCATTATGGGAACCCGATTTAAAAAGATACAATAACGTAAATATTTAGGTCTAACCAACATACAGAAAAAGCCACTTCAATTTTTTTCCTCCTCTAGCCAAGAGCCTGACAATTCCAGCCAAATTCCAGCCACTGAGAGTCCCTCTACCTCTCTACTTCTACCTCTTCATAGCCTTAAAAAGATCAGTGCATATGACTCATGATACTGCCAGTCACATGGGGAAATAAATGTGAATTTTCCCTTCTGCTGTCCCTTCGGCTGTCTTGTTTTCATCACTGGTTTTGACTCTCAGTTTACTTGATCCCCCAGTTAAATACTGGCCAACAATGGCTGCCAGGTTTCAGGTCAAACATGAAGTCCTTCCTGATAAGACTGCTTCATTCACAACTGCTTTAGGGGTTGTGTTCATAGTTATAGGGATGTGAGGACTAAAACTACCACAGATTGTTCCTTCCCTCCCATTTTCAGGTATTTATAATATACTAGGGCCCAGATAGGAAGCCGCCAGTTGATGATCACTGCTTTATGTAATGATTAATTGTTGCTCATTAAATGTTTTCTCCACGAAAAGCTGTTTAACAATTCATGTTGAGCCACGGACACTTTAATAAACAGCATCATCCTGATTTTATATCACTGTTAAAGTGACATAATATTTAAAATGATAAACTAAACCACCTGGGTTGTAACTTCTCTGAAAAAATCACCATCCTCTCTCTGTCTGCCTGTGAGATGGGTGACTGATCCTAAGTTTTAAAAATGTTCTCAGCACTGTTGCAGTAGACAGTTAAAGAAAACTACAACAGTGCTGAGAAAAATCATTTAAACCTGGAACAAAAATGAATAAAACAGCAGAGGAAGATGGCTGACATTCAGAGACAGTCGATATGACACAGCACACTGACACTACTCATGGCATGGATGGAGAGTCACAGTGTAGGAAGACATTATTTCCTGCATTTTTTTTTTTTTTTTTCAATTTATCGACTCAAAGGCATCTTTTAAGTAGGCCTCAGTGCTCATTTTCATCAATCAGGCCTATTGTGTATACTCAGATTCACCATGACGCAGGATCAGAGGGAGCTGGGGCTGATTTCTGAACCAAAATAACAAAACTTTCTTGGGGACTCACTGTTTTTATCAGCTGCTTAACAATGACATTTAGGAACAACGTCATCTGAAAGTCACCAGCTGATTTGGCTAACCAAGACTCCCACCTGCAACACCATCCCAGTGCTAAAAAAATGCACACTTTGGGATATAAATCAATAGATTTTAGATAATTCGTGATGCTCAGGTTGAACAAAGCCATTGCCATTGACAGTTTGTGTCCTCATATCTTGTGTCTCATTTTTTCTCACTTCAACAGCATTTAGTCAGAAACAAGAAGCTGTGTTTGAATAAAACCTGGATCATTTTCAGCAAGTGATTGTTTATTAGAACAGTGAATAACAAGCAAACATGTTTGTATTTCAGCTGGCTGCACACTCAAATATTGGCTCCACTCTGAGCACACACGCAGGATAAAGCACACACCTCCTGCAGGAGGTCCACCTGAGGTCACACATGAAGCTGAGACGAGGTATGAAGATATTTTATACCTAGAGGAGAAGCTCCAGACTTTTGAATATTTCTGTTTGTTTCTTATTCTGTTTCATGCTGCATCTGTTTGAGGGAGAGCCAACCTACAGCAGATTTACCAACACCCTCATGTTCAAGTCACAGAGGACATTTTAGGACAGATGCTAAATCATTGTTTATTGATTTTTATGAATATTCAATGTTGACTTAACAAAGGCGTGACATAAAAGCAGTATGAACATTTTGGCTGTGCAATCATGAGACATTAGCAGCCTCATTAACTGTGGTACAACATTTCAGCTGTTAAACACGTGAGAAAAAACAAATGAATGAGAAATAAGAACACAAAACATCCTCCAACACAGGATGTAAAAAAATAATTGAAAAATGCTGATTTATTAAAATCCAACAAGGTGCATGCACCTTATGTTTCATTTAAAAAAAATAATTATTTCCATTTGTCTGTACCAACCCCTTGTTCCACCGCTGTATATGGACAAACAGTGGTTGCAGAGCATCTAAAAGCTGTTTGTTAAATATTGGGAAAAAATAAGGCCTGAAAAAATGATCTTTTTAATGTTTTGTTGTTTTTTTTTTAATTGGTTGGCCTCCAACTCTACAGATGGAGCCACATAAAAACTTCTCCACTTTCCCTGATAGGGTCATTGTTGGTCCATGGCATGATTTAGGCCATCCTTGTGTGAATTAAAGTTGTCAAATTTGCTCTATTTAAATCACCAGGGAAAAGGTTGAGGCTATGTGTTCTTGAGAGGGGAGCATGTTTTCACTTAAATATAGGCACAACCTCAGAGAGGTGAAGGGAATTTCTAGAGGCTGGAAGTTGGCAGGCAGCTGGCTGTTAGGGGAAAATTGACGTGGCTGGATCTGTATGTCAACACCTGTATAGAAAATGTAGCCTAAATATCAGTAAATTGATCACTAAGCAAACATTTTGATCAAGTCAGTTTTTTAGCTGAAAAGATGCAAAAAAAATGAATGGACAATGACACAAACAACACGTACAGGTGAAAGAATGAATTTATATTTGCCTTATTAAAGTCAAAAAGCACTTTAAGCTACTTTTTTGTCTTTGACCCAACAAGTTAAAAAAAAGTATAAAAATCATGTGTTAAATAAGGAATCTTAACTCCAGCACAGAAGTTTTATGATTTTCAGAGTTATAATGACACCACTTCTAATTCCAAGCACTCAATATAAATATGAACAATGAAGACTAAACATGACTATCTTGTGAAAATAATTAGAAGCCAAAAAGCTCCAAGCAAACGTAATTCTCATTCACATGAACCCCCTGGTGTGGAGCCTCGCTGTGTCTTGAGTGGGAACACCCTCTACATCCCTCATTTTTCCCAGCATGCTCAGTGCTCTCACAGGCCCGCTGTCTGATAGAGACACATCTCTTCTGTTTGACTGATTGACTATTATTGATCCCTGTCTGATTGAACCATAACGCATCACACAGAATTCATCAACGCAGCAACAACCATCAGGCAGTAGACTCATCTGTCATCCAGACCGCCATCAGACCGCTCCGTCTCTTCAGAATGACACGAGGGTGCCAAAGAAAAATGTAGACATTGAGGAAAACATCTGACCCTGAGTAACACATGTGAGACGTGATAAAACTGCAAACACTGAGCTGGAGAAAGATACTAATATAGGCATATTTAATCACCGTACTGCACTGTTGTAGACAAGGTACCTTATGGGCCATAACCTCTGGTCTTCATTTTATGATTTGATTTTTTATTTAAAAAAATAGTGCTATGGGTCGCCTTCCATGTTGGTGAGTGGGTTTTATCATTATAAAGTGATTAAAAGTACAAACACAGTTTCTAATTTGGAAAATACACCATTTTGTTTTCTTTCATATTCTGAAAAGTAGTAATTTGTTGAGATTTGCTGATCAAAGAAGGTGGCACCGCGGTGCAGAAGGTGCCTCACAGCGAGAAGGTTGCTTTTTTTTGTGTCAGTCAGGGCCGTTTTGTGCAGAGTTTATATGTTCTCCCCATGCATGCGTGGGTTCTCTATGGGCACTCCCACAAACAAAAACATGCTCATTAGGTCACTCCAAGCTGCCCTTAGGTATGAGTGTGAATGGTTGTCCATCTCTCTATGTGCCTCTGCAATTGGCTGTCCCCTGCCTCTCGCCCAATCTTAGCTGGGTTAGGCTTCAGCCCCCTGCAATCCTGAAAGGGACAAGCGGTGTAGATAATGGATGGATGTTGATCGGAGGAAGGTTTGCTGGCAAATTGTGAAAAAGCCAAAGAATCATGTAAACTGACATGGTACAGAAGCACTGCTAGACTCTGACCGTCTGATAGGACGAGGCCTAACTGTGCATACAGTTGGTCAAAAATGTACCCAACATGTTTATAATGTTAATAAGCAACTCAAATTTTCCCTAAGGCATGAATGTATGGGGAAGTGTCTGTCTCTCTTTGTCAGCCCTGTCATTGGCTGGCAACCAGTTCAGGGTGTGCCCCAGCCCTCACCCAATGTCAGCTTGGGTAGGTTCCAGTCCCTGGGACCCTGAAAGGGATAAGTGGTGCAGATAATGGATGAATGGATGAATTTATGTGCTTTGCTAGAGTGGCACTGCAAGAGTTAAAAGTTGAAAATATAATTCATTTGTGATATTTTTGTAACAAACTGCATTGAATACATTATGATTCTGGATTAACATTATCATATGATAATTTGTTGGCTTGTTATTCCAACATGTTAGGAGTCACAATATTTTTCAGGGATGTCCAAGAGTTAAAGCCGCACCATGTAAGATTCCAGCTTTCAGCTCTCTAGGGGCCTCTATGGTCGTTGAGTGTAATTGCACTGTCGTAAAGCAGAGCGCCTCACAGCAATGTGCATTTGTTGACATACAGAGGGAGGAGAAGCGAGCCGACAGGACATCCCAAGAGACAAATAAACCATGTGGACTGATAAGGTACAGTCTGATCATGTTTCTTTTTGAATAAATCATCATGTACTTACAAGTCCAACAATAACAAGGCAAAATCGGCATCGGTTGGACATCCCTCCTCGTCTTTCAGCTCACACCAGCGAGTGAGCGCCAGGCCAATGTTTATCCCTGTCCGGGCATTTAGCTTGTTACTCTCCCGCTCTCTCTTTCCATCGTTTCCAATAAAACATTTCTTTTCTTCTGGTTTTTCGCTGCTTCCGCCATGATAACAACTCTTCATTTAGCTTTCTTCTTCTTCTTCTTCTTGTTTAACGGCAGGTGGCATCCAGCGTCAGAGGAGCATTACTGCCACCCACTATGCAGGAGTGTGAGCCAGAGGTCCCTATTTCCATTAGGAAAATAAGTGCGTATTTACTTTAAACTAAATTTTGTTCATTAAATCTGTTTTAAAAATTAAAAAACGGCTTTACATTCTCCTTTTCCCAAAGTTTAGCGTTCACGTCGAGGGGGAAGTGATGTATGCCATAAAGCAGTCAAAGCAGTAAAAATTTGTAGTTCTTTAGTGTGGAAGTGTTCCTACCATCCACATCGAAGTTACATATTGCCAGTGAAGGTGATACAGACCCCCTCAGACCATGACAGAGGTGTCATCCAACCTGTTGTAAGGTGATGTACTATCACAATGATTCTAGAAATATTATATTAGGGTGGAAAAACTACATAGTGTTGGGTTAAAAGGTGTGCTTGGGGCAGAAAAAAAAACATGACGACAGAAATTGAGCTTCTTACGTCATGACAGTGTAAAAACCTGATAGATGATAGGCAGCAGGTTACTACAATACAAATATTACAGGAAGAACAAGAGAGGAGGGGTGAAAATTATAACTGCTGAATCAGTTCAGGCAGAGGATAGAAGTATTTTAGCACATGTTAAAAGAGACAGTAATGTGGAAAACACTTCTGATATCTCAGTGAGTATGTTTAAGGTCTTGGTTCGTCTTATGCAGCCATTTTACTAAAATATGGTAGACAAAGTCATGCTCACTCAGAGGCTGGCAGTCACCAAGTGACCAGTCACAGGGCTTGGGGTCTGCCCTGTTTTGACATGCAGCAACATTTCTGGAGAGGTGCCCATGAGGCTACACATAGGCCTCTTCCTTAGTGCAGGGCTACGTAGACCTATGATGTAGGTTACAGCTTGGACACACACTATAAATCAGGGCACTTTGTAGATGTGGTGGAAAAAGACAGCTGATGTTAGCTGGCACTGCAAGCATCAGACTTTGATAATACTTAAAACTTACCAAGTGTTTAAAGACAAAGGCCCTCCTGTAAGAGCCTGGCAGAGAAACATCCACAGATTTTGCCTCAGAAATCCTCTAACAGCTGCTCCCACGTGTGATTCATGAAATGTGAGTATTAAACCAATCCTGTGTTGATAAATGAAGCATTTGAAAACATCCATCATCGAGCTAACAGCCCTAAATATTCACAGTTATGCCCAGAATTTACAACATGGAGGGACAAAATGGGGTAAAAAGAGAAGAGCTGGAGGCTGACACTGACACAACAAAAGAAAAAATAAATGTTGTTTGTCAGCCTGAGAAGTGAGATAAATGAGAGTCAGAGACACCGTGTCTTCAAATAGACACTGGAGATCAGTTTTTGTTGGAAGAGAAAGATTTTACATAAAATCAGACTCTCTGCTGCCCAAATAAACAGATTTTAGAAACTATTTTAATTGTTCAGACATATCAGCATTTTAACAGACACCTCTGGACAACTTACTTAATAGCAGTTTACAGTTAAACAGAAATGAAAGCATCACATGAAAGACGTGATTTATATCAGAGGTTCATGGTTCATAAAAATCAGAGCAGAGACAGTGGTGCATGGGCATTTAGGCGCACTGTATATACATTGGGGTTTTTGCAGAGGAATAATCTGTTAACAGGCTGAAACAACAGACAACTTGTTCTTTGGAAACTCTCTAATAAACTGCATTACTTTAAATAAAGTTTTGTTTTCTCTCCATACTTTTGATCGCCCCTCACCCCTCTCTCCTTACTGCCTGGACCAGGCCACAGCAGTATTTTCTTTAAGTTTTATCCAAGTTTCCTCCAAATGAAGTTAAAATGTCATGTTTAAAGGACAGAAAGGTGTAATATTCCATAAATAAATCATAAACAGAGCAGCTATAATTGAGCAGACTCCTTAATCAGAGATTTGGACTGCTGAGCCCAGCAGAGACTCACTCCGCAAGTTTAGTTTCCTCTGCAATGTTTCTGTCAAATTACAGTTTTCAGTTGTCCTGATTACATCCTCCCCAATCTTTGCCACAGAGTTTTCTATTAAGAGAGAAATGTTTATGATTACTAAAGCAGCCTCTCTTTTTTAAAATAAAAATAATAAAATAGATAGACCATTCATTCAATAACTGCAAACAGAGAAATACACGGAGCGCCCAATGCTCAGGGTTATTAATAAATGTGAATGTTATGAGAGGTGGAGAGAGATGATAAATACATTTTAAATGATAATTTTGCAATTACTATTCAGCTTTAAATCTGTAGACCTCTCAGACTATTAAGTCTCACTGAGTACGATATGAACATTAACTTGTTCCAGCATGAGTCCACACCGAAAGTAAACCTGCATACACAAGCTCAGACCAGGGGCCTCATTTATAAAACTGTGCGTAAGACAGACCAGGTGGCGTACGCCAGAAGCACAGGAAATGCATGCGCAAAAAAACTTTCAGATTTATAAAAGAGTGCGCACACATTCCCTACGCCTGTTTCCATTCCACAATCAACTCTGAAGCTGTCGCACGTGAGGGAACGCTTTGCCCCGCCCATATTCTCTGTTCTCAGTTCTCCAGATTTTGTGCATACAGCAGGGTCAGAGCTGCGGTGGAAGTGCACACATTCTCCAGTCAAGTTTTTTTTTTTTAAATCCCATCAGTTGCTTACGAGTGGCGTATGCTTTCTTTTGTGCATACGCAGCGCTTATAATTGAAGCCCCTGATGTTTGAGCATATCCTACGCCCATTTTTAAATCAAATTCAGTTTGATGAATGCTGATCTTACTATGGAAATTAACCTTGCACAGCAGCTGGATCCACGTGATTCAAAGTCTGCAATCAGGCAGCTCCATCTCGCCAACACCAATCTACAAGGACTGTAAGTGGCCCAAAGTGGCACGGCACAATCAGAGTCCTTTAAAGTAGAAAGAGACAGAACTATAAGCAAGACAACGGCAGGAAGTGACTGCTCAGACAGAGATTAGCGTAGATGCTAACAGCTTCAATAGCAGTTTTATCAGATCTGGACCACATTTCTTTATTTACTTCTGACATGTTTTGGTGAGAGTCCGTTCTACAAAGTAGCTTACATTTTGTATTTTACACTATGGCAGTAGCACCTTCCAACTACATTTTCTGATTGGCCTGTAATGAATGTGATCGACAGATTTTTAAGGGTTCTGCCCATCCCCAAAGACTTTCTATGGACTGTTTCCTCGCCTTTGAGGTTTTCTCATACAGTGTTCTGTATCATTGTCTATTCCTTCAAACAGGGCTGTTTTATACAAATGGAATCAAATCAACGTGATAAAAGTCAATCAAAACTTGGTATTTAACGTCTTTTTTTAATGGGATGAACCCAGCTATAAGATATTACATCTAAAGTATCAGTGGCCAAGGAAGGTGGGGCTTCTCTACGGCTCGATTCATGAAATAAAATGTAAATACCAACTGTGCTTACTGATAAAATATCGCTGCACAGAATACAGCACTACATCTCCTCCCCGCTCACCTCCTGGTTCACCATGTCTTATTTCCCTCTCACACTGCTCTATATAATCTGGCTCACACAAACCCCTGTGAGGAGAGGAAACATATTTCTCTCACTTCTGGTGCTTTGGGTACACATTTGCATTTTCAGACATCAGATTCATTGAACATAATTTCAGGACACAGAGCTCCCTGGTGACTCCAGCAGGAAGCTGTTTGAGCCCACAGTTACTGATTTCAGCTCCCTCCATCAGAAACAGCGTCTGATCTATGAGAGGCCGCAGTTAAAGGTTAATGCTGCACCGTATGCAACCATCGATACACAACGCAAACTTAAGAGCTCTCAACTCGCCTCACTGATCAGCACATGGAGGTTATTTACACTTACTATGTCAGCATGGACAGAAGCCGTCAATGCCATTGACATGTACATATATTGTTGGGATTAGTGATCGATATGTCTTTCAAATGGCAGCATGTAAAAATAGATTTTCCTATAAATGTCTTACAAACATGAGTTTTATTGACCAGCTTCAGTGATTTTTCTCTTCAATTCATCCAAACTAAAAGCAGTTCATTTCATACAGGAAATATTTGCTGGTGTTTGCATTGTCAGTCTCGACTGCAGACAGAGTGAATGAATGTGAGAGATCATACTCTGAGTAGAGCCATTTAGAGATAATCTAACAGGATTAACAGCCTAGGACAGGATGGGTTGTGAAAACCAAAATAAGGTTATGAAAACAGGCACCAGGAAATCCATCCAGATATTGATTCTACTTTGTTCTGTTTGTTTGTTTGTTTGTTTGTTTGTTTTGAGCTTTTGGGTAGGTAAGGAAGTACTTTAGAATAACAACAACAAAATCAGGCTTATGATGATTCCAGTGTAGGGTTGGATAAAACCAGATGAAGGAAAAAATGTTTGATTAAATTTATAATTTAGGATTTTTTTGATTGAGTGTCAGGGTTTTATGTCAGTGTTCTGTCACATATCTTTTTGACTATCCAGCACTGTGTGAAATGACACTTGGATTTTAACCTGCCCATGGTCAGAGTACACCGTGACCCTCATTTGTCAAACATGCATACAACCAAAAAATGTCTGCTCGGTCATTTCAATACATAAACCAGCATTTATCAGTTTGAACATGGCCATGGGATACAATCAAATCCCACGTCATGTCTGGGCTTGTGTATGCAAATTTACAATCAGTGTGGACTCACGCTGCAGTGAATAAAATCTGTGAAGAAGAGTAATCCTTTCATCACTCTCAGTGTGTACAGATTTAAGTGTAAACAGTCAGCATCTATTAGATGAAGCATTTTAAAATGTATTTTCTGCCACACTCCACCTCTAAAAAAAGTACATTTGCTGAGCACCGCAAGCTTCAAGTTGATTCCTTTACTTACATTTCAAGCATATTTTTTTTCTTTACGCATTGATTTGAAAAAAAAAAAAGGCTTTAAATTTTAATTATGAACATTCTTGCTTAATAGTTAAACCAAAAAATGTTGTGGGGGGTTTAAGCAGTAAAAATAAGAACTGTTTTATGGGAAACATAAAGAGTAAGTCAAAACTGAAACTCTGATCGGCTCAGTGGTCTAAAGTCATCTCTAGTTAAGGAGCCTGTTTACTAAAGCCTGCATTATTTGTGATTTATTGATGATACCACTGTTTTCTGTGAATGCACCTTTTTAACATGATTGAAGGGCATTCTTAGACATGATAGTGTAATAACAGCAAGGAGGGGGGTGGGGCCATACAAGGGTCAACCAAGTGTGAGGAAGAAGTAATGCATGGACATGGACCGATAAGAAACTAAGACTTAAATCAATTTACTAAAACGCTAAAACCCCTGAGCCATTAAAAGTATTTGATCAAATGTGTTTATTTGGACAGCATTTCTCTTTTAGAATATTTATCCTCAGACACCAACAGATTACCAGCAAGCATTTGGAGACGTGATGTCTTTGACTCCCATTAATCTCGCTTTTCAGGCTGAAAAACATTATTATTTTCTTCTTCTGTGAAGGTGATGTCTCCAGCTTAAAAGAAGTTTTTTTTTTTGTTCTTGTGTTCATCCCTCTATATCATAACTTCTGGACTTCAAGGGGTCATATCATGCAGAAACAAGATTTAATACCTACAAATAATGTTGTTTATTGAATTGCCGACTCTACACCTCCAGAAAATCCCACAACATGAGATCTGCTCCTGTCCCCGATATCCGGGAGCGAGATTTCCCCCCTGAAAACGTCTCATAGCGAGATCTTCGCGAGATTTCCCGCAACCTGACGTCAGGTATTTTCAGTCTCTTCTCACTGGACGAGCCTGAGAAAGCAGCTCCTCCCTGCAGCTCCTCCCCGGTAATGCCTGAAGTGCCGAGCTGCAGCTAGGACGCCCACCAAGCTCAGCTGTTTATATTCTCTCCAGGACCAGCAGCTACAGTTGTAGTTTCAGTGTTTGTTTTCTGTTATTTCCCTGAGCTATATACTTGAGAGAAGACATGTCTGGGAAGGGTCTTCATCTGTGTTTTTTTGATTGTGGATCAAAATCACAACTATTTTCACTTCCAAAGAATGAAGACGCCAGAAAGCAGTGGGCAGGTTCAGCCGCTGTCTAAGCTGTTTCTGTGTGCTCATCATTTTACCCCGGATTCCTTTGTAAACAAAGGGCAGTTTGATGCAGGATTTGCATCTCAACTGCTGCTCAAACAAGGAGCAGTTCCCTCCATAAAGACTGTCCACAGAAACCCGGAACCACAAGCGGTAAGTAATGTAATCAGAGGAAGTAATGTAAATAAAGCCATGATGTAATGTCGAGCTAATGCTAAGCTAGTTAGCGTTAGCGTCAGCTGTGTTGTGTAAATTCAGACTTGTAGAGCTCTTTTACGACCACACGGTAGCTAAAACAGCAAAACTCACAAACGGTGCTTCATCCTCTGTTACTTACACTCGTAAATAAATATATGATATAATGTTGAGCCAATACTAAGCTCGTTAGCGTTAGCATTAGCGTCAGCTGTGTTGTGTAAATTCAGACCTGTGGGGTTCTCTTACGACCACACAGTTGCTCGAAAACCAGAACTCACAAACGGCGCTTCATCCTTTGTTACTTAAGTATCTATCTTTTAATTATTATGATGAACATATCTTTGAAAAGGTCCGCACACCCCCCTCAGCTGCTGAAAGTAATGGGAAGCTATTGTTAGCGGTTTGACTCACTGTTGTGTGTAATCACATAACTAATGTGGGCTTTTTTCTACTTAAAAACTCCTCTGTATTCATGGAGATGTGCATGATCGATCGGCGAATCTCATAAGTAGCCATTTTAATCATGTAATAAAGGCCAAACAAAAGTTTAATGTTAACTGAAAAGTCTATACAACGATCCACGGACAGCCGGGGCTAGTAAACAATGCACTTCCGTATGTCACGCCTCCGCTCGGCCTTGGCACCCCCTCCGCTCCGTCTCCGGCTCAGCCCTCACAGAACGGGCCAATCAGAGGACAGAGCACACGTGGTCTCGGTTCTCACGTGTACTCTGTCTGAATCAGAGCGTTTTGAGGGAGAACCTGGAAAGCAGCTAGAGAGGCTTTTGTAAATGCGATTTTGAGGCGAAGAAGGAGCTTTATGACCTGTAAATCATACAGAAGTACCCCAAATGCATCCCAGATTGGCATAATGACAAGGAAAACAGCATGATATGTGCCCTTTAACCATGAACTTTTAGTAAGATGTTATTTAAATAATTATTATTTTATCGGTTTGTATACTGGGATTTTCCAAACATACATGTTTCATGAATCACACATGAGAAATGGCTCAAGATGATTTATAAACCCAAATCTGCTCAAGTTTCTACGCCAGATTTATAAATGTGTTGGACCATCAGACCCAGGTCCTGGGTCTAAATAACTGGGTTTATTCAGTCCTGGAGTAAACCCATTCATCCAGAGTTTTGTACCCAGTTTAGCAGAACAAAAATGACAAGTACAGACAGAAACAAAACGACCCTTTCAAAAGTAGGAAGTGCCCCTTGAGAGAGATTTCAAACAACAATTTTGGTGCAAAGCTACCAAACCTGAAATCAATCATTACTCTGAATAAAGACAAAAATATGACTTTGAATATTGGATTTCAGCTCTGCTCTTTAATGTGTGAATCAGTCGGAGTGGGATTTCTCTTTTTTTCTGAAGCTGCTCGGATGTTGTTGGCAGAGTTGATTCACTTTCATCCTGGTGCCTACAAGTCTCTCCAGTGGATCAAAGCGATCTCGCCCAGAAGACACCTCCTCTCATTGTTGGAGTGTCCCTCAGGTTTTTAATTTGTCTTTAATCTGACTTATCCAACAGATAATACTGTCTCTTAAAGGTGTTTGCTTTCATAAATACACAACAATTACTTACCATTTATCTCTATCAAGCAAAAATAAATTAATCTTAGTTTAATGTTATAAATGTCATTTACTTTAAAAGTAAAGGGACAATGAACCATGTTAAACTTCAAGTATCACAGTTAAGACTAATATTCAAGCTAAAATCAGGTAAAATAGAATCAGTGGCTCCATGCTTTAGTAGCTTGCAGCAAATTTTTCTTAATATTTGAAAATCAACTTGGTGTTGGTGTTGGAAATTATGTAATCCTTTTTTTCCCTGAGTGATTGAGCACTAACACCAAGAGCAAATTTAAAAAAAACGAAGGAACACAAAGTACAGAAATCTGCTTTAAAGACTTAAAAAGTCAAATACCCTGGTATAACATAAAGGAGTGGGAGGAAAGAGTTTATGAAGACAAAAAAAACCTTTATTCCCTCTATAAATGGACGTACATACTCAGTCATGGTTAAGGATGGGAGTTTAACAGATTTTTATTCATGCCAACACCTTTATCAGTTCTGCTTATTGATCCACAGTGTATCACATGACAAATGCTTCTGCAAGTGGCCAGTGTCTCCACCATTACTTTAAAAGACATGAGCACTCAATATTGTGCTGTCAGTGTCATTTTGTATTTGATAAAGCCACAACTTTGACTTTATCATTTCTGCTCACTGCCTCTGATGAAACCATGACCTCCTTGAATCTCAAGCAGAATGTAACGTC
Source organism: Cetoscarus ocellatus (assembly GCA_037902135.1). Lineage (NCBI taxonomy): Eukaryota > Metazoa > Chordata > Actinopteri > Labriformes > Labridae > Cetoscarus > Cetoscarus ocellatus. The sequence goes on along the minus strand of JBAMNC010000159.1, from coordinate 1,387,565 downwards.
AAATATGAACTTTGTCTACCCTGAACATCTGGCTGAAATGGGAAGGAATAGCCCTGGAAGAAATGACATACACTGCATAAAAGGTGCTGTGTGATTCAAGGTGTGGCACATATCAACCACAGCCATTCTTGTTGGGTTGATGTCTCCATCTGCGCAGATGTAATAAAGACCAGAATGCTTCTCTCTTCATCTGCTTTGAACATTAGTTTCCACATGACAGAACAAAGGGGAAGAACTGATGATGACACTGTTAAATGTCAAGACAAATGATACTGATTCCTTTAGCTGGTTGTTATAGATTTTCTACTGGCATTGGTTTTCAATGCCTGTCCCTACAGACATGTTTCACACATGAGAATTGGAATCTGTTGCCAAAGCAAGCTGATACATGCATCAGTGATTCCTCAGATTCTTGACTATAAGACTGATAACACAGGCCAGGGACAGGAGCCTCTGGTGAAGGAGTCTGGAAACAAGACAGCAAAGCTGGCAGTTAGCCAGCTGCCAGAGCTACAGAGGGGTGTGTCGAAGAAAGGGGCGCAAACACTGCAAGATAATTGGCCCAAGTTTCAGCTCAGATTCCCACCTCGATCAAAGTCAGCAAGGCCTCACAAAGATTGTCTTACCAGATAATCCCTTGGTGTGGCTTTTTAAGAGCTATATTATCCTCCACAATCATCTCAGAAGAGGTTCAGGGATGCCCTGAATTGAGATCGTAATTTTAACATGTTAAATATTTATGATCAGATACCCAGATGTGTGTGAAGTGCACCAAAGACAGCTGAGCATGTCACCTGTGCTTTTTCACATGGAATTAAACAAAGCCAAACAGGGAGCAAGCTGGTTGAAGCAGGGAGCAAATGTCACCACAGCAATGAGAGGAAAGGCGAAGCATAAAGTTAGATGGAGGTCAGAAACAGAGGATAAACTTGTTGATTTGTGACAAAATGCGACCTTCTACACAGCTTGACCTGTTAATTATATAAAACAAACTGATAAGGAGAGGAACTGGACAGAAATCACAACCACTAAAGATGTCATAGAAGGCTGACCGCAAGCTCCATTTAGATTCAATTTGTCCTGACGTTGTCCTCCATGTTTATTTACACTTCAGTCGAGCTGGACCATGTGAGATTACAAGCTGTAGAGTAAAGCACCCTGGTTGTTGGTGTGTGGTGCACTGTCTATCTTTTTTCATGCATTATAGGCTTCATAAGTCTCTTGCATATGTCTGGACCTATGTTGTGTTTTGTTGTTATTTTAAGTAAAATGTTGATTGTGTGCAAAGGAAAAAATAAAAGCAAAAAGATTTGTGCCATCAAAGTTATGGCATTAAAAAAATGCGTTTACTTTATTTGCCAGTCATTTTTTGACCAACAACTACTGCACTCACATTGAATATTGACCCTTGGCCTCATCCGTACTTCAGGAACTAAGGAAAATGTGCAGCTGTAATGTCAATGATGAAATGGAGAAACAAATTAAAAAAAAGGGGTTTTGAATATAACAGGGTCATCTTTAAAGCTTTGACAAGAACACTCTTTTTACAGACCAAACTTTTTTTTGCTTATTACCGAGTGACTGCAACCAGTTTGTGGAATCTTACATACAGCTAACTGACCAAGTAGAGAGCCCCCTCCCCTAACCCAAAGGAGGATCTGAATACAAACATTCAGCAGCTACTCAGTAAGTAGGGATGTTTTTACTCCTTTTCAAATATTTGTGGAGTCTCTCATACTGCTAACTGACCGAGCAGAGAGCCCCTTCCTCTCACCCAAAGGAGGATCTTGTGGTGCATTTCATTTGGTCTTAGACATCAGAGTGTCTGCGCTGCATATTAGATAAGTCACTGCAAATGCCCTCTTAGGACAGAAAATCTACCTGGGAAGTCAGACAATGTTCAGCTACCCCGAGTTTACCAACTCGTAACCAGAACGCATTAAACTGGGATGTGTCGTCCCAGCAAAAACTCACAGACAGATTGGGGGAAGAGTTAGAAAAAAAACGCATCCTGTGAAATCAACCATTTTCCTCTCATTCTGCTCCCCTGCAGTGCTGTCAATCGCTATTTGATCCATTATGTTGTTAACTACCAGAAGTTCCTCTTTTTGCCTTTTAAGGATGAAAGCAGGTTTATTTAGACAGGAAGTAAAGAAAGATCTGCTTAAGCTAGTACCTTACAATAATCATATTATACCAAAGACATTTTTTTTTTCAATAACAGCTGTTATCTTGATAGATCACCTTTACTGATCTACTCTTAAAGAGAAATTAATTAAAGGTGAGCTCTTGAATGTTTAAACTGTTCTGAATGAACAGCAGGTTTAAATGATGTATTTAACAGAATAAGAGCTTTGCATTCACCTGAATTGTGAAGCATTAACTGGTAAGAACTGCTGTAGCCAAAAGCATTTGACCATAAAACAAAAAATTTAAAAAGTATTAATACTCTGATACTCCTTGGGGTGGCATGGCTCAGTCCAGAAGGACTTCTGGTGTAGACTGGATGGTGGCCGGATCCCAACCAAACCGTGTTTAGAACTTGGTGTGGTAGCTGGAGAGGTGCCAGCTGACTTCCTGGGCACTTCCATGACCCTAGAGCATGGCACTGCACCCCCATAGTGCTCTTTGGGAGCAGCAAGCCATCACTCTGACATCTCTCCATCAGTGCATGCTTGTAGGATCTGTTTGTGTATTTCAGCCTGTGTGTAGCATGTCTCAACAACAGAATGTGAAGAAGAGTTTCCCCATGAGAGGACATGTCTTCTTCTTCTTCTTCTTCTTCTTCTTCTTCTGCTTCTTCTAAAGGGGCATTTAAATTTGATTAATCTTTAGTTGACTGTTCTAAGTTTGAGATTTATTGCAATCAAAAAAATCAACAGTCTCCAGGTTATGTATGTGAGTATAAATGTTTTAAGAAACATGCTTGTTGCAGTAATAAAAAGAAAAAAATGGAACAGTGGGGAAAAGTTTTCAAGAATTGCTGCATTAGATATAAGCATCCTTTAGTGCAGACTTTTGCCTGCCTGTAACTGCAGAGCAATTTCTTTGTCAAATGTTCTCCACCATCTTCTGCCAGAAACAAGGAGAAATACCTCAAGCAGAGAGAAACCTGTAACACTTCACCAAAGTTCAGAAACAAAGCAGTCAAACTTCACTCCAAACATCACAAAAAGCTTTTCAAACAACTTCAGGCCAACATCTCATCTCCATCAAGCATCACAGCCTCACTCTCAAGGTGAAGAGACAGAAGGACTTCATGAGACTTAATTCCACCAGTGCGCCCTAAGCAGAGATGCTTTACTGGAGAAATCAGCAGCAAGTGAACACACACAGACTCAGAGCAGAGAAGAGGAGGAACACTGGACTTACCTGGAAAGACGAGCAGAGCAAAGACCCAGGACAGGATGATGAAACACACCGAGTTGTACATGCTTTCAGATTTTGATCTGCTGCTGCTGCTGCTTTCTTCAATACAAGCTCTCTGTTTGTATCTTTCCCAGCACAGGGCTTCGGAGAGCTGCTGCCCACTCTGATTCTCTCTCCTCTGTATGTCAGTGCTGATTGCTTCCCACTCTCAGGTTGGAGTGAAGGTGCTTTAAATCCAGAGCAAGAAGTAGTTGGCGTCTCACACACACTCTCTCACACACACATTCACAGAGAAGATGCTGGCTCCTCTCGCTCAGTGTTCGGTCTCCCTCTCCTCCACGTACTACAGCACACACAGGGACCAGCACTCTGCAAGGCTGGGGAAGGGGGGCAGCAGAGGGGGGAGGGGGCGGTTCCTGCTCCGCTGGCATTGGCTGAAGCTGCTGTCAATCACCCCTGAACAGTCCTGGCTCTGTTTTTCTTCTTCTTCTTTTTGGCTGCTTTGAGTCCTCATCCATGCTTTCCTTTCTCTGCCCTCTGACAGAACTGGAGCAGGATTAAAAACATGATTCAGGCTTGATTTTCAATAAAGCCTGAATAAATAAAAGAGTCCTAATTTATGCTCCACATTTGGGGCACTTTTCTGAAAATCATGGCTTCCCATATTCTTTTTGCTCTCACATGTCTTTCATGTTGATGCAGGGTTTTGATGCAGCGTTGGCAGGAGCTTAATTTTAGGGAATTTGTTTATTTTTGGATAAGGAAGCCCCAAAACAAGACTCTACTGATCGAGCTAAAGGCAAATATAGTACACAGAAACAATAAGAACAAAATATCTCCCTTCAACCAGTGATGGTTGATCATCAGTGGAGTGGGTTCTCTTCTAGTCAAGGATGTAACCCTTGTAACTCCACGACTTGTTTGCTGCTATTTTTGATCCACCTGCCTTTTTCTTTATTCTTTATTTATTGCACGTAATACCTTAACCCTTCCATGAATCATCACATTAAAGATATTTTTTTTCTTTTTTTAGACAAACTGGGTTATCAGAATATCAGTGTAATTATTATGTCACATTTATATACTTATAGGTTATTGTCCAGAAAGACAGAATGAAAGTAATAAAACGGACTTTATACTTTTCTGAACTTTGTACAAATCACACATGGATCAACCCTGAACAAGCACTTTCACATCTAAATATGGTTCCCTCAGGCACTGGCTGCCAGAGGACAATATAACAAAATGCAAACAAACTCAAACAGGAATTACTGACATATTTATACTTACTTCCTCTGAGAGACCTGTATTGTTATTTGTTGAACAATAGAGGGCTGCTTCATATTGTCCCCTAGCTCTGGAGCTGGACTGGTTGACTCCCCTAGTCTTACTGCAAAGGAGACACTTCCTTCTCCCATCTGAGGTCTTTTTCATGTCTCTAGATCACTTGTGAAAAATAAATCCACCTCTGTGTTGCCCCTGTGCCTCCTCCAGAGTGTACAACTTTGTAGACAGCATATTAAGCACTAACAAAAAGTTTTACAAACAACAAGCAAGAGGTTATTCCACAAAACAAACACAAATTTTGCACCTTCAGGCCATGAAGTTCTCATGCAAACAAATACATAAACACTCATAAATAGTAAAGAGCGAAAACGTCTTCCTCTCTTTTTTGACCCATCATTTCAGTCCTGGATTATTTTTTTTCTGTTCTGTTTGAGCCTGGAAGATAACTATCTTTTCTCTTCTTGAGCATGAACTGCAACTGATTTGACACTACTGGAAAGAAAATAAGAGAATAAGAACTGTGTGTAACTGATTGGTCGACAGGGTGACCATTACTTGTCACTTCCTTTGAAATCTAACATGGCGGTCTGACATCACTGATTCTTTATTGATTATAAAAATTAACTGGTTGAAAGCAATTTTGGCACATTAACAAATAAAAAAAAAGATCTCCAATCAACAAAGGTGGTGGATCAGAGGATTTCTACAAGTCAAAGATTTAGCTCCTGCAGTCACATGTTGATGTCTTTTTTGGCTCAGCACTTAATCACAAAATCACAAAAACATCCAACTGTGTTCACTCATCACTTTTGTTGATGTCTGGACATGTTTACAGTCAGTTTATCCATTCATTTTGTTGTCTTTTTAAAATACACACTGAAAGATCGCCTCGCACTGTCTGCCTGCACACTGTTTCTGCCCCACAAAGTACCCTGTGGGACAGGTATGCAATTACACACTAAAACACACACACACACACACACTCTGCAGTTGTTGTGCAGCCTGTTTGTTCCTCTGCAGTTTATCATGAAGGAATGTTGATTTCTTATGAATGTGGCTGTAAGCAAACATCATTATTAGATCAATATAGCATAAACACTAGTGTTAATTATTTGATAAGTGACGAAAAAGGTATATATGATTCCCACCGTGAAACCCTGTTGTCTTAAGTAGTTGTGAGTGAAATTGAATGAAAACTCAATCTATAATCTGAAGGCACCTCATGACAAAACACAAGCTCAGGCACTCACTGGCACTCATAAAAATCTGCTTTGGGCCTTATTTTGGCCAGAGGCGGCCCTGAGAGTGTGTTAGGACCTGCATCCACAGCAGCTACCCTCGCTTTCTGAGTTGTGATATTTCAAAGCTTTATTTTATCTAAGACAGTACAAAAGCAAGTGAGTTTACATATTTATTGTGACTTTTTCTCATGTTTTAGTTATCATCTCCAAGAAATACAATGGTTTTATTTTAAAGTGGGCTTTATTTCAACCACATATCAGCATTCCCTCGAGGTTTTTCTGTCAGGGGTCTTGGTCCTACAGGGTGGTGGGAGGGCAGCTGTCGACCTACACTTCTCATTTGGGTTCCCATGTCAAAAACATTTGGGAAGCTCTTATTTAAGGCATCCTTGAAATATTCTGTCACGAGCAAGGGGTGATCAGACACGATGATTTTTGACCCTCAATTTTCCAAAATCTAATCATCTCATCTGTAAATCAGAGCAAATACTTGTGGAAAGATGAGAGTAAATCCTTCAAAGCTCTCCTGAAATATTGAATTTTTTACGAGCTAAGATGGATGGACGATGTAAAACCCTAATAGCCATGGCGCCTGGGTTTCACCAGCAGGGAGGCAGAAAACAAGAGATGACAATGTGTGACAAAGATCCACCTCAAACTCTCTGCTGCTCTGAGTGATGCGGACGATGTGGGTTCTATTTACATTCCTGCTTGAAATCGCCTGCAGCAGAGAGGATATTGTATTCTGATGCTACAGTATAAAAATACCCATATTTTGTCCAGTATTTTAAGTGGGCTGTCTCTGAAGTTCGTGGTTCAATCCCCCGCTCCAGCAGTAAATAAAGCTCTTAAATCACAGAGCCATTGGTGTGTGTTTGTGTGAATGATATATCAGCAGCGGTGGTGGGCAGCCTGGCACACAGCAGCTTCTGCCATCAGTGTGAGTGTGTAACAGGATTACTGTGATGTACTGTAAAAGCCCTTTACGTGGTTGAAAGACTGAAAAAGCATCATGGAACTATGCTTCAATTACCACATGTAAAATTATATCATTTTTCCACTTCTGTTGTTAAAATGGACGTTGCAATGTCCTTGTATATTTATCAGGATATAATTAGATGCAGATTTATCTACTCACAATGACTGCTTCAGGCTTAAATCTAAGGCATCGCCATTTCCAAAAGAAAAGCATGGACCCTTAATGTGTCTCTGAATATCTTCCTACTCTTGTCCTCATTAATTGTGGCTGTCGAGTTGGCAGCCATGTTGGACTTGTTCTTTTTTGAGCTGCAGCGACAGACAAGCAAACATCCAAGACAGTATGACTGTCCATGCAGTAAACAATATCTTGAAAACACATACAGGGATTTTCTTCAAACTTTAAACAATGTCAACTTAGGTGCATGGATACTTATAAGAGAGCTTTGAAGTCAAATGGCAAAGGTCAAAGCCTCTTACATCATGAAACATTTTAAGGCAGCGTTCTCCAACCAATTTCAGCTACAGATCTCTGATACTAAAAAGCTACAGCTACCCATCAAAATTCACTGACTTTTTTTTTGAGCCATGACACACACATAAGTCAGTAGATACAATCATCAATCCAACAACGTTTTAAAGAATAAAATAAAGATTCAGTGAATTTGATGTCACATTTGTTTTTTTATAGCTTGTGCAGCATAAAACAAAACAGAACTCACAACTTAAAGGATAAGTTCGGTTTCTACAGCTTTCACGTAGTTTATAGAATGAAGTAAAACAATATACTCACCCAGAAGGCTTTCCTGATCCAAACAGTGCTTCGGGAGATATTTAGATCCAAATCGAGCGGCGGACATCTGTATAAATGGTTACAGACGGGGCATCTGTAGCGCCGCTCCTAAAACTGCATTAATCTTCCAAAAACTCATTAGTTTCACCAACATTTCATCATGGTCCGCTCGCGCTACCCCTCCACGACAGTCCGGTGTCACTCCATCCATGTTTCTGTGACTGTGCTGACCTCTGAACTGAAAAGTTTCTTGCCTCCTTTCGATGAGCTCCTCATCTGTAAACTCTGGCTCGAAACTGTAAGGACACCCATCATATTCAAAGTTCTCGTCCACAACATCTTCATCCGATAGATATTCGTCCATTTTGCACAAATCTGGAAGAAGAAAGTTATTGTGTAGCCACCTCTCGCCGATGAAACAATGAGCCGTACTGCGCATGTGTGAGCGCAACCGAAAGAAACTTTTCATTTCAGAGGTCAGCACAGTCACAAAAACATGGATGGAGTGACACCGGACTGTCGTGGAGGAGTAGCGCGAGCGGACCATGATGAAATGTTGGTGAAACTAACGAGTTTTTAGACGATTAATGCAGTTTTAGGAGCGGCGCTACAGATGCCCTGTCTGCTACCATTTATACGGATGTCCGCCGCTCGATTTTGGATCTAAATATCTCCTGAAGCACTGTTTGGATCAGGAAAGCCTTCTGGGTGAGTATATTGTTCTACTTCATTCTATAAACTATGTGAAAGCTGTAGAAACCGAACTTATCCTTTAAACGCCATTTTCAAGACCGCCTGCTACATAACTACTACCAAACATACTGTATGTAGTATGACTGCCAAACTGCTGTTGTTATGTAATTTATTTATTTATTTTAGTGTAGCATGTTAGACCTGGCTGAGCTGATTCTCCTTCTTCCTCTTTTTGTTTTCTGGCAGGTACAACTATTGCACAAGGCTCATCACTGCTGTCAAGGCACAGACAGAAAGGACTCAGACGCTTAGCTGTTCATGATCCAAAAACTTGGTCTTTATTCAAAAAAAGAGTTCATTACCAAGCAGCAGGTAAGCAGGCAGAGGTACAGAGTCAGCAGGCGAGAAGGCAAAAACCGAGAATCAGGAAACTGGTCGAAAACACCAGGAACTGGTCAGGAAGGGAATGCTGGATAACTATGAAGGTACGTGAGTTGATCTGGCAGACTATGAGTGACCATGCAGGGTATTTCAAGGAGTGTGGAGTGCAATTAACACACAGGTGAAACACATTAGGGAGTGGCCAGGTAATCACACAGGAGGGAGACAAACCGGCAACTGAAAGAGAGGGAGACAGGAATTAGCAAAATAAAACAGGAACCAGAAACAAAAAAATAAAAATGACAAAAATAAAATAGATAACTGTTACAACTGACACCTTCTGGGCTAAAGTTTGGAACAGACTAACTAGCTATTTCTAAAATACAAAAACTATATCAGACACTATCTGAAGTTGCGTATAGATGGGTATGAAACCATGAGGAATAAGTAATTCAGAGAGTGAATGGGGAGCTGTGATATGTGGTGTAAAACTGCTTTGAGTTGTCAGATAGATGAAGAAAGTTCTATGTAACTACCATCCACCATTATTTGGGACTGTGGTTGATTTTTTTCTATAGTTTTGCATCCTGTAAGCTCACACCTGACCAATCAAAAAACATTGTTGGCACATATTGTATGTCACAGTCAAACCATTCAACAGGATGGATCACTTGTTTGTATCTTTGTTTGACAGCCCCCTGTATTAGGTGATACAAGTCATAAAAATAACAAGAATAACCATTTTAAGATATTCAATTTAGCATTAGAAACCACTAACATTGCCATACAGCTGAACTACCCAATTCACAGTCTGGCAGATTTACCCTACCAAGTGTCACATCAAAACACCGGGCCTTTGTCTGCAGAGGCACGGCTCAGTCAGCATCCTACTATGAGTGCGACGACGGCTCATATGAAGTTTAGCGTAGATGTTTCAAGCTTCAGTAGCATTTTTCAGTGTGTTCTTTCTCAGATCTGTGCTGTGGTCTCTTTGTCAAATGCGTAACAAATAACAGCACCGAAGCATTTCTCAATAGAGAGGATATTTATGCTCCTCTTCTGATGTATTTAGTTGAGAGTTTGCCCTACAAAGTGGCTCACTTTTTTTTTTTTTTTTTTGCTTTACGCCGCTGCAGTAGTGCTCGTCTAATACATCATCTGAATGAACCATAATGGATGTGATCAACAGAACAATCATTCCAGATCATTTTTGAAAGCCATTCACTTACGGTGGGCTGTTTTTGGTCTGTGGGAGGAGCTCGGAGAGTACCCGTGTATGTGCGGGGAGAACATGCAAACTCCACACAGAGACGCCCTGACCAACCTGACATCGCTGTGAGGCATGTGCACTGCCTGCTGTGCCGTCCCTACTGCAGTAATGATACTGCTAAAGTTAAAATATTTTAACATTTCTCCATCTACTATGACCTGTCTTTAACCTGTTTAGCTTTATTTGGAGTGGGGGTGTTGCTTTTGAAGTCTTCTTTGAGTATCTGGACAGTTGGTTAGGTAGCTCTAAGGACTGCTCATCCCTGGTCATGCTGATGTTTTGTTCTGTCAGATTATTTTGGGCTGCTTGAGCCTTCTCTTGAACAGTGAACTACTTATTTCAGATTCTTCAAGGGAAGTGCAGCATCGATCATCTCAACTCATCGCATTGATCCTGAGTAGTTACTGTCATTGTATTGTTCTGAGGATGAAAAATGACATTGTAAATCTCATTTAACTCCAGATACTTGTTTCGAATCCTCTCTTGGATCAGGAATTTTAGGTCTCTGAATGAACCTTTTGCTCACAGAATCCTTGATTTAGACTCTGACTCTGCATTAAATGGGTTTTGCACAATGCAGTCTGCTCAGAACCAGAGTGTCTTTGTTGTTGTTGTTGTTATTTTTCTTCCTCTGTCATTGAAACATGGGGGTCACTGTAATAATAGCACCAAAAGCTAAAAACGGGCGATTATAGAAGAATAAATGGATGTTTAAAGCTTTTTGCTGGAGACGGTTTGTCAGAAACATTTTCATGTTGAAGTGTTGAAGACATACTCACTCTAGTGCTTCAGTTAGTCTTCATGAGGACCCAGAAACATCTCCAGTAATGATAACAGAGAGTGAAGTGATGCTTCTTTGCACAACGATGGTGGTGGATGGTGTAGTCAAATTAAATAAAATCCAGAACATCAGCCTGACTCTGAAGGAGGTGAAAACTGCTCTGGTTCACAGGTTAGCGTCAGGGCAGCAGAGCAGGAGAACAAAGTTTAAAACAATCACCAAACTCTGCTCTGTGGACTGACAGTCCATCTGAGCCGAGCTGAACGAATCAGTGAGTGAATCACTCGCTGATCTTTGCCCTCAGCTAAACATCCAACCTCACACAGACTTTACTGGGTCACAGCAAAGTTCGGAGCTGCAGTCAGCCAGCCACCCAGCAGTCCTTAAACTTTAGTCCTTAAAAGTTGGTTTGCTCTTCAGCTCTGACTCAACAAGGGTGAAATTTAATACTCTGTATTTTCTTATTCATACGCCATAGCGATTATGTTGTTTTGATCACAGATTCACAGGACAACTGAAGACTCTGACCAGAGCTTTTTAGTCATTTTCTTTTTAGTGATCATGGGTAGAAAAAACATCAATTATAATGTCTTCACTGATTCAATCATTTTATTATTATTATTATTTTTATAGCACCAATCATAACAGATGTTAAATCAATATTTTTTGCAACTGAGCAGGTCAGTGCCATACTTATCTTTTTACTTTTATTTATTTTTTGACATTATTTATTTATACATCAATTTATTCATAAATTCTTTTTTATTTTTAATTATTTATTCATTTATTTAAAATAGTTTATTTATTTATAATTTCAGTTCTATTTTTCTTTCATTTATGTATTTATTTATTTTTAAGAGAGATGTAAAATGATAGAAAAGCAGACAGACATAAGGCACTAAAATAAGAATTTAGGATAGTGATAAATACATGAATGCACAGATCATAAATCTGTCCTTCCCTGTATAATTATCAACAACTGTGGGGAGAGAGATCATTTTAATATCATCGTTAACAGCTATTATATCATAACGAAGTGGAGAGGACTGATGTTGGTCATCATTGCAGGAACCACCATGCAGTTCAACTGATTGATCATTCTGAGGTTCATATCAGGAAATGCAATGATAACAGCATGGGGCTAAAGGAATGGTAAAATAGCTGTGATTGTAATAGTTGAAGCTTTAAGTCCACAGCACCAGACTGTCCACAGCAATGATCCTAAGAAGCCTATCAGACAAACACCGGAGACGAGCACAAGACCAAAATGAAAGGACCAAAAAGAGAGAGAGGGAGGAGGGGGAAAGCGCCAAAGACCCCGGCAGTCTAGCCTATTTCAGCTTAACTACAAGCCTGAGCCAGCCCTACATGATGAGTTATTTAAATTGACAAGTTGAATCAGTGTAATTAGGTGGCTGGTGAGTGAATGTTGCCCTGAAGTCCCCCTGAAGACTGAATATGTGTCACTGAAAAGTGTCTTTAATTTTGGAAAGACCATCTAGACAACATTCTGTCTTCTTGAAACACCTTTAAAGACTGCTGGACAAACTTATTTGAATTCCAGAAATGTAAAAACAAATAAAAGTGCACTCAATAAAAGTTGACTTTAATGGTGGGATATGCTTGTTAAATAAACTTATATTTAGAGTTATATCATCCTTATGTAAGATGTGTGATGAGCGATAATGATTCATTCCTTTAAAAGACAGTATTGTGTTTTTTTTCAGTTGTTGCAGGTTTGTGTTGTCTCTGGTCTTTTATTTTATCCTCCAACAATGAAAGCACAAACACGTCCCACAGAGAGCACACAAACATTTCCCAAGGTGCACTGCTCCCTGTTCTTGCCCTTGGCATCAGCCGACTGTGATCTGAAACATAATGTTGTTTTATTTTTCAGCATCATTACAGAGACAGAGCTCAGGATCCTGCTGAAGGTTTATCTGAGGCATATTTCAGGAATTATGTCTCAATGTCGTGTCTATGCACAGCCAGGTCTTTACCTAAAGGACTTTTCATTTTATTTTCTTTATTTGCGAAGGTTTTAAACACAGCTTTATAACATTTGTAGAATTAATCTACAAGGTGAACACAGTGCAACAGAAATCACTTTATTACAGAAACTAACTGTACTGTTAATTTAACCCAAGAACATTTGCTTTAGCTGCTTTTCATGGTCAGACATTATTAATATAATCATCAATGTCACTAAGTACTGACTTATAAAAGGGACATACTCACTCAAGTGCTTCAGTTAGTCTTCATGAGGACCCAGAAACATCTCCAGTAATGATAACAGAGAGTGAAGTGATGCTTCTTTGCACAACGATGGTGGAGAAGGCTAATTAAACAAAGCTTCACTAAGACTCACACAACAAAGTTTTCTTTCAGATTATCATTTTAAACTCCTGGAATTAAGCAGCTCAACAGGATTTGAGACCTAAAATTGATTTTGTATGAAGGAACAACCAGTCTATTGTTTGTGAAAATCTGGATTTTTCCTCTTCACAGCGGAAAAAGACAATTAAATCACTACAGACCACTCGTTTAGTATAGGGATACACAGTATATATCATGCACAATAGTAATAATGGATAACCATAGTATCTTTATAAAGCATTTTTTATTTGAACTTTGACATATTCAAAGTGCTAAAGCAGAAAAAAGAACAGACCTGTTAGCCTGGTTAAGAATGTGAGTGTGGGTGTGGGTATGTGTGGGGGGTGGGGTGGGGGTGTTAATGGTGTGCAACCTGAATTATGACTGTAGTTTTAAATGAAGGGTCAACAATGATCCCAAGGCCAGAGCAGTAACCTAGTTGTATCCGGCATCCACTGAATATATTTTCCAGAGTTGGGGTCACTTCAGGAAAAGTCCTAACATTTCAAGCTGATAAAAACATTTTAGGGGGATGCTCTCTGACTGACAGGAGATGTGCATCAGCGAATGGGCTCTCAGGATGAGGTGACACAGCGGGTCAATCAGGCTTAACCGGGTGGTGGCTTTGTCATTTACTTTGACAATTTCTTCACCAGCCTGCTCCTCTTCTGACCCTCCAGGCTGCTGAGATTTTAAGGTTGTTGGATTGTAAGGACTGTAAGATGTGCAGTCTTAATGCATTTTGTGTTTTGTTTGGCTGCATTGAAAGGGTTCTCTTGTGTTCTCTGAATGTGTGTGTGTGAGTACAGGTGTCTTAACTCAATCAGGTGTGCTCCTCTCTGCTGGTTCGACCTTGCAATGAGTTGCGAAGGAGGGTATTCCCTATTGGATGAGCAATTGCAGAGAGAAATCCCCAAATCGTTCAATTCCAACTGGCCACTCAACGTGTAATGGATAAAAATTAATAAATATGTCATAAATATTAGGTGGAAATGTTAAAAGCAGTGTTAAAAAGGTTGAAGCAGTGTTAAAAAGGTTAAAAACATGGTGGTTAAAACAAAATAAATGATTATGTTATAAATATAGCATTTTATATTTCAGTTAGGTTGATTTTTAGTTCATAAATAATGTATTTGGTTTTGATCAATATTACTTTGCAATTCACCGGTTACACCACCAGGGGGAACGTGTTGTTTGGCAACCCTGCCTGCGCCTTCCATTACACTATTGAATGGAAGCTTACAACAACGCGCCTGTTTCCTTCCTTCTCACTTCTCCCCTTTCAGGGTGTAACACACGCAGCTCTTTGCTCATTAACTGAATTGTTTACCGTGATGTTTGGGTGACTTATTCATCCTGAAGTTATTTGCCCACACACCCAACACAGCATCGTGTGGATTTGCTGTTCATCATGAGACTGGGATCCACATTCAAGATTTCCTGCTGCTTAACAGACGGTTTTTTTCTTGCTGCCATGATGGATGGATTCATGATTGGCTATATGGATTCATGTTCGGTGTTGGATGTGTATATTTGTATATATATGTATATGTGTACTTTATATATGTATATATGTATCTATATACATACGTGTATCGATAAAATGAAGAGTTTTATGCTCTATTGTAAAGTGTCTTGAGATAACACTTGTTATGAATTGGCGCTGTGCAAATAAAGATTGATTGATTGATTGACTGATGATTTTCTGTTGGTGTGATTACCTCTGTTGTAAAAATAATTCAACCACTATTCCAGTCTAAATGTAAAACGTCTCCTGTGGCTGCTTGACGGGGTGTGAAAGGAGCATACAGTCAGGGTAGAGTTGATGATCCATCCACTCAAGAAAAGGCCCTGGACGATAGATCACTGAGAGGCTTCATCGGCTGGATCAGAGACCGTGACCTTTCATTTGTAAAGTGAGTGAAGACCAGAGGAGTCAGAGTTTGGACTGCCATCCACCCACAGTGAGGAGACAGAGCGGCATTGGCAGTGGACTGATGACGGGGACTGACAACAGCACTGGGTCATGTTTTTTTTCCACCCTTACATATTTTTTGGTCAAACTTGACAGCAGTAAAGATACTCTAAACATCATTCTTTTAGCCTGAGATTAGATTTTTTTTTTTTCTTGAAGTTACCCAAAATACATACAAAGTTCAGGGGGACCTCAGCACTGTCACGAGAATTGTCTATGTTTCCAAAACATTTGCCCAAGTTCCCCCAGAGACAGACACATACTGGCCTTTGAAGGGGAATCCCAAAATATTGAAAATATTGAAGTTGTAAATAACAACATAGGAGTGATCGTGTGTGGTGCATAAAGGGAACAGAAATCTTCCAGAGGTCCGACGGTGCCTTCACATGGACACAAGATGTGCACCTGCAATGTGATAAAATCATGTGTACAATAACCAATTGGAATCTGTTTGAATTGGGAGGGAGATGGTGGAGGTCATAACATTATAAAGGTAGGTATGAGCTGCCATTTTAGTGACAGACATCATGGCAGCAACAGGCCCTGAATCTACTCTGCCAAGATGAGTCTGATTTAGAGGAGGACGTGTCGGAGCAGGAAGACAACGTGGAAGAAAACTGATGAAGATGACTGATGGAGAGGAGCAGACAGCAGGGCAGACATTTATGTCAGAAAACAGTGCTATCTGTATGGGAAGACTTATGTGCTTCTAGTCATAAAGGAGTTAATAGTCAATTATGGAAAGATAACTCGATATTTTAATACCCCGTATATTATTTCTTTCTATGTTAAAGAACCTGGTGTTGCTTTTTGTTGGAGAAAATGTGGAAAAATAGGGGACCACACATGTCTTTTGGGACTGCCCAATAAATCAGGGGTTCTGGGAAACTGTTAAGGAAGAAATTGAACACATTTTACAAGTGTCTGTCCCCTTAAATTCTTTATTGTTCGTGTTGGGAGCTGTTTTTAAAGAAGAATATAGCATGGACCAAAGATATATGCTGCAGATACTCGTATTAATGGTGAAGAAAATGATAACAATGAACTGGAAGGAAACAAAACCGCCAACTATAATTCAATGGAGACAGAAGCTTGAACAGGTTCACGCAATGGAACGAATGACTGCAAGTCTACAAATGAAGATGGACACCTTTGCTTGAAGATGGAACTGTGTTACACTTTCTCTGAGTGGTATGGGTTGTAACTGAACTGTGTTATAATAGAGCACTACAGAAAATTATTTCCAAAAGTTGGCCTAGTAGGGTGTCTGCCCTCCCTCTAATCATTTATTATTGTACTCCAATTTACCTTTTTTTTTTGTTTTTGTTCCTTCCCTTTGTTGATTATGAACCATTTAGAGTCCTATGTCAGGAATGTAATATGGTTAAAAAATGAAAATAAAAAGTTAAAAAAAAAAAAAAATGCTATTGTTGGTCGTCACTTTTGCATCATGTTGCAGGCAGGATGGAGCAGAAACTGTCATTCTAATGACTCCAGGACCAACAAGACTGGCTATCTCCCATGCAGCTGACATTTTGTCAACATTCCAACTCTTCCTCCCTCCAGCCATTGAAAATTATCATGGAAGAGGTTAATTGTTATGGCCAAGAATGGAAAACTATGGGTGTGACTGACCTACATGCCTACATGGGGCTTCCAATAGTGGCTGGTGTATACAGATCCCAAGGTGAGGCTGCTTCCAGTTTCTGGAATGCTGAGACTGGAGGACCAATTTTTCACACCACCATGACCCTGGAATTGTTCTGTACCATATCAGCAAGACCTGCACAGTGTGTCACTGACAAACTGGCAGCAATCAGGGATGTCTGGGACAAGTGTCTTGGACAAGAAATTCCTACGGCACCCCAGTGGACCTCATCTACCCCTTCCCCATTGGGACAAGCCTCCCATGGACAATCCTGGCTCTGATGTTACTGTGGATGAAATTCTGCTTCCATTCAGTGGTAAGAATGATCTTTTATTGTTGACTTATATGCTTCAGTATACATAGCTGTGATATCAAATGGTCAGGTTTCAGATCAGATTCTCTTTATTTTTTATGCACTTCCATAAATAAAATACATTATAAGAGCACAGGCAGGAGCAATGGGGTTGTATAAATTAAAAAAAAAATGGATCTAACAAAAAGATAAATGGTTTTCCTCTTTTGTTCTTTACCAGATCACTGTCCTTTCAGCCAGTACATGCCGAGCAAACCTGGAAAATATGGCATCAAGTTATGGGTTGCTTGTGATGCACATTCAAGTTATGCATGGAACATGCAAGTTTGCACAGGGAGGTGGAACTCCAGAGAAAAAACAAGGCACTCATGTTGTACTGGAAATAACGGAAGGGCTAAGAGGACACAATGTGACCTGCAATAACTTCTTTACATCTCATGAGCTGGGTCAGGTGCTGCTGAGGAAAAAACTCACAATGGTTGGCACTGTGAGTCAGAACAAACCTGAGCTGCCGCCTGCCCTAACTACAACAAGGGGAAGAGAGGTCCTTTCCTCTAAGTTTGCTTACTCAGGACACCACAGTTGTCTCATACATGCCCAAGAAGTCCAAGAACGTCATCTTTATAGGCACACTACATAAGGCTACAGAGGCAAGCACTTGGGATGACATAAAACCAGCTATCATCATTGACTACAATGCAAACAAAGGCTGACTAGAGAGTCTCAATAAAGCAACAGGCACATACAGCTGCAAGAGGAGAACCGCCCACTGGCCTCTTGTCATACTCTACAACATAACTGATGTGTCCACGTACAATGCGTTCATGATTTGGAGTGAGCTAAACCCAACCTGGTGGGCAAGCAAAAGGAACTGGAGGAGGTTCTTTTCAGAGGAGTTTGGAAAGGCCCGTGTGGCTCCTTGTATGCAAAAGTAACAACACCTCCCCCACGCTGCAGCCTCACAAGCATTGGTAAGGGCAGTGCAGCAATCTGAGCCTGGCTCTGATCAAGAAGCAAAGATGAGGGAACAGAAGAGAGGGAGATGCAGCTTCTGCCCTGCAAAATAAGACTTTAAAACAGGGACAATCTGCTGCAAGTGTGGAAAACGCGTGCAAAGTCCACACATGGAAAGTATCCCACTTCTGCTTTGAATGCAGAGACTAGTTCACAATAAGCACTTTATATCTTATGATACCACAGTTAGGAGTGTTCAGTGGTTATATTATGAAGTCCAAAAGTTTCAGAATGTTCATGTAATTTTCAAGGTCAATAAAAGATAGTCAAATCATGATGGCTTTCATATTTCTTACATTTATTACATGATAAGAAACCCCTGCATCTTTGTGTGTCCACTCACCATCATTGTTTATAAGAAGTTTGTCTTCACCGGAAAGGATACGTGTGTTCTAACACCGCTGTTTCACTACAAACCTACATCACCATCTACTGGCCTGGCATGCATGCTACAGTGTTTTCAGTTGTTCTCGCGTCTCTGTGTAAACACAGATCGTTTTTGAAAACGCAAAGGAAAAACCTTTTTATTTCTGGTGACATTGTTGTTGTGTAAACATTGCCTAAGTTATGGAGATCTGGTGGGAGAGAGTTCCAGAGTTGGGGAGCAGAGTGACTGAAGGCCCTGCTCCCCATGGTGCTGAGGAGCTGAGGGAGTGGGCTGGAGCGGCAATGTGGAGGAGGTCAGACAGATATGGAGGGGCGAGGTAGTGAAAGGCTTTGGAGGTGTACAGGAGGAGTTTGAACTCCATCTGTGCTTGACCAGGAACCAGTGGAGGTGCTGTAGGATGGCAGTGATGTGATGGTGTGAAGGGGTTCTGGTGGTGATGCGGGCAGCTAAGTTCTGGATCAGTTGGAGTTTAAGGAGGGACTTTTGGGGAAGGCCGAAGAGGAGAGAGTTGCAGTAGCCAATAGGGGAGGTGACGAGGCTGTGAACAAGAATGGAGGAGGATGGGGTGTGAGATGGTGTCAAAGGCCGCAGTCAGGTCGAAGAGGATGAGGATGGAAAGTGAACCAGAATCAGCTGCAGTGAGGAGGTCGTTAGAGATTTTAATTAGTGCTGTTTCAGTGCTGTGACAGGGGCGGAAACTGGACTGGAAAGGCACATACCAATAAAGACTGACCCTATTATGAGGACATTTTAACACTAATGATCATTAACCCAAACTGTTAAATAATGACAAAAAAGTACAAAAAACAAATTAAAATGTTCTCCTTGGTCTTATTGTTTCTGTTGTTATTTTTTAAAGCAACTTCAGACTAAACATGTTTATAAAATGATCATTTGAAATCAGGTTTAAATGAATTTTAAGGTGGACATCCTGAAACAAGCTATGTGATTTACATACATATACAGTACTGACTGTGTCATGGAAGTTTAACCCCTTCATCACAAATCTGATCACTCACTGTCTCTCCTTGTTGATTCATCACTATGGTGAGCTCTTCAGGGTTTCTCCACAGTGAACAGGGCTGAATGGGGCTCCCTGGATTCATGTGCACAGAACATATTTGTAATAATTGTCCTCATAATTCATTTGCCTGAACAGAATTGTGAAAGTGAGTACTATAGCGGCTTAAATGGACTGGAGATCATAACCTCCTGAGCATGGAGCATTTCCAAGCTATATTTAAGGAAATACTTCCTCAAGTCATTTTAATGCCTTATCTGAAGCAAATGTCTCTCCTGTAGGAGGGGTCGTCGTCTTTTTAGTGTAGTTTAGTCAAAATTCACTTCAGCTATCTGCCCTTTTCAAACTTTGTGTACATGCTACGTCACACATGACGTAATGCTGTGGCGACACAGCAAGTCCTTGCATACAGATACGTAAAGCTCTAATGGATGTTAATCCTCACTGAGGTAATTTTAGGGAACAGAAAAGTGGAACCAAAGCCAATGTGCCTGAATGATTACTTGAATTCTGAAAACTTGTAAGAGTACCCAAGCCTAGATGCCAAAGAGAAAGAAATCAGCAAGAAGTGTATTGTGTAGGTACATACATTCATTTCAGATTAAACTGTTTTTAATGGTGACTGGTATGATTTCAGCTGCTCTTATTTCATCTGAACTTCTTTTCTCATTAAAAAATGTCTTGAAATGTCAGAAGATTAGCCAAAAACTATTACATCGCTGACAAATGGAGTAACACTGGAACTGTTCATGTTTGACCTCTCATGGATTGGTTTTAATGCACCTATATTTTCCTGTTTTTGTTATAAATACACTGAAGTGTTTAAATTTGTTGCACAAATTTGAATAACATTTTTTTATTAAAGCTGGTGGTTCACTGAGGTTAGAGCAGGTGAAAGCCTCCACCTCAGAGTATTATAAGTTTACCCATAATTAATACCCCCCCCCCCCCGGTCCTAAAATGTAGTTTTTAACCAGTTTACGTTGGTCTGAGATGTCCACAGAACATGTTTTTGAAAATCCACTGAGATATTTGAAATGTTTAACCCCTTTGCTTTGGCCCTGCTCAGAACAGGCTGTTGTAAATCTTCATGAGGGTGTGGCTTTAACTTCTCAGTGCTGTTCTCCAATGTTTACTGTTGGTGGATGGACATGCCTCAAATTGTTTTATTCACTGATGGTGGCTATGAGCAGGACACACACCTTGTCTGGGTGTCTCCCATTTTAGGGGAGGCAGAGTATCCCCCTGATGACATCAGAAGAGGGAGTTTCATCTTGATTGTTTGAGGACACATTTTCTGAAAGGTGGAGAAACAAAAGTGAAGGCTTTTTTTCTTGTTTGGGGGGGTTGTAGACAGACCTTGGACACACATTGTTGATCATATAGGGCCCTTATATTCTGGCACAACGCAGGGTGGCGCAGCCTGGCGCACCCCGCGCAGTGGTATTTTTTTCCGGCAGACCGCCATGCGCAGCCAATTTGGCAATTTGGTAGACCGGCAGCGCCGAGATGGGTGTGACGGCGCACCAGGGGGAGGTGTCGAAAGACTCAGCTTGGGGCAGTGACAATTTTGTGCCAAAAAACCGTGCGGAAAGTGCGCTGAAAGCTCGCCAGCTCCAACCTGGTCTATTCTCTGCGCAGGTGAGGCGCACCCCGTGCAGTGGTAATTTGGCTGACAGCCGCACAGAGCGCACACGTCACCAAAACCTCACAGGCAGGTGTCCAGAGTGTCAGGCACATTTCAACGCAATAAACAATCACAGCAACCACTATTTAATGTAACCGTCTGAACCAGCATATACATTTGTTTTTATATTAGTTGTCCTGTCACATCTGATGTCATAATGGAAACTCAACCTGACGGCAGCTGGAAGAGTAAAGCAAACTAATGAGTTCACATCTCTCAGCCAACCACAAACAGCCACATCATCCGATATGGAGTATCCGGCTTCTCTCATCCCATGAAATTCAAAAGAAAAGAAAAAAGAGATGCACGGCCCGGTGGCCCCTGCGCTCTCCCAGTTGCTGCAAGAATGACAGCAGCTCTGACCTTCTGTCCTGCGCCGTGCCTATGCCTGGTCTACGAAATTAGAGCCCATACAGTTAATGTAATATGGGACATTTAAGAATATAAAGTTCACTGATACCCCATAAGGCATAGGCCGTCATAAACAATTACATCCTGACAGTAAACTGAACTTTAATGACTGGATAAATATCTAATCAGTCACGTATCAGACAAATTGTGATGTGGACTGAGTCAGTCACTTTGAATCTTTTGTATGCAGTTATAACTGTCTTTGTTTTGCTTCAGCAGTATTCTTTTGCATGTTCTATTCTTTATTTTTAATTTATTTTCCACTCACTTCTTCTCACAAGACTCCACTGGCCTCGACTGTTTCCTGCCGTCACTTTGCATGTGCATCTAATCATGACATGCTCTCCAAACTGGTCTATAAATATGCTGTGGCAAAAACCAGAAAATATGATCTGACTGTTTTTTGGGATCCTCTGGATATAACAGTGACAAACACATGACACACCAGGCCTTGCAGGAGGAGCTCTCCCAAAGCTTGTGGGCACTCAGTGAGATGACACGCCGAGCCCCTCAGTCACGGCCACTTTGCTGTCACTACAAACACCAGACAAAGAGACAAAGAGACAAGAGAGCCACCCAGGGGAGGAGACGGAGCGCTCTCTGCACAAAGAGCTCTCCTTTACAATGTGAGGAGTGAGAGGTGGGACTGTGTCTGCACACCGTCAGAAACTGGACATCTACAGGGAAACAAATCAATTTAAATTAAAAACCAACTAAATAAGGCTGGAGCATCCAAAAACCCAAAGCTCACACACAGTTATTTTGGAGAAACAAAAAACTGTAACTCCAAATGTAAAATAGCTGAAATACTTTCAGAGCTAATCCATGAAAAAAAAAAAATCAATTTATTGTTTTGCAAGTTTTTATTCAATAACCAGGGAGACATGATTTACAGCACATAGGTACAAAGATGTGATTTTGTAGGGGGGCGGGGGAAAAGACAGGCTGAAAATAATGAAGATTAATCAATGAGAATAAATGTTTACACATGTTTGTGCAAAAAGAATCTGGCAAACAGGAAAGTAGGCATATCTTTAAGACTGTGTGTTCAAACCTTTTGAGGGATAGAAGTCAAGAAAAACAAATAAATAAATACAATACATAAAAATAATGAATAACTAAACAAATAAAAAGAGGGGGACTCCAGCTGTGGGGAAAAAATCTTTATGGTAATGTGCATGTGCTCTTGGTAGAAAATAAAACAAAAGAAAAAAATAATGTAGCTGTTGCAAATATTAAAGAAAACTCAGCAAAAAAAAAATGGTGAAAGGGTGTATTAGTGCCATTTTAGTTTATCAGAAAAGATGGGATTTACAGAAGTCACATGAGTTGTCTGGGGAGGGGGCCCATATGACCAAAGAGAAACTTTTTTTTATCAGACTAAAGTTTTTTAATATAAAGCATAGATGTGGTTCTAATAGAGATTCAGTGTGTGGACCCTCTTGTTTAGTTCACTTTAGTCATTTAAAGAAAGTTTGATAAGGTGATAAACGGGTATCGCAACAGTATTTATGACAAAAGATAAAACTCTACCTAAGGGTTAGGAATTATGGCATTTTTTAGAGTTTCAGTTAATTTTGTATTCAGACGCTCACAAAAATATTTTGCTCTGTCAGTTAAGATAATAGTTAGAGGGCTGAGTTTTAGCATTTTGATGTAAAAACAGTTAAGCAGACATTATTCTGGGCCTACACCTCCAGTTTAGTTCCTGTTATTGTTACATTGTAAGGAAAATAAATGTATCCCTTTATGGAGATGAAGTGTTAATACTAAATAAGGAAAATGTTGATGGAAAATATTCTGGCATAGAAGGACAAACAAAAAATAAACAGAAACAGTGTAAATAATAGAAAACAGTGTAAACAGATGTTCTTGAAACACTGAATGAAACCAACACTGAATTATGAATGATAAGGAGACAGTTTTCTGGTGCAAACAAAACATTTTTTAATAGCAAAAATATTTCACAAGGTCTCAAGTTCAAGCTCACAATTCTTAAAATTTTGAGGTCCTAAAAAGTCCTGTAAAGAGGAGGAGCTAAAAGTTCAGAGAAAGAGAAACAGTTCATTCAAACAAAACCTCACAGGTCACAGGGCTGTTTTCACAAAGATAATGGAGAGTCAAGATGACAAAAAATGCTCAAAAAAGGAATTCTATTAACAAAATTAGGAACAATGACTTGTACCTATTCATACCTTTATTGAATAAAAAGACTAAGTTAAATAAGCCAAAGAAAAAATTGGAAAGTTTAAAAATCTAAACATCTGGATTGTGGTGCCCCCCTTCCACCAAATAAAGACCTGAACATTGGAATAAAAGGAAGCAGTGATATTTAGTCTGCAATTTAGCAATTACACAATATGTGAACTTAAGGTGAATCAATTTGACTGACTGGGACTACAATGTCTGATTTAAGCCTGCTTGGCCCTGATGATGATCACTGTATAGAAGTTATGAACTCAAACACTGTTCAGTGTCAGCAGGAGGAAAGAAATGAAAACATCTGAGGATAAACTGTCCCCTGCTTTTCCTGTTGCTTGCTCACGCACACAGTTTTAATGATTTATGTGCCTCAGGACGTCCCACCTGAAGGCTCCACCTGACTGGCCAGATGGCCTTCAAGTATTTGAACCACTGAGAAGCAAAACAAAAACTAAACATGAGATTAGATTGACAACCCCCCCCAAAAAAAAAAAACAAAACAAAAAAAAATTCTCACAAAATGTTTATACAACTGAAAGACCTTTTCATGCTCTATGATGTGAGTTTGTAAACTTTGCAAAGGATTCAAATACTTTATACCCAAATTATACAAATACACAAAGCAGTAAACAAAACCAGTGTTAGAAATCACTGACAGCACAACCCCATTAATCAAACAAAACAAGAAAATCACAAAATATGTCATAATTTAAGAATCTTATTTACTTTTTGCCATTTGCACAAGAACCGTAATCTGAATAGGGAAGAAACAATTTTCATAGTTTGTCTTATTCTAGGTATCAGTTAGTGCTTTGGAAGAAACGTGCCCCTTAATAATAGCATTAAGAAACAAAGTTGGAAAGAAAAGTCCTTATAGCACCTTGGTGCCAAAAACAAAAATAAAAAAAGCTCAAAGCCCAAAAGACTGTAGCACTTCACTGTCTCCTCATACTCAGCTGTAAAAACCAATACAGGTAGTAATTTGATGTAAATAAATGAATATACTAAGGACAACAGCACAGGTGAGAGCCGGGCTAAGTGCCTTAGGATGGAGGCCATTATTCTTTCTTCTTATTCACAGTCAACTCCCAAAACAGTTTTCTCCTCCCAAGTAGATCCTCAGCAAAATAATACAAACATCAACAAGTAAAAGAAAAAAGAAAAAAAAAGGATTTACTACACATCGTTACATGACTTCAACCACAGCGAGGGTCCAACAATGCTCTTCTGCAAAGAGAATCAGGTTAAAAGACATCCTACCAGCCAAACAGAGGCCAACAACAACATTACCAATCAGACAAGCCAACCACAACTTCAGTTATTTAGGAGAAAGTACAACTGGCATTAACATTTACCCAAATGTCTAGTGTGGCACTGTTTTGGACAGCAGGGAGTTGGTGGGGGGGTGTTTTGCTTCACCAGCTTAGCATAAGACAGACTATTGCATCAGTAATGCTGAAGCAGTTTCTGTTTACAGCCCTCGTGGATAGTCAGATGCAGCCCCTACAGGAACAACTACAAGAACCATCTGAAAGTTAAAATGAGCACTTAGTCAGTCAAAATCAAATAACTGTCACGGAACAAAGTCCGTAAAGGTTTTCTCGGACCCAAAGATCAAACGGAGATCAGTTAAAGGTGTAACAAAGATTATTAATTGTTCGGAAAAGTGAGAGAAAAGGGGATGAGGGGAGTAGGGGCTGCTGAGGGAGATGGGGAACCAGAGAGTGTGACTGCAGTGGCTGGGCATGCGGAGACATTGGAAGAGATGGAAGAAGAGCACAAGTTAGTCATCAAACACAGACCAGAGGTACATTAAAAAAACTCACACCAAAAAATCACTAGAAACAACTAGAAAGTACAAGGGACAGTTAACAATACCACAGAAGATGCAGGAATCATCTAGCACTGTGACTGGTCCTCGGGGGGCATAAGTAGAGCAGGTGATCAGCAGATCACAGGTGTGCTAAACGGGTGGGTTAAAACTACTCAAAAAAGTGTGTTGACTAGGCAATAGGCTTCAGTAAAATACTTTACCTTTCCCTTGACAAAGCCCCTGTATTGTGTTTAGAACTATTATATAATGCAGTGAAGGACAACATATCCTTTCGCCAGCAGCTTCCCTCATTAGATCAGGTCAGAGCGCTGCAGCAGGGTCAGGTAGAGGTCACTGGGGCGCAGACAGACATAAAACTCTGAATTTGTCTTGTTGTTTTAAACAAGGACATCAGTACTCACACCACTGCAGTGACAGAGCGTTGTGTTTGTGCCCGTTTTACAGATCAGGACTGCAACTCACCACAACAGTTTGAAGGATATTAGAAAGCTCTGATAAGGTTCCAGGAGAAGCTGTGTTACTAAGTCCCACTTGGGACAGCAACAGGCCTCCAAGTTTGCAGACATGGGCTCACAGTTCCTACACCTGCACCACCAGGTAACCTGTGATCTGTCTTGCTCCTCATCCCTCTCTCTACCTGTGACTCCATCTGCTAAAGTTCTTCCTCTGTGAAATCCAGTTCATGAATACCACCCCTTGTACCCACAACTAATGGCACATCATCATAACTGGAGTCAAAATCACTAATGTTTAGTTCAGTTTTAGTGAACATAGTGTTTGTTGTTTCCTCTTATGACCTGACCTTCTGCTGGTGGAGGGATACATAACCCCTGTGTCCCAACATACTAAAGTTTTCTATGTGTGCATATATATATACACACATATAAAAACCCTCATCACTGTTTCCCTGAATCATAGCAACATCGAAAATCTCCCAGGCTGTCCAGCGTGACCTCTCTCTGAACGGTCAGTCCTGCTGCTCAGTTGGTGAGTGAAAAAACTGACATCTGTGTAAAATGTTGACACTCAGGGGTTTTCTTGGCTCATAGAGATCCCAGAAAATTGACCTCAAGAGTTTGTAAGGACCAAAAAAGAATAAAATAGCCAAAGACTTAAGATCAGATCTTTTTTCTGCCTTTTGGAGCACTTATGTTCACGTACTCCGTCCTTCGATGAGTTCCAGCTCTGGCACATGCTGCCTTGATGACATTTAACAGCCTCTGGAGATGATGCTATATTTGGATCTTTGGAACCTAAAAACTGCTGTTCATTTATTTTCTGGACATTTTAATTATTAATTTACTCTAAACTTTTGATCCTTGTGAGTTGTTCCAGGTGTTTGTCTTAAGCATTTTTACATTACAGTCTCATGACTAACTCCACAACCTCAGGAATGTTGTTTCAAAGTTGATCTAAAGCTACAATGACTCTCACCTGGGAGGGTGCAGAGAGGGGAGAGGCACAAGCACGCACAAGTCACAGTAGAAATCAGCACAAGTTATATACTGAAACCAAATCCAGGTCGTGATCAGTGAAAGTAGAAGTGAAATCATTTATTTGTGTCAAAATTTTTGGATGTATTACATTTCTGTCCACTCATCAGAGGATAATCCTGGCTATTTTTTACTGAGGAGGAGGAGAGCAGTAAAGAAAAAGAGGGGCTGTAGTCACGAATCCTTCTAGTTTGTTTTATTTTTAGTTTCAGTTCACTTTAGTTTATTTTAAGGCTTTTCAAACACAACTGGTAAGCTCAAGCTGTTGGAGAATCCTCTTTCAAATCAAAGCTTTCTCATTGAGGTCTTTTAAACTCAAATTTTAAAGGAAACAAGGACACCAACAATTGTCTTTCTCATCCCTTTTTCCTGATCTCCTGTCTGATTTCCCTCCTCCTGGATGCGCTGAGGTGTCTACAAAGCATTGCTCTGCAGTACTAATGCTTTAAGTTCAGTGCATCCGGCTCAGCACAACTCAGATACGCTCATGTGTCATACAGCTCATAGACAGTGAAAGGGCAGTGTTGCCAGATTTTTCAACTGAAATAAGCAAGCCCAAAACAAGCAGCCTCCAGCTATTTTTTTTTCTAAAGTGATATATTACTTTGTTTTTAAGATAAATCTACATAAAGCGTGTTTAAATTTTCATCTACATTACATTTCAATTCCACAGTGACATTTTTGCTTATTTGTCTCTTAATCTACTTATTCAACTTTTGTTTGGAGGTGGACCATCCTTTTCTTTATACAGAAGTGAAGGGAGGGGCTACTGTTATTTATAACTCTGTTATCATTAAATAGTCTGTCTAACCTTGATGTTTGTAACCAAACAGACATAGTCAGGCTTTTATCTAAGTTTTATGTTGATCCTCTACAGCTTTATTATGGTGAAAACAGTAACAGCTACATTACAAATCAGTTTATTCCAGTTACAAGGATGTTGGTGGAAACATCATTTTTGCCTCTTTTTACAGTAAAATTTACATTCATGTTTGGAGTGGGACAAAATAGTTTATGTAACTTCTGAATTGAGTTTATATTGGTAGTAGAGTGAGCATCAGATCCCCCCTGGGATTGGGGGAACAACAAGCCCAAATGAGCAGCTGCACATTTGGAACAAGCCCAAAAAATGTAACACACAACTGCCAATATTTACAAGCAACTTTTCAAAAGAAGCCCAAATTCGCTTATAATAAGCAGACCTGGCAACTATGCTAATGGTTATGTAGGTTCACTGTGCCCGCTTCCTATTTGAAAGCCCCTTTTACTTTGTTCAAGTTCATTTGATAAAAAGAAGTCAGCTTCATTCTGTGCTGTTTGATATACTGAGTGACTTAACCACTGGCACATCCTTATTTTACTTGGCTCTGCTTCCCTCATAGACAAGTGATTATTTTAATATGTGAATAAAAATGTTGGAAGCTTTGCCCTAAATCAGCCACAAGGCTCAGTCTTCATATCTGTCCCCAAAGTTTGTCTCAGTCTGGGTGGGAGAAGCTCCAGACACGCTGCTCTGGCAGCCTGGACTCTGCTGCAGGGAGATTTGTGTCTTGAAGAGCTGGTCTCTTTTAATCTCCTGAAGAGTCGATTAAAGGCGTTGTGGGAGAAGATGCTTGAGGTTGTGGATGCCTTAACTCGTGACTCGATGCTCTGTGACTCTGAATTGATTGTTTTTGCTGTTAATTTGTTTGCAGTTGTTTTATTTCTGCTTGTCTCAGCCAGGACAGTCTTGTAAATGAGATTCTAAATCACAATGAGGCAGTTTTGGTTCACCCTCTGATGGACACCATCAGACCCCATGAAATGCACAAGGGTCAACGATAACCAACATCCATTTCATGTATTATTTCATGCCTGCTGTTTGTTTCTTTGCTCTATCTTTTAAGTTTGAATATTCCAGGTTTAATTTAAATAGCCTTTTTTTCATTTAAATGGACTTTGGCTTATATAACACTTTTCTAGTCTTTGACAACTCAAAGCTGCTTTACACCTAAGGTCACATCTACCCACTCACTCTCACGTTCACTCACTGATGGAGTTCCTATGTCAGTTGTCCATCAATATCAACTAACTTGTTAACTTTCATACCCATTTACATGCCACTGATGTAGCAGTGGGAGCAACTTGGGCTCAAGTGTCTTTCCCAAAGAAAGATTACCATGCAACAGGCGAGCTGGCCAAGCGCACTATCAGTCTGACGCCCCAACAATTGTTTTTTTTTTTAATCTAAACAAATGCCAAGGCAAGGGTCCATCTCATATGGATTATAGTGAGCTCTTCAAAACCCTTCTTTGGTCAGTGGCCTAGAGTTCTGATGAGGGGCCTGCACTCTAGTGCAGCCGGTTGTGCAGCCGCTCTTGGGTGTAGCAGGCTTGAGAAACCTTTGATCGTCCTCTCTGGTAGCTTGAATGAGAGAAGTCATAGACTGGATCCAGACTGGGGACACACTCAGCAGAAACACACCACTCATCATTATTTCCATTTTTGCTTTTAAACTTTATGAACAAAAATAGTTTTTGTATTACTACATCAAATTTACACACATTCATACAAGTGAGATTTAACATCAGATGATTTAATTAACACTTTAATAATAATTTGAGTTGTCGTATTTAGCAGTGATAACAGATAACACTGCTATTTCACAGTGTTGTTTCTGTAGTGTAACTGCTTTAAACAGGTGAAATGTGACCAAAAAATTGACAAAAAAATATAAGTGGGAGTGCTGCAGTGATAAAGGCAAGCAATGGTGAAATTGTGTACAAACAGTAATCTCATAAAGAGTGAAAAAAAAAAAAAAACCACACAGAGACAGACAACCATCCACGCTCACAGTCACACCTAAGGACAATTTAGATTCACCCATTGACCGAATGACCATGTTTTTGGTCTGTGGGGGGAAGAGAATATGCAATCTCCACACAGGAAGGCCCTGACTGACACAGGAATCAAACCAGCGACCCTATATATATATATATATATATATATATATATATATATATATATATATATATATATATATATATATATATATATATATATATATATATATGTGCATATATATATATATATATATATATATATATATATATTTACAAATACATACATCCAACACTCAACATGAATCCCAGTCTCATGATGAACAGCCATCCACACTATGCTGTGTTGGGTGTGTGGACGGAGACAAGTGGACTAAAGTAAGAACTAAAGCTAGGGACAGATCCATTGGCCAATCATAGACCTGTATTCATCATATTTGTATATGCTGAATATAAATGTATTACAGGATAGCCCCTTGAGATGCAACATCTCATTTTCAGGAGGGTCCTCATGTCCGTATGATTGTAGTGATAGTTTCACTAGAAGTTTACTCAAAGACCTGTGGTGGGTGAAACGTGCAATAAATCTATTCCCTTGATGTTGTTGCGCAAAATAAAGTATTACTAATTAGTTAAGTTTACTGTGCAAGTACCAAGCTGGACCCCCTCAACAAGGTGCTGGAACATTCTTCAGAGGTTTTGGTCCATATTGACATGATAGCATCATACTGTTGCTGCAGATTTGTCATCTGCACATCACATCCCCAAAGTGCTCTGTTGAATTGAGTTTGGGGATTTTTAAACGTTGTGATGCTCATTCTCTCCATCAGGACTTCAAGTCTACGTAACTACCAAAAAAGGGTATAAGGTTATTTGATATGGTTTGTACTTTCTCAATACTCCTCATCTCAAAGCATGAAATGTTTTTCAGCATACAGCACTGTATGAATGCTTTTTAGCAGTTTTCCTCTCTGCTGTTGTTCCAACAACCACCTGCTGTGAGTCAAAAGTAAAAACCTCTCAGGGTTTCAGTGTGAAGGTCAACTAGACCTCGATCACCTCCATGACTCACTGACCATGGCCCCTCACCAGCTGCACAGTTGGCATTATTTTTGTAGAAAATGGTAAACAAAGAGCAAGCACAGCTGCCTGGTATGAAACAGAGAGAGCTAGAAATTTTCAAAAGGCTTTAAGATGATAAATCTGAAGGTAACAGAGACAACCGAGGAGACAGAAGGAGCGGACATGAAGTAAACTACAGTGGGAGAGTTTTCTGTTCCACAAGACGAATACTAAAGACCAGGAATGACAAGAAACTAGACACACCCGAGAGGAAAAATGAGCCAAGTGCATTATTGATGATGAAATACTATGAGAATAAGTCTGTCTTTAACATTCACTCAAGTTTACATCTTAAGCAGAGACCATGCTACAAGATAACTGGCCAGAGTTTTGGCTTGGAGCCTGCTTCCAACCAAAGTCAGTAGAAGCCTGATTATTCGGTGGCCTAAATATTCTCTAACCTGATTGTCCTGTGGGATGAGGTGTGTTAATAGACATTTTATCCTCCACAAACATCCCAGAGGAGGATTGGGGTTGCTCTCTAGGGCAGCATAATATATGTGTTTATTCATCATAAATATAAATTGTAAATAAATGTAAACGACAAAAGACAAACTGATTAGGAAGAGAGCTTAATGGAAATCCCACAGATGCCATAGGAAGTGACAAAGAATTATTGAAATGAACTGATCAGCAAGGAGTAATTCATTGATGCAACTTCCTGATTTAATAGTTTGGTGTTTGCTTTATGTCTCCTACATGTTTCCCTTTAGTTGACCCCTCCCATCTTAGCCATTTAATCATGTTCCCCCATATGTCTCAGTGCAAGTGCCCTTGCCTCTCTTCTGCTGAGTCCCTGAGTCTGATCCAGCACCCTCTACATAAGGACACAGTTTGAGCTCAAAGTCACGTAAGCTGTGGCAGGTGGAGGTTTAAAGATGGCTTCTCTCTTTCCAACAGGATTCTTTAACACCTGGCATGACACTATTATGTAGGATCCTGGCAAAACTGTATGACTCTGTGAGGAATGGTTGGATTGAGGCATAATTGCTGATGGACATGTGTGTGGTAAGTTGTCTTGTGCTGTCAAATCTTCACAGTAATTGAATAAATAAACACATAAGAATCTGTGTGCCTGTGTCTTTGACTTTTTATTCGTTGGACTATGAATCCAAAAGTGCATCAAAATAGGCTTATTGTGGACCATTACACTTGTTGGTCCTTTTTCAAATTTTAGCACAGTTTGGCATTTCTATGGCAGAACTCACCCTCGTTGGTACAGAATACTTTCATAATGATGTTTTCTTGAGTCAATTATTCATGTCAGGTCAGCTATAAAAGACTCAGGGCTGTGATAGCAGGACGATAAACCAAACTGGCCAGAGTCCTTTACAGGTCTTGGAACATCTTGGAACCACAATGCAACCAGCTACCTGATCTGCTGAAATCCAGACATTAAAAAACACATATATTTCTTTACCATAATTCACCACATGGTTTATCCAAGGACATATCCTGCTTTGCACCAGAGTTTGGTGGCTTAAAGTTCAAAAAACATGATTTCCTTTGAGTAAAGTCACCGAGCCAGGGGCTGTCATGCACAGTCATCAATCAGCAGCACAAAAAGCAGATATGTGACTGAAATAGAGACAAACAATAAGCTGTTCAGGTGGTTTAAGTACAGAAATCATTTCATCTCTGACCTCTTTCTGTCTCGTTGCCTCTTCTTCTCGTCTTGTGAGCACCTGCAAATTTAAGTCATTCATGTTTTTCACCTGTAAGATTTTAGCAGTCTGCAACAGACAACACACATGCCACTGGTACGACAGCCGTGGTATTGAGGGCCATGACCTGACAACAACCTCCAGGGCTTAAAATGGAGGCTCATGCGGAAGTGCCAAAAGCTGTAGTACCTTAAGTGTCCACTTGAGGTGGGCTGCAGAAACCTGACACCCAAATGATTGCGTGTTTTTCTGGCCTTAAAACACATCTATACAGATTGGTTTAGAAACTGTCTTCAGT
The DNA here is from genome assembly GCA_037902135.1 of Cetoscarus ocellatus. NCBI lineage: Eukaryota > Metazoa > Chordata > Actinopteri > Labriformes > Labridae > Cetoscarus > Cetoscarus ocellatus. Next base: position 1,354,507 of record JBAMNC010000159.1, on the reverse strand, counting down.
CTAATGTATAACCGACTATGTGCTCTCACTGTGAGGGGGGGTGAATTATTTTATTTTGCTCCCGATTTTCTTTTATTAAGTATTTATTGAGGATTTACGGTCTTGGAAATGCAGCATTGCTATTGGTCAGATGCCTTCAGTCCCAACTCACCACAGCCTATCTGACTGTGAGTAGATGAAGCTAAAGTTCAGGTTAGATGACATGCAGTATGGCAGCATCTATCAGAGGTCATCAACAGTGTTTCAGAGGCTCCTGGGATAATTAAACTGCTGACATCACAATTTTTGACAGTCTATGGCCATGACTTGAGCTGAATCCAGACTGAACTGGGCATTGGATATAACTTGGCTGTGTAAATCCAGCTAAGGCAAGTTTGGATTTGACAACAGAACCCACTTTGCTCCAGTGTAGCAGAACAGAACTTACCTTGAAATAAAAAACACTTTCACTCTCGTTGTGAATAACTTAAGGGTGATTAGAAGAAAGTACAGCTGACACTTAAGAACAGATTCTGTTTGATTCTGCCATAGAAAGAAGTCTGTTCGGCATCAACCTTTAAGAGAGTGTTGAAATTAAAACTGTCACCCTGAGTTCATCCTCATCTGAGTTTGAATCTCATGTGGGATTAGCTGTGGGTTTACTGTGGGTTTAATTCTGCACAGGTGTATTTAAACATAACAAAATAAATTACGTGTTTTAATGACATGGTTTGCAGTCAGATAATTAAGCGTGTAGGATTGTAGGAGCAGATATGTGGGGTGAAATAAAGGTTGGTGCTGCAGTTAGAGACGCAGTCTGCCCTGTAAAATCAGCCGTCAGACTAACAGATAATTACAAGCTCAATTTCAAATTGAACTCTTTGAACTGTCAATTACAGCTAAACGGAGTTTCAGTGCTGACTCCTCTTCTCCTTTCACACAGACTCACAGCAGCTTTAAACTCACACCTTCACACCTTTGCTGTGCATAAATAAGACAGATTTGTATTAAATTAACTCCACACAGAGTTGAAAACATGTCTGTGAGGAAACATGAAAACAGTATCAAGTAGAAACAAACAACTATCACCTTAACTTCATTTCAGTTAGTTTTATAAGCTAGAGTGATAGATTTTATAAGAGTGCCATCTTAACGTGAGAGAATGTTTGTTCGCGTTTTGTTTGATGAATATTATAGTAGGCTGAGACAGCTTGAATGAAAACGAGAAAATTAGTGGAGGAAACAATTATGACGGATGAAAACAAACTAGATTTAGTTTGCCTTGATCTCTTACCCATTTCACAGTGTCTTCGAGCTTGCAGCATTCATGGGTCAAACTCAGACAAAGCAATCTGCTGAACTTTTCCTCAATTTATGTTCAAGTCAATTTACATCAAAAATCAATGCTCCCTCTCTCTTTCCATCCTGCTATTAAAGCAAACGTACAATAACTGTCCTCTTGTCATACAGAGGGGACTTTTCTTGAATAAAAAGCACTGCACTTTTGGTTGTAGGGGTTTGATATATCAATCAATCTTTATTTCAATCACTCTTTATTTGCATAGCACCTGTTCATAACAAGTGTTATCTCAAGACACTTTCCAATCGAGCATATTCTTCATTTTAAAGATTCACATATATGCATATAAACATGTATAAAATACACAGCCCTGGGCCAACCTACAGTGCAGTGCAACCATGGGAGGTTCACAGTAACAGTGGTCTAAATAGACCTGTTTAGCAGTTGGAGATCCTGAGGTGGAGCCAATCTCAAAAAAAAAACAAAAACAAAGGGGCTAAAATAGAACTGAAGGTAGTGACAGGCCCATGGACCAATCATAAATCTCTCCTCATCATATTTATTTCTGATGAATATAGATTTGTTCGAGGTTAGCCCCTTGAGATGTGACATCTCCTTTTCAAGGTTGTAAAGATATTTATTATGGAAGTATAATCAATAATAACAATGGATAAAGAGGTCATTCTAATATTAATATTAACACCTAGAATGAAGTGGAGAGGAATGATGATAAATAATATAACAACATCTAGATGAACCGCAAATATATTTGGTGTGAATTGATTGTAAGAATTGAAAGAGACAAGAAAGGTAGGTCACATATATACGCAACATGGGATTTCATATTGTCACCTAATACCATGCAAGCATAGAGGTTTAGCAGAAGAACAGTTCTCCTGTAAGCACATGTAAAAGTACCCATCATGAACCTACCTGAAAATGGACCATTGGGTATAAATGATAAATACAGAGATGCTACCACATTTCTCAAAATAGGCAATAATTTTGGTTTTAAAAGTGACTAAGGTTTCTTGGTTTTCTGTATAAAAGTTATTTTTTCACATGTCAACTGTCTTTGAATGCAAATACAAGAAAACTTTGGTACCTCTTAATATAGTGAACACAGGCAGCACATCAAAACAACATGGCAGGGCAGAGGTTATTAACCTTTTCTCCTCTGTGTCCCACATACTAGATGTTTGTAAGAAGAGCTGATCCCCTCTGACACCTACATAGATAAAAAAAAAAAAATACATTTTTATAAAAAGTCAACACCACATTTGACTGTTTTGATGGAAAACATTACAATAAAATTAACCATCATGCAAGTTGTTATGCTCAGACCCATGATGAATGTTTCCCTTTAGTATGTTTGCATTGGTTTATTTGATAATTGTCATAAGGTTGATAATGTTATTGACATCCTCAAAACTGGAAAAGCACTGGAAGGCCTGGACCTCTAATTGGGAACCAAGGTGCCAGAGGGCAGCCTAGAAGGCACCTACAGTGTCATGAAGGTTTGGGTGACTGACTGATCCACTGTGTTCAAACAAGTCGAAGACAAACACCTGTAAGACTCCTGTCCCTAAATTTTGTCTGGCCAAAACATTAACTTAGTGATTAATGAAATCTTCTTCAGAACCTGTCAGTACATTTTTCAGCCTTAGGCACAAGGTTGATGCCATAACAGCATGGAAACAATGAGCTTTTGTATGAGAGAATTTAGAGTCCCGGGGGATTAATTTAGGACGTCCGGGCCTCATCTTGCACCCCTCTCATTCTTCTTCACTTGCCAACGCGCCACATAAGGAGTGAATAGTTTGTCTGAGTGAGAAGGCCGTTTAAGCCTTTGCTTTCCTCGTGGGGTTAAGAGTGATGAGATTTTGATCCCTCGTGTGTCACCATTAGCTCTCCGTCCTCCCTGCACAGATGGCTGTGTGCTCTTGACTCTTAATTTTGGCCAAAAAACTGTCGCCTGAAGGATGGGCAGTGGAAGAGAGGAAACTGATGACATGGGAAGAGGATGTAAGGAAGAGCTCCAGCCTTTTTTCATCACCTTTGACATGTTAGATTCATCTGCAGTGATGGGAACACCTCCCAGGAAGGACATTGATTAGCAGAGGGAGAAGCAAATCGGCTGTGGTTAAGAGTGGATCTATCGCGTCTTGATGCTCTGAGCCTCCCTGCTAGCCAGCCCATCTGTGTGGGAGATATTTAACAAAACTGACAAGCCGCTGCCAAGACTGTAGTCAAAACCAAACCCTGGGATAATTTATGTGTTTATGATAATTAAGACATCTTCACAGAAATTATGAGCTGCATGATACAAAGAGAATTGATTAAAATGAAGACAGGTTCAAGTACTTGTATCATTAAAGAAAGCATAATAGATGTGTGTGTTGTTTATAAATGCATTAAATGTTGGCAAACAGCATGTGTTTATTGTAGTCTATATCCAAACAGATGAAATACAGTTTTCAAGTTTGATCTGTAACATTGAACCTCCAGGGCTAAGAAATGAGCCAATGTGGAAGGGCCAAAAACTGTTGTTCCTTAAACTTCCTTATGAGGCTGTCTCAAAAAATCCTAGACATTACATGATTCTGTGTGGGGAATGGACAATATTTACAGCCTAAATTAATATTTTTACCACCTGTTCAACAGACAGCTGTGGTCTAAATTGATAATGAATCTAAAGGCTTAAATTGTGCAGGGATTTCTTTTTTTTTGACATCCTGCCTGTTGTGATTGTTGCAGGGATTTCTGTTTTTCAGGGACATGATTGTCATGGGGTCGCAGCTGGTCCGACTGCCTTTCACCCCTTTCATGCTGGAAGCATTTTGTTCTCATGCATTTGCCGTGGATGTCCGCTCCAGCAAGTGCCGCCTTCACCCTAATAATGATCCCCTATAGAGAGTTTAGGAAGAACCACATCTAACCACATCTAATCTCCCCCACAAGGAACCCGATTCAGTTATTAACTGATTAACTGGATTAAGGTAAATATAGCTGTCTATTTGTCATTTTGTCTGTTTTGAATAAGAAACACATGCAGCTTGCAGAAAAGTAGGCAAGCCTCCTAATCTCAAGATTTCCTGGTCTGAATGCTCTGACTTGATAAAATGCACAACAAAATTAAAACATGCTTTCAGTGCGAAACGGTCTGTCAGTCCCTCCTTAGCTCAGCCTCTCTGTATGCAAGTAGGTTGATCTAAAGTTTGGTTGGGAGGGCATGGACAGTATGGTAGCATTCATAGGTCGGCATCAGTGTTGCTCCAAAGACTCCTTCGAAAACCAAATGACTGATATTACATGGCTTCATTCGATTCTTTCAACAGTCAATGAATATGACAACTCACTCCTTCATGCATTCATGCATGAGCCAAAGCAGTGGCTTTAGCAGGCTGGAATTTTAACATATGCATGAAAGCCATTTCAGCACGTGACAGCACCCCTAATTCTAGATCTCCGAGTGCACATGATGTAAACAATCACAAGGACAGAAAAAGAAGGAGAGCACACACTTAATGCTGCAACGACCACACCTTAACTGATAAACGACGTTAGACATGCTAAACAAAAAACAGCCAAGTATTTGAAAAATGTAAGACATTAACGTCAGCACCGATTCATCATCTGACAAATGATTTTAAGCACAGAATAATGAAACAGGTTGAGATAGAAGAAAAAAACAAAAGGATCCAGACAAACTTATCCACCACAAACAAGCGAAAGGCCAAATGAGAGAATTCATATAAACTGCATTCATATGAGGAGTTATTTCTACGTCTTCCTGAAGCATCAAGCTCTCATAGAACAGCCTCATTATCTGTCTTAACTAGATGAATGTTCATCAATGACAGCCCACTCAGGCGTTTGTCAGTCATCTTAGTCCTTAGATCTGTTTTTAACTGATGTAAGCAGCTGAAGCAGAGCCCAGTACTGTCATTGATATGAAAAAAATCATTAAATGTTCAGTTGTTTGTATTTGCTTTTTTTGCCAATTTAAAATCTTCATTTAGCGTGGCTTGCTTGACAGTTGGGCACCAGAAATTATATCTTAACCCCTGACTGTTGTCAGAAGTGGTTATATTTGCATCAATGTGTTGTTGGATGGACACAGCCACTAGCATATCTCAAAAAAGAAAGGGAAGTAAAGGGAGACACTAAACCACAGTCTACGTATATCATTTTTTCCTTTAAGAACGTCCTTAAAAATCACATTTACTTCTGATAACATGCACACACTATACAGGATTCTGACCGGTGGGGCCCCTGAGTCAAAGCATCACAAAGTCCATGCTGCCTTTGTCTATTAGAGTTGTTATGGAAATCAGAAAGGTGGACAATGCAAGGCTCTATATTCATATTAACTTTACGCACAAAAGGGACGTTTTAAGTACAAGAAAAACTTGTATGGAACTATGATGGAGCTACAACATGGTGGTTTGACTGAGAAGCAGCTACCATACAGAAAAACATCACGCTGTAACCTCTTGTTTTAGAACAATCTTCTCATCCAGTGACCTGATCAAGACTGTGGGCTATGTATGTTGCTGTCATGTACGTATCAGTGTTCAATAAAAAACAACCAGAAGTTTGAAGCTTCAGCCATTTTGTAGTCCTTATTAGCAGTTTGTTAGCAATCATCCTTTTAAACCATCCTTTTTAAAACTCCTCACTCGGGGGGGGAGGAGGACTAACAGGAAGACAGAGGACGGGAGGGAGCAGTAGCCTGCAGCCATATTTTTTTATTTATTTTTATTTATATGTATATTTGCAAATTGTTTTTTACTTTTTACTTTTCTACACCTGTGCGCTTCTTTACCCTGTGTGCTTGCAATGCTACTGGAATCTTAATTTCCTAAGGGATTCTTTCCAAGTTATTAATAAAGTTCTATCTAATCTAACATAATGTAATCTAACCTAATCTAATCTAATCTAAAAATATTATAACGCTTTAGATTTCAAAATCAGGGCAATATCGGATGCATTTTACTGTTGAAAATGAAACATTCAAACCTTTTTATGCATGTGTTCAGCATGAGCCTTATTTTAGGCATTTATAGGGAAAGTTATTTTAAAATCTCATGGGATTTTGGGGTCTGGTAACCAGAGATGCTAAAATGCTAACTCACTTCTGCGTTATAGGACCATTCTATTATTAGAGGTAGCATGGAATATGTAGCATAATTTAGATGCCATATCTAATAAAAATATATAATTTTAAATTTGTGGGCCTGCAAGTCAAAAGTAAACACAGCAGATTATATACAATTTTTTATCATCGCAGAAAGATTTTATGCACTGCAGCAACAGTCCACTCCGACAAAAAACATGCACACATGATCTCACATGGGCTTTTAGCATATCCTGCACCTACATACAGATGGAGCCTCTTAAATTTTCCCGGATTTCCTTGGCAAAGTCTTGGCTGATCCATGACAGGAAAGTGCTAGTATGACTACCCTCATGGCTGTAATGAGATCCATGTTTATTACATCACAATAATGTGACAAACATGTAACCTGTTCTACTTAAATTGTTTTAGATATATAAATAAAATCAATAAATTACCCTGGTAAATGACAGTATGACTGGCTGGAACTCAGCTGGCATTCGGCTTGGAGGGAAAAACTGAAGTGGTTGTATCTCTAAGTCCAGACTGATAAATGCTGCCTTACTGAAAGTACAGTCCTTCAAATGTTCCAGCTATCGTTGACACTGACCTGTTTATACAGACAAGCAGACCTGATGGTCCAGTTAGCATCAGAACAGTCAGATTGGATAAATAATTAGCGGACCACACTCCAGTAAGGCAGTGTTAATTTTGTTAACTAATTATTTTCATCATAGTTTTCATCAACAACATTTTTTCCCCTGACAAAAACTAGACAATAACTAATAAAAACAAATGTAAATTGACAAAAACTAAAACTAAATTAACTAACATTTTTGTCAACAGATAAAAACTAGACTAAAATGTTTGACAGAGACTAAATCCAATCAGACCTAATTTGGTCATGTAGAAAGTAGGGACAAGTTAGGAATTATCCAATCACAGCTACTTTGGTTGTGTGGAAAGGTTGGATGCGCTGAGAGGGACATCCAATCACAACTGCCTTAGCTTCATGGTGGCGGGACCAAAGTGTAAAACATGACTTCAGAAATTCAAGGAAACATAAAAAATGCCTTACACTTTACAATTCATATTTTCGTCAACTAAAATGTTGTGAAATCTCATCAACTAAAACTAGACAAAAAATAAAACAATTTAGATGACTAAATTATGACTAAAACTAAAAAGATACTTTAGGCACCGCTTTTAACTTAATTTCTCCATAAAATATAATTTCTCCATAATCATCTCATAAACAATATATCCTTAATCTTGCTCTCTGCATGCTCTTTTAAACTTTTTTTTTTTGCCATGCTTATTGACTTGGTATTTTTGTTATCGTCACTTTGCTATCTCTGTATATTGTTTTTAACCTGCACTTTTATCCTTTTATCTTGTAAAGCATCTTTGAGTCTCTGAAAAGTGCTGTATAAATAAAATGTATTATTTTTACTATTATTAAAAGACTAAAACTAAATTAAAAAATGCTGGCAAAATTAACACTGCGGTAAGGGAAAATGTATATTTATTAATTTCAAACTAAACTCTGTAGGGGGCCATTTTGAAAAGGAAAAATGCATTTATTGTAGAAAGATATGTACGCTTTGAGGTCTTCACTGATGATAAATTGAAATTGAGGTTTTAAACCGCAAACCATGTTACATCTCAGAAGTAATTCATCCATGTAAGACCGTGCTTCTCTAACTCAACCTTTTGCTGCACACGAGGCTTAATTGCAGTGTTTAATTGCAGTCATTACAGTGGTTTATTAGAAGGGGTAATTCATTAAGGTGTGTTGTGTTTGTGAATAATGACTCTCTGGATCTGCCTGCATGCTGACCAGAGACAAAAGCAGACTTGAAACCGGAGAGCATCTCAAGGTTATTTCAGGTTTTCAAAGTGCTGCTGCTGTTGTGCTCACCTGAGAATTTTCTCTCTTCACTTTGAAGCATTTGATATATTTTCTTTTCTGGGCTCTGCCACTGCTAATCCCTGAAAACAATATCCTCTTTTCTCAGGACTCCAGGGGTAGCGGGGAGAGGTAAATCCCCCTCCCCTCCAGGCTCTGATGGGCTGTGCTTGTCTCTGCTTAATAACATTTTCTCTCTGCCATTTTCATATCAAACAGGACGGCGCTGGTGAGGAATGCAGAGATAAAAAGGAGACATTTCAGGTGTCTGTTTGTCACTTCGATGTTTGTTGAAATGGTACCTCTATGATGCTGTATGTGCACAATATTCCATTATGGTCTCATGCTTTGTGCAGTACTACATGATCACTCACATGCAAAGATGAACAGTAAGGGGAGTGGAGCCTCCTGGTTAAGACCAATAAGATTGTCGACATCGGAGAATTGACTCAGACGTACTATTGATCGGCTGAGGAGCAGGTGTGGAGAACATCTTCATCCTTTCTCCTCCAATCTTGTGATACCTGAACTTTGTGTTCAGACTGTCAGGCATTTATTGTGACTGTAGCTGTGTTATAGTGTCATGATGATAACTCTGTCAATTTTCTTACCTTGTCTGGTCAAACTGAATTGCAAAGAAATTGGACAAAGACAATATGTTCTGTCACGTTGCATCATGCAGCATTGCAAGCTTGCTAATCACATTGTATCTGTTAAATATGTAATTCTATGCCCGGATTTCTCAATGTAAACAGCACATAAAATGATGTCACAGTTGGTGGAGCATTTGTGTAGAGATCTGTTTTGACAAAGAAAGCCAAAAGAAAGGTTTTTCTTTTGAAAGTGAAGAAAAGTACAAATAAGGATGTTACACTGTCATGTCATTTTACACACAATTGACAGGGTTTTTAACACTCCTTTAATAGAGCATGTGCTGCATTTTAACACACAAATGATGCACAGGTGAGCAACACCTGTGCATCATTTTGACACAGTTAGCACAGGCTATTTAAACGCACTGAATCATAAGAACACATTAATGGCCCTATTTTATGACTGGTACAAAATGTTTTGGCATGAAGCACAGGTGTGTTTTGCCTGATGGCAGCAGGGTGTACAGACTGAGGCTGGGGCAGGTGTTGTCCTCCAGTATCCTCTGGGTTCTGCACAGGCACCTCACCTCCCTGATATCACCGATGCTCAGTAGATGGGTACCGATGATATTTGGGGCTGTTTTTATCACTATTTGCGGGGCCCTCCTGTCCCGGGCTGTGCACATCCCATGCCAGTTTGTAATGTTTCCAGTCAGGATGCTCTCAATCGCTCCTTTGTAAAAGTTTACTAGAACTTAATTTCTTTAACGTATTATATTTCTTATTGGAAATATAATATGGTTTAAATTAGCTGGTAATATATTAGATCAAAGCTGAAATTAGATGATGGATAGTGAATACTAGACATCATCTAATTCCAATCAATATGCCCTCTGTCTGTATGAATGCTTCTCCTCCATTTTAGTTAAATGTCAAATGTTGTGGTGTGTGCTAGTATATTCAGTATATTCAGCTTTTACTTCGCTACGTATTTCAACTGTTACTAGTGTAACCTACCAGCCACACGGAAAGTATCAGGGCCCTGGTCCTTTCAGTTTGACTATCAGAAGCCATTTTGTTTTTGTTTAGAGCATGTTAATGTTAGAATGAGGCCAATAAAGCTGAGGGGGGCATCAGGGGCCCTGATGCTCTCTGCAGGTCTGAAATTGGAAAAATCTTCCACTGGACTTCCTTATTTTTTATTACTTGAGGATGTAACATTTAAATCAGATACTTTTATAGAGTCAAATTTGGATATTACAACTTATGTATCTTATATTGGATATTAATTATTGAAAACACCAAATAGAAACTAGATTGTGCTAAATTAAAGATTGGTAATATATTGGATAAAATGGTCAATTAGATGAAATATATTCAATTCTTTTAATAGTTATTAGAATTAAAGATGGGCAGTTGGTCCTGTTATTCATTAAATTTAGTATTAGACCTGGTGCCTCAGGAGCTTATTGTTGATTGACTCAAAGGCCTGAACACAAATCAACATTTAAATATCTCCTGATGAAGTCTCTGAGTTACAGTTTTCATCGTAACTATGACAAACTCAAATTTCCCTAAAATTTAATAAAGAACACACCTCATTTTCTTCAAAATGTGCACCATTTATTCTAACAATGAAAAACTAGAGTGCACGTGAATGCTCAAGCTCCAAAAGTCGAACATTTCCAAACAGATTTACATGTTTAAACTGACAGTCATTGATCTTTTCTCAGAGTTGGACAGAGACACCAGTTTTTATTCCATAATTGTGCAGAAACTTGATCACCAGGGGCTCTAATTTCATAGACCAGGCGCAGGCAGGGCGCACCTGCCCTGCGCCGCGTCTGCGCCGTGCCAATGGGGTGTGTCCAGGGCATTTTGCAAGTTTCGTGCACGGCGCAGGGAGGCGCACCCACGCCTCCGTCTCTCCCAGCGGCGCAAGTAGCAGAGAGGGAGGAGAGGAGGCATGAGTGGGTTTTACACAGCTCAGTGCAATCTTCACCAATCAAATGAACGCCTCTCCTTGTCTTTAAATGCACCGCGGGCGAGGCACAGTGACAATTTCACTTTGGTGGAGAAGATGGTCAGAGCCGCTGTCACTTTTGCAGCAACTGGGAGAGTGCAGAGGCCACTAGACCGCGCATAGGAGGCCACGATGCGTGTCACTGTGTGGACCACCTTGCGGGACAGATGTAATCTGTTCCTTTGCCATAAATAGGAGTACAAAATTAAGTTATAATTACATTTAAGCACAGCAGCAGGCTAATCCTTTCATCATGCTTGTGATCCACCTGCATTCCTGGTCTGTCATCGCTAAATAGCAGAACCTTTGGTGAAATATTCCCCCCGATATCTCCTCCTCATCCTCCTTGCAATAATGTACTCCATCTTTTTAGATCACGTTACGAATAAAGATTAGAAGAGAGAAATATGGGCAATCACAGGACTCTTTTGACACCTCCCCCTGGCGCGCCGTCAAACCCGTTTCGGTGCAGACGGTCTACCAAATTGCCAAATTGGCTGCGCACGGCGGTGTGCCGGACAAAATTACCACTGCGCGGGGTGCGCCAGGCTGCGCCACCCTCAGTTGCACCAGGAAATTAGAGCCCCAGGTGTTATTAACTTTTGATTAATTCTCTAAGGTGATGATTTAATGTGTCAGATCAGGGGTACAGATGGGACTTTTGAACTGGGGGGGACCAAGCTGTCAGCAAATGATTTCAACACAATTAGTTATTTTTGTGTAATTTGGGCTTTAACTAGCACTCAAGCAGTTACTTTTGTAATAGCCTACATGCCAATGGTTTGCATTTGCCGTTGGAGAACTCTTATTTGCAATCATGGACAAACAACAATGAACACTGTTGAACAAATCCTACCTCAACACTAGCCATACATGATGAAACAGTTATTTGTCTGAAATGCCAATCACCGAAACTTCATGCCTTATGCAAAATATGTTTCACTTAAACATTTGTGTATGAACTCAGAAGAACAACATATTTACATACATAAAGATAAAGTGTTTAGACTGTAAATGAAATTCACATTTTTAATGACAAAAGTAGCACTATTAGGAATTCTCTAGTGCAGCCAAACACATTTACTGTGTAGAAGTAGACTCACTGAAAGACCCAAAAACATCTCTTTTTAGGACTCTGGGGAGAGTTTGCCCTATGGTGTGTTCAATTCGCAGTTATCACTTGGAGCTCTGATGAACGTAACCCCAAAGTTGAGTGCCCCCAGCCTTACAGACGTACAACAAAACATGTAACTACTGTATACACAAGTAGCAGATAGCATGAATTCTGTTGGGTTGGTGAGATTAATCTGACTTTCTGAGTTGGAGATTCGACTTCACAGGGGTGTCTGATTAAGATTCTGACTTGGAACTTGGAAATTCCTAAATTCATGTACAACATGAACTCACCATTAGTCTAAACACGCAAACGCCAGGCCCTCAGTGTGCACCGCTGAGACCACAATGACATTAATCCTGTTTTACCGGTAATATTTGTCCGCTTATGCTGGGAAAGTGGGGGGTGCGGATCGGTGTCACTATGAGTCTGAGGGGACATATTCCCCCCGTCTCTAATGCCAATTGCATTCATGTGTCACATGGTCCTGATAGATTTTTTCTATAAGGGCTGTAACTGAGTATCCACTATGGCTGTAAATGAAAGTGTCTTCAGCATCACTGATACAAAAAATCTGTCTAATGCTCACATTCCAGGTTCAGGCCTCACTGAGCTATCGACTGGAGGCTAAGAAAAGAAACACTGATTTGATATCGTCAAATATTTTAGGATTTGATAAACTCATAAATGCTCCCTGTTCTCTAAAAAAAATGCCATTTTAAACTTTGGGTGCAGGTTCTTGATTCTAATTGAAGTCCTGGCCTACTGGTCTGACTGGGACTGTTTGACACTCTCAGTCATTCTGGTGGGCAGTTTGTGGTCATTCAGCGTGACGGGAGTGTCACAACCCGTCAGGCTGAAGCTGCCACTGGAACTTTAACAAAGTACTTTTTCAGTCCCCATGACAAGTTGCTAGTTAAAACTATAATTTTGTTAGTTTATTTCATGTGGTACAACAACTGGACCATGGCCCTGGATGGAGAATAGCAACAATGGGTGGTAAATATATTTTTATATATAATACAAATATTAATCTATGCTGTCACCTGGTTATTCTTGTATGTCTGTGCTGTGGATCTACTCGGGACACAAACACAGTTTTGGGAGTTGACTCTGAATAAGTCTTCAGAATATAAGCTGCCTTCCTAAGGCACTGAGCACAGCTCCCTCTCCTTTATGCCTTGTTAAAATTTGCATCTAATAATGCAAGAAGCTTAGAGCAGTGAGACAAATACATGATTCCTAACTGTAAGGATTCCCCCTTCTCAACCCTTTTTGTGTGTTTTTGGATTGTTTTTTGCCTCTGGAGAGGCATTTTTGCTCCTCTGCCTCTCCGGGAGTGGACATGGTTTCCCCTGCACAGATTCATTGCACATTTGCACCTGTTCCTGATCAGTCCAATCACCTGCACCTACAAAGCTGCCACTCTGATGCCTCTCTGTAGATCATGTTTCCAACTTCCTCCCTTGCTGGGATTTTTGTTTCATGTTTGTGCTGTGTGATTTTTGTAGATTTTTGCTGTGTACTTATTTGGTGCCTCTGCTCCTTCCCTCCCCAGTGCCATCTACGAGCCCTCACCACACCAGCCACTGATATCCCTCACTCTGTTCCCTCAAAGATCTCTGGATTTCTCTCCCTTTCCCCTCCTGGCCTCCTTATCAATAAAAATCCTTGTTGCACCTATTCTGTGCCTCCAGTTTCAGCTTTTGGGTCCAACTCAGATCATTCAGGGTTCATATCCTAACACTACCACTGTTTTTGATTACTGCTTTGTGTATTCCTATTATTTGGGAATAAAACATTTGAATCCTTTCCTTAACTCTTCAACTCAAACCTCAAGCATGACAGGGTCTTTCTGTTGTAAAAAGCTTTTCTATGAGAAACTCTGTTTTATTGATCTCTTTCTAAAACTCATGATCGTTTGATCTTTGTTGCAGTTCTTGTTAAATCTGTGTCTGAGTGCGAGCAACAGAGCAACAGGAAAAGCAGGGGACAGTTTATCCTTAGATGTATTCATAGCTTTCCTCCTGCAGACACTGCACGGTGTTTGTTCATAGCTTCTATAAAATGATCATAATGAGGACCAACAGGCTTAAAATCAATCACTGCTGTTAGTCTGAAATGCTGCAACTATGATTTTGTTAATAAAACTTTTCTGTGTGCATTTTTTGTTGTTTCTGTGTTTGCTTGTCTGAACCTCTACACTTTGACACACAGCAGTTTTAAACTTGTCATAAATACTGCTGTCATACTATTTTTGCCTTTACAAATTTTCTTTCAAATGACTCAAGTGAACTAAACAAGAGGGTCCACATGTTAACTCTTTAAAAGTACGGAGCCCAGGAGGTGACATAAACGTGTTTATGGGTATGCCCGGAAATTGCATACCCATAATAAAATGGGTATATCTCTGCAACCACAAGGTCTATTGGAATACTTTTGGTGTCCCAGTAAAGGGGACATTTGTGAGAGTTGTTGAGATGTGTTAATATGAGTATATGTGATATGGGTGAAGAGTAAATGAAGGTGGCACACAGCCAAAATGTAAAAAAAATCTAGCTGCACTTAAAAAAAGCATTTTCAGGATGAATATAATATATATGAATATAAAAATGATGCAGCTGAAGCTCTAACCCTTTATCAGATCATAGCACTATGACCATTGTCTTTGCAAAAGGTTGACTCTAATAAAGTGAAACAGAACAAAATTAGAGACGTTTTGCTACAGAGAGTTCAGGCAATGTCTTCAAAAAAGCCATTTAGCAAGTTTGGTACAATTTGGCACCATCTTTGGCATCTGGATTTTCTCATGTACAACACTATAAATTTCATTTTTATATCACTACTGGTGATCAATACATCCAAATACAACAGTTTTGGGCAATTTTGTATTTTTTTTTTTAATTTTGAAAATTCAACCAGAACTCTAACCAACATATGCAAACATATGTAAATGTATTTATTAATTAACTAATTAATTTATCCATACCTATCTATACTATTACTATACCACTAAGTCGGCATTTTGGCCAAAAAGCAGCTGGCTCTAAATATATGGACATTTTGACAGCAATAAATCTGTCAAAACAACATATTTAAGACAATCCGTACCTATCCGTAAAAGCAGTTATCAGAATCACTGCTGTCTGTGCTGTCTTGGTGAATACGATCCTCATCTTACGATTAAGAGTCATCCACACACACAGTGCTCCCAGCATCTTCCTCCAACATTTTCAAAACCTCTTTTGTTGTAAAATGTTTCTTGGAAGCCTGCTTGGCCATATTTCTCACAGAAAAATGAATCAAACTACCAAGGACAAAGTCGAATTTGTGCGCTTCCCGTGCGCTCTTTGCGTATTGTACATACCTGTATTAGCTCCGAGGTACATGCACGTCAATACGCATAGCAATATCTCCGTCATTGATTGGTCAATTTGGATGGATGACGCCTTGTTGGAATCGTTAGAGCCAATAGAATGAGGATACACTCACCAAAATGAGATTGACAGTACTGTCTGCTAATCAGAATCAGAAAAACATTGGCGTGTCATTATAGCCTCCTGGGTGCAAGAGATATTGTAAGGCATCCTTCACATGCTAGAAGCCGTCAGAGAAAACCCAAAAGCTTTGGAATGAAAGTCGGGAAATAGGTCTACCAGAATCGAGTGTGGATTTACCGAAAAAATTAACTTTTCTTAGCCAGACAGCCAAGGTAAGAGACATTTTACAACTATTGTTTGGAAAAACGATTTCCATGTTGAAAAACACTACCAACTGTCTGAAGAAAAAATAAAATAAATACATACCATGGAAGTATGCAGTGTAATACACAGCCATGAACTACATAGAATTTTTAGTCTTGAAATGTTAAAACAGACCAAAGTGAATCATACAGTCTCAGGCTAAGATTCAGAATTAGAGACTCTTATTCACTTCTTCGGATAAGTTGTGAGCTTGGTTTCAATCACTGAAATTAAATTTGATCAGCCCTCATTATTGGACCAAACAGAAGATACTTTAAGAATGTGGCAGCATCCCATTTCAGTTTCACTCTTAGTCCCATGGCTTGTACACCACTTTGAGTCAAAGTCTCATTTTCCATCCCAATTATTTAAGACTGCTCCGAACTACAATCTTCTGGGATATGAGAAGTAAACCTGGCAGAATTTCACCGAAAAGCAACACTCATTGACAGCATTATGCCACCAGCACATATTCTGAAGCACTGCAGCATGTAATTGACCTTGCCTGCTCAATAAAGCTGGTTTATGTTGAATGTGTGCAGACAGAAAGGCTGTGTGCTCGAGCACTTCTAAGGGGATCCTTACATAATTACACGAGGCTCTGTGAGCAAAGAAAAGCTATACCGAGTGCAAACAACCCCTTAATAATTTGGACACAGACAGAAGGCAGATGGAGCGGGTAATTGTAAAAAGTCACAGACCACGTAGAGTGTTAAATGAAACTAAACGTTATTTTGCCCACCAGGCAATACCTCAGCAGTTTAAAAAGCCCATAATAGTAAACATGATGCAGCATGCTAATGATTGTACGCAAGTCTGTGTATTGTTGACGCCCTTTTTCTGTCTGATAAAGAGAAGACCTTTAATTCTCTGTTAATTCACCTCTTATTTTCACACAGCTTATTTGTGCCAAGCTTTAATCTACAACAATTGTGCTCGACCAAGGCAGCACAACCAGTCATCTTTCTTTAAAGCAGGATGACTTAGGAGCTACGGGCAAGACACCAGCAGGAAGTGACTGCTCGTACAGATATAAGCCAAGATGCTAACGGTTTCAGAATTTCTTCATCAAATGAAAAACAATAATACTGAAAGCATTTCTTCATAGAAAGAATATTTTGCTCCACCTCCGACACGTTTTGGCCAGTTTGCTCCATGAAGTGGCTTACATTTTGTACTTCACACTGCGACAGTAACTCCCGCCTACTACAACATCTGATTTTCTCATAATGAATGTTATTGATGGAACAATGGTCCAGTCACCTGCCAGGTATGCTTTTGAAAGTTTCTGCCCATCCCCAAACACTTCCTATGGCTGTTATCCAGATGGACAAGTGACATTTTGAACAGCCGATCTGGTGCGTCAGGCTAGTCCATGCCAGTCACTCAGCAGAAAATTGAACCTTCTGTAATGAGAGGTTAAGTTTCCACATACTACATCATGATTTTGTCTCAGGCAAGGCTTTGGTGCAACACTTGGAGTATGCGTCAAATCTCTTTTTGGGTGGACTGCTGCAAGTATTCAACCTTGCAGTGCAGCTGGATCCACTTGATTCAGTGTCCATTAGATCCATTTTGCATAGCTCCAAGCTGGAGCAACTGAGCTCAGTCTGCGGGGGCACTGACCAATCAGCATCCTTTGAGGAGAAGGAGTCAGGCGTTAGGAGTGTGGTGACAGGTCATGGTGTAAACAATGGCTGCTTGTAAAGAGATTAAAACTGATGCTGCCTGCTGTAGTGGTGCTTTTATAAAAGCTTAAACCAACATTTCCTCATCAATCAAGGACAAAAATAGGACTGTAATCATACACCCCCTTTGGAATTTTGGACACTAGTGGTGGTGAGGAATATAGTATAAGAAGAGGAGTAGATTTCTGAGCAGCTTGCTGGGTCCCTGATGTGATGGACTGAGGTGCTGATGAAGCCTGCAGGATGAGGTGAGGCCAGACTTCTGAGGAGTCCATCCATCATCTATACAGCCTAACCCGTAGGAGTCACAGGGACTGGAGCCTGTCCCAGCTGACATTTTGCAAAAGGCAGGGTACAATCACAGGGCCACATAGAGAGACAGACAACCATTCACACTCACACTCATGCCTAAGGGCAATTTGGAGTCACTAGTCAATCTAATGAGCATGTTTTTGGTCTGTGGAAGGAAGCCAGAGTGCCCAGAGAGAACCCATGCATGCAAAGGAAGAGCATGAAAACTCCACACAGAAAGACCCTGACTAACATGGGGATCAAACCAGCAACCTTCTTGCTGTAAGACACATGCACTACCTGCTGTGTCACAGTTCTGCCAACCTAAACTACGAACAAACCCAAAAAAAAAGTACAATCCTGAATTTTCTTTGGATCGGATTTATTTCAAGTTTAATATCTGAATGAGAGATTAATTGCATATGAAAAATTTACTCTTTTGACAACCCATTTTTTTTTTACATTTTACCACTTTTTGGTGCTCATATACTTTTTGCATTTAAGCAAAGTCACACTGAAGGTCAAGGGGATATACTAAATATCATCACTGTGGGTATTAGGCCATTAAATTTGCTCTGTAATCTCAAGTCTTTCACAGGACATCATCAAATTTACATTTTCTATCAGTCACATCTGGCCCTTCTTCTTGACCAACGACCATGCTCTGACTGTCCGATGATGATCTGCCTCCTCCACTGAGCAGCAGTGACAGATCTACAATAATGTATTTCACAAAGCAGGACAGTGTCTCTCTGAAATGGACATTGAGCTGCTCCAAATGTCTGAGCTTTCTTAATCAATATTTACAGCCTGTCCACTCAAAGTTTTGTATGCTAAACGTTTTACCACAAAGCCTCAAAGATGAGTCTGCGTCTGGAGGATGAGCTCAGAGCTGAATTTATATGAAGTCTGATGTAAAGAGTAGGGAATCTTGTTAAATACTGGGGTGTTTAAAAGAAACTCTTCTAACTTCAAACTCACTGAACCAGGAACAAGTTTAATTTAAAGAGTGCGGCACAAATAAATAAATACAGGCATAAGAATTAGGCTGAAGCATCTTATGGTGGGTACAGCTGCATGTGTGTGCTACTTTGTGGCTGTATCTACCTGCTGCCACAGCTCTATATCTCCACATATATATCACCCCAATAATAGATTGGAAGATAAATACTTAATTAATCCCCCTGGGGACATTTGGGTATCCAGTAGCAGTAGTAGGGATAATAAATAGTCTAGGTCATGAGCCACTGCCTTTGTGCAGGGTGTTGTTCAGTCTGATATCTGTGGAAACAAAGGACCTCCTGAACCTCTCAGTTCTGTAGTGTGATGAGTTAATCCCACTGCTGCTGCTTCTCTGTCCCTTCAGGATGTTGTGGAGGGGATAGTTACTCTTGTCCAGGATGGCCTGCACTGTGCTGCGTGTATGTCTCTCCACCACAGTCCCCGGTGAGTCCAAACTCCTGCCAAGAACAGAGCCAGCCTTCTTCACCAGCCTGTCCAGCCTCCTGGTGCTCCTATCATTCATGCCCCTCCCCCTAACAGACTGCAGCATCGAACAGACGCCTGAGACCACTGACTGATTGAAAGACCTGAGTCTCCTGAGGAAGAAGACCCTGTTCTGCCCCTTCAAGGTGCACACCTAAGTACTTAGAGGTTAGCACCCTTCAGTGACCTCCCCTCTGATTGTGACTGGCTGGAGCAGGGACTTAGACCTCTCAAAGTCAAAGGCCATTAGCCATTATCTAATAATGAGCTTCTTTAGAAAGTTCAGGAAAGAATTACTGTACATCACCCACCAAGTGACCTGATTCATTGAATGACTGACCTGGGAAACCTGCAGAACAAAATAATGCAGAGAGGAGAGCTTCTCATCAAAGGAGACAGACAGGATGAGTAATTGGATGGTTTGTGTCTTTTCTGTAACACGTTCCTCCGCTGTGGTCATACATACCTCCTGGATTAAGCTAAATATTGCTCTTTAGTTTTCTTTTTTTTTGTCTGTTTTGGCCGAGGCATGGCAAAAAAGCAGCCTCCCAATCTTGATATTTTCGGCACAAGACACAAACGTGACATATGCAGCAACAATGGCAGCTCTGACTGAAAAACACGCTTGCCAAAATAAAACATGCATGCACTGCTGCCATCATGCAAGTTAGATACATCAAGTGTGAAACAGCCCTACAGACCAGTCATGCTGTCGTTGGTTGTTGCTTTCTGCATGAAATTTGCAAGTTCAACTGTTTTTTGGATGTGTATCTAAGACCTCATTGGAAATGGATTTACTATTAATGACGACAACATTGGGCATTGTACTAAGTATGTGTCCTACACCTCATACAAATGATTTACTGAATGTGTAAAACATATGTGTAACACATTTATTCTGTATAAATTCCGTCATTATGTTGTGCCATGGCTTTTTAGTAGGGGCAGTATGTTAATCCAGAAAAGTAAAACAGTCTTTTTTGCTGAAAAGGTCAGTAGATAAAATAGCCTTTTATGTCTCCTTTATGCAATATGAAAGTCAGGCAGGCCAAGAAGAAGACACACAGGATTTGAATCCTCATGAACACCCACAATAATGGGAGACTCATACACAGGATCAGATCAGTACCTTTTCAGCTTAGGAAATGACCAAAAACAATTAAAGTAACCACCAACTTTAGAGACACACTGAGAAAAAACAGCATGTTAATGTTGAACTTAGAAAGCTGTAGATGTGCAGCAAATAAAGTGCAAAGAAACCTCTCTCTAAACCTCCTCAAACAAGAAGGGAATCGATTGTGTTCAAACTTATAAGTATCTTGGTTTTCACTTGAAGAAAATCTTTTAGGAAACATATTGATTATCTGACAAAAAACCTGAAGGTGAAACTGGGTTTCTTTTATCATCACAAAAGCTGCTTTTCTGTTGTTGCAGTTAAGAGACTAACTCAGTTTATTACTGTGATTGATTATAGCGATGTTCTTTACCTGCATGCTTCATCATCGTCACAGAAAATGTTGGACTCTGTGTACCCTGCTGCTTTGCTTTTTGCCTCTGGTTTGGGTTTTGGCTCAAATCATTGGATCTGTTTGGTAGTTGGTTGGTCTGTCACAACAGTATAGAACCGTGGTACATCTTTCTCTATAATTGCTTATGGAGCGATGAGTTCACCGCACAAGGTGGAATGGTGCTTGTGGTGTCTGTGCATGCAGACGAAAGTCAGATTCTTTAGATCCCTGGTCTTTCAGGTCTTGCTATACTCTTGTGAAGCCTGGACATTGACACTGGCTCGACTCTTTTGTGACCAGTTCCCTTTGATGCATTTCTGGGTATCATTGGCAGGACTGTGTGTCCACTGCTGACATGATCAGGAGGACGGGAATGGGAGAAGTCAGCTGCTGGATATGTGAGGAGAAGCTGTGGTCAAGGCACCTGGCTTTCCAGAACCTGATCCAGCTCGTATACCTGGGACCTGGTGGGTTGGACCAGGCCATTAGGGGCAACCCTGTGCATCTGGGGCGGTCAGCTTGGGAGTTACCTGAAGAATTGTGACACGGGCCTGACACAGACCTGGATGCTGGCTGTCAGGAGGACAGAACAGTAGAGGGACAAGGTTGACACATGGCAGAGTGCCAGACTGGCATATGCCCAACCTGACCTGACCTGATCTGACCTCCTCTATAAGGCCATACTACATGATCTGCCCTCTTATTTATGTTTTCTACTGACACCAACAACTGTGGAAGGCCTCATGGATTAATCCATATATTGTCCATAAAACTTGCTCTGTCTTTGAAAATCATATCAATTTTGCTTTTCCAGCTGAATGCCTGCTGAGTCCCAGCCAACATCCAGCTAATGGGAGTGCCCAAATTCCCATTGATGCCCATTTGATGGTGCTTCCCTCACAGGAATACATCCAATGGGCTTGTCCTTATTGGAGTAGCGTTAGCATTAACCAGTCACTACATCTTCTGTCATGTCACTGCAGGGGATATCATTACAGTGTTGACAGCTGACAGGTCCCAGTATGTTCCAGTCATGGACCAGTCAAGATCCAGTCACTGAAAGTGGGGAAGATTAAAGTGGCTCCATCTGTAGAACGCTTCATGATCTTGGTCTGACTTGCAGAATCACCCTAAAATAGAGCATTGTTTTGGGTTAAAGGACTTTAAAAACAGAATTAAGGATCATCTGACCAGTGAATGCACTTAATTCACACCTGAATACTGATATGATGAAATCTTGCAGTGTGATGATCTATTGTTTGTTACGATTGTGAAAGTTTTGGTGCTGTCTTGGCCGGGACTCCCTTGCAAAATATATTTTGACAGGAGCATTCCTGGTGAAATAATGATTAAATATTAACATGGACTCTTGCATCAGAAGTTCCCCTTGGTCTGTGCTGTAGTCAGTACTCAGAGCACTGATAGCCTTGCGAACATATCCAGATGCCTGTTGGCACTGTTGGGTTCAAATCCATCCTGAAGTTGCTCCCCCACATGTCAGCCCCCTAATCTCTCCTCACTTTCCAACTCTCTCCTCTCTTCCAGCCTCCAGCTCCTCTGTAATAAAGATAAAAATGATTAAATAAATAAAAGACAAATAATAAAACTCAGTCATTTGATGGTCGGTCCCTAAAGGTGGACACTGACATGCTCAAATGCATTTGTAAGCATCATTATAATTATCATGAGGGAAAACATTCGAAACTGTCAACACATATAGAAAGTGAAAGCTGTAGGTGAAAGATGAAGCTGTTCCACACAGTCTAATACCCTTAATGTGATGCAGAACCATGTCAGCCTACAGGTACATGGAGTTAAAGGTTATCTAAACTGAGATATCAAAGTCCCAGGCCTCACTATCAGCAGGTAAATATCAGTTTACCTTCAAATAAACACAGCAGCACACTGACTAAGACATGCTAACATGATGTATTTGCCTTGAAGACTGCTACTAATAATAATAATACTAATGACCATCCTGGCCCATCAGATAAATAAAACACAATTAAAGCCCCCTCTCATGATGGATGAAAGGCGCTCTCTGTAATGGTTCGTTAATAAAATGTAAAACTTTCCTGTTCGACTACGACGCTCTCATTAGAGGAGGCTGTTAGGATGTGACCCATTTGTATAAAACATCTGCAGCCGCTCACCATCAGAGCGATTCACTGGAGGCTGAAGCGTCCAAAATTGTGACAGATGAGGGGAAATAACGAGAGGAAGCAAGTGCTCGGCATCGTGGGTAGTCAGTGATGCATGTGCTGCGGGTGCCAACATGTCGGGAGAACAACAGAGAACACAGCAGAAGTCGTGAAGAATAACTGAACTCCGAAGTGGCATCTATCAGTGACTACGGGGTAAATGGTTTGCAATGGAATAATCAATGTTCATGTAAAAATGATGTCAAATGTTTTATCTAAAGAAGTGTGACTGACAATCAAGCACTGAAAGGAAAGCTACAGAGCTAACATTGCTCGTGAAATGCCTGCAGGGGTTTTCTCCAGACACAACAGAGACATGCGCTTTATGTTGAACTTTATCCGCCACATCAAATCAATAACATCAGCAGCCTTTTACCATCTAAAAAGCATTGCCAAAATCAAAGGTATAGTGTCTAAACCTGACTTGGAGAGACTTATCCATGCATTTGTCTCCAGTAGACTACTGTAACAGCCTGCTCACTGGCCTCTCCAAATGAGCTGTAAGACAGCTGCAGTACATCCAGAATGCTGTTGCTCAGGTCCTGACCAGAACCAGGAAGTACAAGCACATTAGTCCTGTGCTCAGGTCCCTACACTGGCTTCCTGTGGCTCAGAGAATAGACTTTAAAGCAGCTCTGCTCGTGTACACGTCTCTCCACGGCCTAGCACCAAAGTACATCTCTGACATGTTAGTGCCATATGAACCACCTCGGACTCTGAGGACCTCTGGTACCCAGAGTCAGGACTAAACATGTGAATTCAGGGTTCCAGTTTAATGCAGCTAAAATCTTGAACAGTCTTTATGAAGATGTGAGACAGGCCTCTACACTGACAATGTTCAAATCTAGGCTCAAAACAGCTCTATTTAGCTGTGCATATGACTGAAAGGGTCTTATCTTGCCTATTCTCTTTTAAAGTTCATTTTATAATGAGTATTTTTGTTTTTATTTCGTATTGAGATTTTAATGCATTGTTCTAGTTTTGTAAAGCACTTTGAATTACCTTGTGTATACAAATTGTGCTCTACAAATAAACTTGCCTTGCTAAAGGGATAACATTTTTTTTTTGTTTTCATGTTTGCCTCACTCCCGAGACATGACAAGCAGATAGACACCATTCTTTCGACTGTGCGGTGACAAGAAAGGGATGGGCAAAGCTCACCTACCGCGTATTAGTTTAGCTTAAACACCGGGTGTCAATGGGTAGCGTAAGCCTGCCTCTGCCTTTGTTTTGTTGACCTACTTACAAGCACGTCCATGGCGGTTTGCGCATTTGCCCTACGGTTTAGTTTTGTATGTATTTCAAAAATTTCATAAAGTGCTAATTTTAGTCTAAAAATAGTTAAAACATAATGCGATTAAAAAAAAGTCAGAACAAGCACACAGGACCGTTTAGAGTTGCTGAAGAGTTTATCTGATGACTGCTACCCATTGACTACCAGTGTTTGAGTTGGCAAGCTCTGCCTGTCTCTTCCTTCTTACTGCACACACAGTCTAAAGAATGGTGTCTATCTGCTTGTCATGGACTCAGGAGTAAGGCAAGACACAAAAACAAAAAAAAATGTTGGCATATACCTTTAATTGACTCTAATTGGCCTGTGATTGTCTGCCGACTTGTCCAGGCCTATCCAATGTCAGCTAGGACAGGCTCCAGCCCCCTGTGACCCCTGAGTGGTATCAGCACTGCAGATAACAGATAATGGATGAATGAATGGACTATGGCTATGGAGTCTCATGTATCCTGTGACAAAGCTTTGTTATATCAAAGTGCCAGTGCACAAACATTTATCATCCCAGAGGCAGATAAATTCCTTTGAATACTGATCATCGTGATTGCTGCAACTTCCCTGATGTCATTGCTAATTACCTCAGTCCACCACTCATGTTTGATGTCCAAAAAAAAAAAACAATGTTGTCAAACTCATTTGGGCCTCCAACAGACTGCAGACATTAGTGAACCAAATCTGATATTTGCCCACATGTGACTCACATCTGATCTGCTATAATTAGCAATATGAGAAAAGGGAAAACTCTCGTATTCTGCAGGCACTGCATTTCCAACCAACCACACTTATGGAGGCACCACAGAATGGCAGCGCCCTCAAATCAGCCATAGGGCGCATCTATAAAGGCTGTGCCTCAAGCCAGCCCTGGAGTAAGAGTCTCTGAGCAGCCATTACTGCACTCCCCTGTGAATACTCCACTGCCATGTTCACTGATCCTGCTCCTTTCACATCTGCAGGTTTGAACTACACAGCAGAAAATCACAAGGACATCTGAGTCTGTGCATCACAGTGGTTGACAAATAAGGTAATTAGGCCTCAAAATATGTCTTGCAGAGAGGCGTGTGCAATGTTAGATTTGCTCTGAGTGTGAGGGTGAGTTCTAACATGTTTCTACCACTACGTCCTTCACTATGAGATGAACACTGGAAAGTTATGCAAACAAAAACAACTGTTCATCCAGATGTGAGACTTTATGTGCTTAAATATTTGAATTAAGATGACTTTAACTTTGAAAGAAAACTCAGAAAAGTTGAAGAATTGAGACTACACAACATTAAAGCAGAATTACAGATGTATCACTGCTACATTATGTCCAGAACAGCAAAACATTTCATAAAATTGCTGTGAATTATACAAGAGATCTGCAGTTTTCTGGTGTTATCTGTCATATCACATCATGGAGCTGCTGCTGCTGCTGTGGTTTTTGTTCTTGAATGACGTGAAAGGACACAGCCGGACAAACATATCTCCAAGAGAAAGCACTTTCTGCTGTTTGGCATTTAGGTGACATTGTCATCATCTCTGTGTGAAGTCCCTCCATTCATCTGACAGATCTACAGGCCCAGATCTCCATCAGGGACTGACTGCTGACTTATTTCTTTTATGCTCTTAAAAGGCCACATTCTCTCAGAGCCACAAACAGAGGACAGAGGAGACAACTAGGATACGTCCCTCCAGCTGGTGCTGTTACTTAGGGAAAATGTACGCACATTAAAGAACCAAAAAAGGAAGATGATGAGAGGAAAATGGTTAAAAATCATCCATTATTGATGCAGCTTTTCCCTTTTGGGGTCACGGGGACTGGAGCCTATCGCAGCTTACATTGGGCGAGAGGTGGGGTATATCCTGAACCAGTCATCATTGCAGTTCCACATAGAGAGACAGACAACCATTCACACTCACACTCATACCTGAGGGCGATTTGGAGTCACTAATCAACTTAATGTGCATGCTTTTGGTCTGTGGGAGGAAGCCGGAGTGCACAGGGAGAGCATGCAAACTCCACACAGAAAGGCCCTGACTGACACTGGGATCAAACCAGCAACCTTCTTGTAGTGAGGCTAGTGCACTACCTGATGCATCATTGTGCTGCCCTGGATAAAAATCATTTCAGACCAACAATTTGGTGATGCAGCAAACTGTTTCACATCACTGTAACAGGCAGTTGCAGCTGTGTTAAGTTAGACATTGCAGCCTTAATAATGTTGGCTGATGGTGTTGCACCGAAGCTAACCTTAGGTGCCCCCTAATATGTACAGTGTTTAACAAATTTATTAGGCTAAGGTTAATGCCACAGCTGCCCTAAATGAACAGCATTGGTCATTAGCAAAGTCATTTTTTATGTTTCTGTAATGGCTAATACACCAGCTCTTTGACAGAAATGACATTTTTGATGTTAAAATACAGTTTTTGTTGCTATCCATGAATTTTCAAAGATACCTTTTTCCCCCCAAAAAAGAGTAATGAACATAATCATCATGTACCTATTTACTTGCATTCATAAACAGAAGATAATCCTTTTTGTGGTTGAATGTCATGTTTGATTCATCTCTAACCTCTTGGAGAAGCCCAGTTAGCAGCTCAAATTTGGGTTTAAAAGGGTGAATTCAGACTGTCTTGAAAGATTTGCAAAGTATTTATGTTTTGTGTTTTTGAGGTGGTCGCATACATTCATATGTATACATATATATATATATATATATATATATATATATAAACATGATTTTTTTTATAATAAAGCACAAATACAGTTTTGCCTGAATTTTATCTGATTTATTTTTTTTCTATGAAGTCTTAATAAGCTGACAATGATAATCCTCTCTTTGTCTGCTGTCACATGTTGTAGGATTTCTCTCCTTCTTTAGTCTTTATTTCTTTTTTTAAGCCCACAGAGGCTAAACAGTAAAGACAGAATTCATGTTATGACAAATAAATCCAACATTAAATTGGCACATTAAGCAGAGCCACAAGCAAAGTTTGTGATGATTGTAAATACCTGATCATCTTAGATTCTTGGTGTTATTAGTTACTCTACAGACTTTAGGATGAGTTCACATGCATGTTTTTTTTTTATTTCATTTTTTCTGGTAGCCTTCATCAGTCAGTATACTCAGTGATGTTACAATGTGTAAAAAATACTAGGGCACTGCTCTCTGTTATCGATATGTCATTGAGCTACAGAGCGGTTTGCTGTAGCACGTATTGCTAACACATACACAGAGAGAAGAGATGAGATGAGAGAGATTTCCTGCTGTTTGTACTGTCATGAGCCTGGATCAAAAAAAGCAAAAGACTGTATCCTGTGGATCAGCTAACAACAGCAGCAGTGCTCAAAATCACTGAAGGCCACAGCAAACCCAAACAAGCATCTATTTGGAGATACAGAGCCTTTCTATGAAGACAGTCTCCCAGATAAACACACTAACGCTGGTCACTATGTACTGTAGATCTATCAGCCCAGCAAAATGCTCAATTCACATCAGCTCCACAAAGCAGACACATTAAATATGCCTTTACCCACCGGAACAGAGGGCCACAGCAAAAGAAGAGAAACAAGGCTGTTCCTTCCTGTTGATATTGTAATCCAGCATAAAAGTATTATAATCTGAATGATCAGGTCAGGAAATGTACTCTTCCTTTTAAGTTGGTTTTAATGAACATCCAGATAACTCCCACTTTGAAACTCGTCCTTAACTACTTTAGGTCTGGAAAAACAGAGCTATGTCATCTTTGTGATGCTAATTATTAGCAACATTTTCTTTGAAAACCTGTCTGTAATAAATTCACCGGTGGTTGTACCAGCCGTCCAAGTGATGACTTGCTTGTGCTTTAGTTAAATGGAAAATTTTTAATGGACTTGAGCTTATGTAGCACTTTCCCAGTCTTTGACTACTCAAAGCAGCTTTACACCACAGGTCACATCTACATATTCACACCCATTCACTCTCCCATTCACTCATTGATGGTTCTGAGTTTCTATGTTAGAAACTGATGCAGCAGTGGGAGCAACTTGGGGTTAAGTGTCTTGCCCAAGAACACATCGCCATGTGTTGCCTGGAGCTGGACTCACACCTGCAACCTCCTTATTACCGACAAAACACACTATCAGACTGCACCACCAATGCACTGAGAAATTTTCCTCATCCATTCTGTCAAGTTGGTAAGCATTACAACGCCCCTCTGCCTCTCTCTATTACTGTGAATGCTCTCAGAGATGGACAACCAAAATCAGAAACAGAATCAGAATGGCCTTTATTGTCATTATACAAGATGTACAAGAAGACTGGAGAGATTCTCTTTTTTCAGTGCAATAGATGGTTAAGTTAAGCAGAAAGGTAATACAAAAATAGTGAAAAAAACAGTATAAGTAAAAAAGAGGTTGTAATAAGTAAAAAAGGTAGTAAGAAGACTTTAAATGTACAAGATATGTACAAGATGAAATAAAATCAATCAATCAATCAATCAATCAATCAATCAATCAATCTTTATTTGTATAGCGCCAATTCATAACAAGTGTTATCTCAAGACACTTTACAATAGAGCACAAAGCTCTTCATATTATGGATACACATATATGCATAGATACATATATACATATAAAAATACACATATACATATATATACAAATATATACATCCAACACCCAACATGAATCCATATAGCCAATCATGAATCCCTCCATCATGGCGGCAAGAAAAAACCTTCTGTTAAGCAGCAGGAAATCTTGAATGTGGACCCCAGTCTCATGATGAACAGCAAATCCACACGATGCTGTGTTGGGTGTGTGGGCAAAGGGAGGGAGGTAAGTGGAGACAAGTGGACTAAAGTAAGAACTAAAGCTAGTGACAGATCAATGGACCAATCATAGACCTGTCGTCGTCAAATTTGTTTCTGCTGCAAACAAATTTATTAGAGGAGGGTCCTCATGTCTGTGTGGTTGTGGTGAAAATTTTATAGAAGTATAATCAATAAAAGTCTTACTGGAAGTAAGAATTTATGGTAGTGATGAACTCATGGGTGCCCAGACCACAAGTGCATCCCTACCATATTTGTCTAAAATCCTACCGGACAATGCAATTGGAGCTTTATGTGAAATATGAGGTAGAGGATAAGTATTAATAATGAAAATGGTCCTATTTCTAGTTCTCAATATTTCTATTGCATGTGGAAATGTATTGCACAGGATATAGAAATGTATTGCACAGGACAGCTGAGTATATAGTGAATGCTTATAGTGCAATGGTGGTTAACATGGTTGCTCCGAACAATGAGTCGATCAACCGTAAAATATGACATGATGTTTGATGGAGACTGAGGGGCCCCACTGCACATCAGACTTGAACCGCACATCTCCTGTGCATCTGAAAAATCTTAAAAATAGAAGGAAAGCTGTGCAGATGTCAGCTAAATTTCAATGGCTATAGAGCCATATACAGTACTTACTGAGCACTTTATCAGGTGCAGCTGTTCAAGTCCTCTTTTAGTGCAAATAGTCGCGACCACATTGCAGCAATTCTATGGATTTGGGCCCACAAACACCCAAATAGTCGCGACCACATTGCAGCAATTCTATGGATTTGGGCCCACAAACACCCAAAACAGCTTCAGTGTGGCTATTCAACATGAGTGGTTCTGCTCCAAGATTTAAATATCTGCATTTATGTAGATGTATAAAGTGAAGAGTATGACTTCCAACTGCTCTATTCAACGAGTCTTGAATTAATATGTTATGATTTGGTGCCATACAGATAAAGATTGATTGATTGATTGATTGATTGATTGATTGATTGATTGATAAAGATGATCGAGTCAACCTGCTGAAGTGCAAACCAGCCATCAGAATAGAAAAGAAAGGGGACTGAAGTGAAAAAAGGCAGACTTAACTGAAAATGTAGGGCACCCTGGCATAGTCTGAAAATCCTTTTTTTTTTTTTTTTTTTTTTGTTATCAGGGACTACTTATTTTATTTTATGGTGAAGTTAGTTTTTGAAAATACTAAACAACCATCTTGAAGGGACAAGACAGGCCCAACTGAATTCATAATTTGAAGGTAAAGTTTGTTACAGATATAAATTAAAAATATATACACCACAGTTTGCAGATGGAAAAAAGGATATGTAAACTAGTATAGCCATTCACCGTCCACTTTCAAAAATTATTAAGATTTATGGTAATAAATTATTCATAGCAAGGACACAGGTTACACTTGAAGGAGATTGTATTTTGGGCACACACTTGCTTCACTTCTTTGTCCTTTTTGTTCTCTTCGTGGTCCTTTTATATTCAAGACGCATCTTTTTACAAACAGAAAATAATCGACTGTGGTCTACTCTGATATCTGTTGTGACATGCTAATGAACAATTCTGCTCAAAAAGGATGATTTACTGAGTTAAGATGAAGTTCAGTGCATGAATAAATGAGAACCTTGGTGGTCTGGGATGAAAAACATAAACACACATCCTTTTTATTTACTTTTTTAGACTGCATGACTCAAATATAAACCCCGATACTTCGGTAATAAATTTACATTATATGTGGACAAATAATTCAGATATGTGGGGTCTGTTTTCTGTAGACAGAAAAGCTTGAAAAAATGTTGCATCGTCTTCCTTTTTATCTATTAAAAGGAAGAAAACAAGCCTTAATAGATTGTGTTAAAGGAATTTTGCACATTGGAATCATTGTGTGATCAGTGTTAGAGATGTGTGCTGTGCAGCATTTGTCACTTTTGTGTATTAATTCCAATTTAAAAATGAGACTGACACGGAGTGGAAATAAGAAAAAATAATTACTCACATGAAGGGGAGGAGA
Organism: Cetoscarus ocellatus; assembly: GCA_037902135.1. Lineage (NCBI taxonomy): Eukaryota > Metazoa > Chordata > Actinopteri > Labriformes > Labridae > Cetoscarus > Cetoscarus ocellatus. The sequence continues at coordinate 1,323,458 of JBAMNC010000159.1, read as the reverse complement.
ATCAGGTCATTCTAACTTAATGAAGAAGTTGTTTTATTAAATTTGATATGCCGATATGAGTAGCCTGTTTGGTGGATTTAATGAGCTTGATAAGGATGTTGGTGTCACAAATCAAATTTCCTCTCTGCAAACTAATAAAGTATGAGAATAACAGCACGCTTTAATGAGTCACCACTCCAATTATTGACCGATCCATCCATTATCAAACCGCCTGTCCCCTTCAGGGCCCCTAGGTGCTGGAGTGAGAGGCACGCTGGTCGCACGCTGATCACAGGGTTGACGCATAGACACTGACAACTATGCAGACACACACACATCTACACACACCCACAGACACACACACACACACACCTACCTAAGGGCAGTCCAGAGTCTTTGGGAGGCAACTGAAATACCTGTCAAAATCCCACGCACAGGTATGAAGAGCATGCCACCTCAACACAAAAAAATGTCACCTAATCAGGAGTTGCACCAGCAACCTTCTTCCTGTGAGGCATGAACACTACCCACTGCATCCCTGTGGCAGTAAAAACCAAAACAAAAGAAGAAACGTGCAACAGATTGGTGCAAGAAAGAGTCTAACTAACAGATGTTAGTTAGTTGTTCAGTTGTTAGTAGTTGAGTTATTTTTTGCAGTGTCCCCCCTAAGGGCCAAACAATTTTTTGTGCCCCCTCTATATTGAAATATGATTGGGAGCCTGAAAACTATAAAACTTTAAAGAATTCAAACATGAAAAATATTGGGGGGATCTTATGTAATAACCAGAATTGATAAGCAACAATCCTGGGAAAAATTCTAAAAGGTCTAATTTACTACCTCTTAGGGTAGTAAATACCAGTGAATAACTTCATCATTTTACATAGACCCCATAAGTCGGCCTGTATTCTCAGAATAGTCAGCACAGTCTTCAATGCTTTACTGGACCACTTCAGAGTTATAAATGTTTTTGTATGTTTGCGTCTTGCATAATTGCACATTTTGGTGAAGTTATTGGCAATGTTATTAAATCCAGATTACAAAAACTGAAGGGGAAATATTGGTTTGGCATTGTTCCCTGAGTGTATTTGTTGTTGAAAAGATGGGGACTAATAGCAGGCCGATTGACAACACCCTCTTTGTGAGAAAGCTTTCAAAGACACTGAAGAGGCACCAATTAAACAGAGAAAAGAAGCCGTGAGAGCTGTTTGTCTGAGCAGGATGTCTCTGCAATCAAAGTGTGCATGTACAATCTTAAAGTCTGGCACTAAAAAGCTGTTATTTGTTCTCTTTAATGTCCCCAAATGACAAATCAGGATTACTTGTGGTTTTTTTCTTCCACATAGTGATTCAAAGGGGCCTCCTGCTGGGTCTAATGTACCATGTTTAACAGTCCCTCCTGTCGACCACCACTCTCCCTCCTGAGATTAGAAAATTGCCTCACACCCATTACACCGATGTTTTCTAAGAGACAGTATTTTATTTTCTTTGTAATGTAAGGCTTCGATGTAGACATAAGTACACAGTAATCCTTCAAATCTAAAAAAAGACAGAGCCAAACAGTTCTCTGGCTGCAGGGCTGCAGGCCGCCTGGAGACTGTAAGGGAGGTAACTGGAGACAAGCAGAGAGGGTGAAGCTTCCTCCTCAAGAATATCCTTACAACAATAACAATAATTCCAACAAGCACAGCTAGAGGAGACCTTGCCTTTTGGACAAGGACCCTAATAATAATACCAATCAACAGTATTGTTATTCCTTGGTTGCAGCTGAAATACGATAAATAGGGTATTCATGGTGTCATACAGGAGAGTGCAGCAAGACCAGTCTGCTCTGTATCTGTAGGTAGTCACTGGACAACAGGCCTGAGGCTGTGTCCACACATTAGCAAGTATTTTTAATATATTCTGCTTTATATATCATGAATGTGTTTTTTCTTGTTCGCGCTGAAGTACTTTTGTACACATTAAAAAAAAAAGGTGTGGCATTTAAAGTGCCAGTAGCTGCCGAAAACAGCTCATTCTCCCCGGCCACTCAAATAGACCTACCACTGTTACATCCCATCTGTCTTAGAAGTGGGATATGTGTTGCATCTTTGCCTCTGTATTGGGATATATGTTGCATCACAGCCTCTGTATTGGGATATGTGTTGTATCATGGCCTATGTAATGAGATGTGTTGCATCATGGCCTCTGTATTGGGATATGTGGTGCATCATGGCCTCTGTATTGGGATATGTGTTGCATCATGGCCTCTGTATTGGGATATGTGGTGCATCGTGGCCTCTGTATTGGGACATGTATTGTGTCATAGCCTCTGAGAGTTGAGGCAAGTTTGGTAGGAGTGAAAAACCACAAACAATTTTGCACACTCAGTTCAGTGTTTCCTAAAAGTGGTTTGTATCCACTTATTGAGATCACTTCATGGCTGGTTGATGACAACTTTAAAAAAGGTTTCACACAGTGGGTTTGAGAAGTGGCGTGGCCAAATGGGGGGCTTCAACTCCCTCGAAGTCTAATTTTCCACACCAGATGCTGAGGCAGTATTTCCCTCCTAGACCTCTTTATTTTCCATGAGGGTGTCCTTGACCCAGCTGGGAGGACCTGGTTGAATGATCAGACAAACAAGTGTTGTGGAAATTTCTGAAAAGTTGAAGTTTATTTATAAAGATGAATGAAACTTTGCTGTATTTTTCTTCTTGCAAGAAGGAGCAAACAGTACAGAGAGTGACAACAGTCTACAGTGGAGCCCAGTTCTTTAACATGAGCACAGTATATTTATGGGTTTGAATCGTGGGGACAGTCACATGACCAATGTTTAGCCCAATAGTGAGCTTTCAGACTAGACTGGACATATGTTTCTACCTACTGGGTAAAATAAGGGACACATCTGACAGGATGTCAGGTCTGGTTAGGACAGACTGAAGATGACACAAGTTCATGAGGTTCTTATCCAACAAGAGGTCACATCAACTGAGCAGGGTGTCAAAACTGCAATCAGTGGTATCAGTTAGACAGCTGAACACAAGGCTCGGCTGGCATTTTTTTATTATAGATGTAAAATTAAGGTTGATTTCACACCTGCACCGTTTGATCCGGACTCTCTGAGTTTCAGTTTGATTCGGACCAAAATGGTGGGTGTGAACATCACCCCCTGTACTGTACCATGGTTCAGTTCATCCCAGCGTGACAGTATTATTTTGTAAGGTCTGGACTTTCATTTTAATGACAAGAAGTTACCACATGCTAACCTGGACAAGGTCATGTACTGTAACTTTTTCCAAACAAAAAAGAGCTGAAGAAGCATATGGTGAGGGGAGGAGACCAAATGTTTGATTAAAATTTGGTCTGACGACCTAACTGAAGGCCAACTCAAAAAGAATCATAGGAATGCAGAGACTTTGCAGTTGTTTTAAGAGATGATGAAACATAGGGGCTTGCTTTCTTTTCTCCCGACACAGTGTCGCTGTGGGTGCAGGATTGCATACAGCTTTCATACCCTTTCCCTTGAAAACAATAAAGTTTCTGCGTGATAAGAAAGCTCTGACTGCAGTATCGGATGACTCTGCTGTTTTGCTCCTGTAGATGTTGCAGTTGTAGATCCAACAAAGCACCTGACAGTTATGACAATAGCAACAGCATGAATCCTCTCAGTCATCTTGTATGTAAACACAGACATGCTGACGTTGGACATCTGCCTCCTAACACATCAGTCAATGTAAAGTATGGAGCTACACAACCTAAGTAGTTGATGAAGACATGACTTAGACCTGCTATTAAAAGTCTGTTAGTCAATTTGTAAATTGCAATGTGAAACCAAAACCAACTGGACCAAATATATACAAAGTAACAAAAATGAGAACCATGGCTTTTACGTAGGTGTGAAAACACCCTAAAATTACTTTTAAAACAGAGAATCATGAAGTAGTTGCACATAACCTTGAAATCTTGTGACGGACTTGTTGTATTTCTTAACATTTCTTCTGCAGAGTCCCGCAGTAAAAATGAAGACTTTAATTCTTTGCTTTCTACATTTCTTGAACCTGTTAGCTGACTCTAATCATTCACTGCTGGAGGAGCACTCATGGAGTTGTATTCCTTCTTGTTATTTAGCTCAACATTGACCTTGTTACTTGTAAAGTATTTGCTGAACTGATTATTAGATTATCCTTCTTACAAAGTGATATGTGCTTGACTTCATATTTTCAAGAATAGTGTCGTAAGCAGCTCAGCATTGTGCTCCTTTTCAAAGAATTTTGATTTAAAATATGTTGTACAGCTGTTGAGACTAATATGAGTCATCTCATAACACTCAACACTGAGCAAACTTAGGAAAATGTCTATACAAGGTTGCTAACAGAGCCAACAGTGGAGGCAGGACAGGATTGGATGACAGTCTCTTTAAAATTGAGTTCACTAAAATCATCAGAGGTTTTTAGATCATTTGGGATGAAGAAAAGTCCAGAAATGATGAAATAGAATATAAAGACACGCCAGGAGCAGAAATGTCCTCATCTTTGGTTGATATTTTCTCTAGTACAAAGGCAGCAAAGAAATTCCCCCATTTCTCTTATTGGCTATTGATTGAGATAAATACCCCAGCTTATGGGAACGAGCTCCAAAACAATAACCCATTACACTGAGTAATTGATCATTTTAAAAAATCTATGGCAGAGCTTTCCTTGAGCTAGAGTTAACGTCTCTGTGGACCATTATTCATTAAGGGCTTGGAAATGAAGTTGGCATGAATCCACTAGTGAAGAGTTAAAATGCAAAGAGAGTGAAACCTTCTGCTTTCTTGTAGCACAAAGTCACTTCACCCTCTGATTCAGGAAGCTCTGATGCTGACACAGCTTCCCTGGTATCAGTGATGTCAGGGTAAGAGACGAACAGTTAAAGCAGTTTGTCGACTACATTTAAAGGATGCAATTGTTCGACAAATCATTTTTGAGGTAACCCATCCTCCCCCAAATTGGACAAAAGCAGCTTGGCCAGAGAAAGACCTTGTTCAGTGCAGGCAGAGGAACACTTTCACTGGCCTGACATTTCAAGATTTTCCAAGATGTTTTAAAGTCACAGACAACTTTCCAGTTGGAAAAAAATCCTGAGGCTTTTATAAGAGGTGGTGGATGCCCCTGTAATCTCACTTTGTCAAGCGTACTGCTGCTGGAATAATGAGGTCACCGGGACCTGCTGTCAACCCCCCCTGTTATGAGGATGATGGGTCATGACTGTTTCAACATCTTTAATTTCCTCCATGTGCCACTTGTGTAACCTGACATGCCAGATAGACAGTCCAATATATGCTATACAGGTTATCTTTTCTGAGTTCATCTGGGCAACAGCCATCAGAAAGTTTCTGGAGAGGGAAGGACCTTTCAAAATCACATTTGACAGATAATTGAGCAATCGTCCCATCGATCACAAGGTCAATCAGATGTTAAAGTAGATGGGGGCTACATCTGTGATGTAAAGTAATTAAACATGAACCACTTAGTACAGCAAACTAAAGTGTTATTTGTTTTTCATTTGATAAAAAAAATCCTGTTCAGATCTAGTACAGCTGTTACTGAAGCTGTTAGCATCTATGCTAATTTCTGTATTAGCCATTGCCTCTCATTGTCGTTGTCTCTTTATTGTTTTGGCAAGGAGCTTTGCAAGATCACAGACAATGAATCAGGCAGATCCAGCTGCACTGCAAGGTAAACACTTGCAATTATGGCAACAAAAGGCAGTTGCCTTACCTACTGGTACAATACTGGTATGTTTTTGTTTTGTTTTGTTTTGTTTTGTCTTGTTTTTTTTTTTTTTTACAACCAATTAACTATACAGTGGTGCAAGAATGATATATTTCTGTAGGTGAACCATAGACTTCAGACCTTATCATCACATTAGTTCCCTCAGGTGAAAGCCTGTGGGATTTTCCAATGTGTTCTAGAATAATAGATGACACTGACCTCCGTTGGGAACAAAAGTTTTGTTCATCATGATATCTTCAAAACCTTAACACTCTGTGACTAAAAACAGAGCACAGCGTTGTTGATTTGTCTTTATATGTGTGAGAAAACTACACCACAGTAAAGACTGCAGTCTATTGAAAGTCTTCACAAAGTTTCAGTCCAGTCTTCTGGCGTACGGGAGAAATTGATCAACTCTTAAGCTCTCTATTTTTCATTTTTCAGTCTGTTTCAGCTGAGAAATGTGCACGACTCTCAGAAAAAATAAGCACAGAAACATATAAAGCAACATGCCCCGAACCACCACTTTAAACAACGTGCTCCACGATGTCAAAATAGGGCCCAGAGGTAGTACTTATCAGCTATGAAACTGTGACTTAAAAGGTCAATAAGTTAGAATTGTTGCTTAAAGTGGTGACAAGTTTGTTGAGTTTTCAGTATATCAGTATATCACTGGGCAGAAATGAAAATGTGTTCTCGAGTGGGTCTGCTTAATCAAGTTCTTTACATAATAAGTTTCAAGACACCTTGAACTCTAATCAAACAGGAGCGCTCCCTATAATTAAATATAATGACAGAATGATGAGCAGCTTGAACTCACATCACTGTAAAAAAAAAAAAAAAAAGATATATAATCATGTCTGATCGGGGTCGAGTTCAGGACATATCGCTGGGTCTTGGATGACCCCCTCTTCGGTCTGACAGATCAGGGAAATTTAACTCCTCCAGATATTGAGTCCTCGAGGCGGCCATCAATCTCCAAATGTGGGACACTTCCTCTGAGGGTGATGGAAAACATGCTGATGACCCAGGGAGTGATATTAAACCACCATAAAAAAAATTCAATCATATCAGGCCTCCTGTGATGACAACAAACAAGTTCAAAAGTTCACTGATAAAAAAGATATATATAAATTAGGCTGTAAGCTCCTGATCTGTGTATGAAATAAAATAAACAGCAGAGTGAAGCAGAGCTGAGCCGCATGAGGACGGAGAGAGCGGAGCTTAGCAGTTTCATTCAGCAGGAGGCAGGATGGGATTTTACAGACCTCTGCAGGCAACAACATCAGGATATTCAGGATGGCAACACATCCTGCAGGAACACAAGTCTCCCTAATCTCCTAGTCAAGTTAAATAAATTTATAAAGCACATTTAAAAACGGCAACAGGGAGCTAAACTGCTACACAAGGATGAAAATACATAAAAATGCAGACAGTTATGAAGAAATTGCATAAATAATAAAAGAAAAAGTCCTGTAGTTTACAGGATCAGTGGATCGAAAACTATGGGCGGCATGAAGCAGGTTTTCAAAAGCCCATGGCTCACACTGATTTGGGGATGTTTCTGTCTGTATTTTGTAATTAAAAACAAAAAAATAAGATACATGTTCTTGATGCAAAGCCAGGTGCAGGGTAGAAAGGAGATAGGTTATGTGCCTTGATCATATATGTGTGTGTGTGTGTGTGTTTTGGGCATAACATAGATCAAACCAATCAGAGAGCCAGCTCTCTTTCCCTTAAATCAATGAGCACTAGACGACTGGCATTTTGATTTATACATAGTAGGTTTAGTACTTTGGTAAAATACAGTATGTGGATACATTATTTAATTCTTTTCCTTTCATTGCACCACTAATTATGTTAATGCTCATATTCAAGTGCTCTTTTTTATTAAAGCATCCAGACAATAAGAAACGATCCAAAGTTGGGTCATACACTTCCGCACAAACATGAAAGCAAAATCTCATTGGATATTTAAACCTCCAGTTTAACTGACTGGATCAGGCAGGTTTATGTTTATTTTCTTGTCTTCTTCCTGTCTACTATACCTCAAATAACTGTGGGCATTAAGCCATTTATTTTCTCTTTATCCTGCAGGAGTCCTTGGCTCAATTCCCTATTGCATTCTTAAAACACACTGGACAGCCTTTTTATTATCTGTGAGCATAATTATCAGTGAGACTCATTAGTATCCACACAAATATTATAAACATAGCTCCGTGTTTCCAGAAAATCTTTAGTCCTGTCTGCGTTTTTGCGGATATTAGTACCAACTCCTATATGTGAATGTCTAGAGCTGGTTTCTCTGTAAAGAAAAATAAATATAACGATGACACACTGTTGAACATATTTCACCAGACTGTCTGGGGAACAGCTCATAGAAAGTGTTTGGTAGAACCTTTCAAAGGCATATCTGACTGGTAATTGGACAACTATTCCATCAATTACATTTATTACAGGCCAATCAGATAGTAGATGGGCACTACTAATGTGGTGTTTAATGCAAAACCTAAACCATTTCATGTGGTCCAGATCTGATAATATGCTACTAAAGCTGTTAGCATCTATGCTAATCTCTGTACAAGCAGTCACTCCCTGCTGCCTTCTCCCTCGAAGCTCCACCTCTTCCTGATTTAAAAGGCTCTGATTGGGCCGTGCCGCTTTGGAATGATTACAGTTGTTGTAGATTGGAGCTTGGCAAGATGGGTCTGCCTTACAGATATTGAATCATCAGTTATCACTGCACACCAGTCAACCAAAAACTGTATGATATGAAGGGATATTACCAAACATCATGGAGAATAACGTTCCAGAAAAAATCATGAAGTATTATTGAAAGTTATCCAGTACAGTGCACATTTTAGGACATCCTCAGGTGTCACGCCTCAGACAAAATTACCTCAGAGCTCAGGCCGTTTTGTCTGAGGTATGACACCTGAGGATGTCCTAAAATGTACACCCTACTGGATGAATACAACTACAGTGAGCAAGCTGATGTAGCATTCACTAACAATATCAAGCAGAGAGTGGCTAACATTAGCATTACCAGCACCACCAGCCTCTGGTGCTCTTAACAGGTTAATATCTACAAATCAATCAATAGGGTCAGGCATCACTCTGGTAGATATGCCAGTTTCATCTAAGCAGCCTTATAACATTTTTGTTTTCATTCTATCGCTCAAAATACAAACAAGCTGCCCCAGGCTAAATAACATTATCACTTGAAGTTGGATGTGTGTTCTGGGCACAGCAATGGGCTAGATTGCAGGAACAAAGACCATAGCTACAGCAAAATTAGTGGCCCTTGGCTATATTACACATCATTTGACAAAGGTCGGTGTGAAAGAAAACCAAACCAAAATTTAAAAAATGAAACAATGTTTGCCAAACTTTTGGTTTTAAAGAGACCTAAGTTGTTGAATACAGTGTGCAATCACGTCATTTTTGTGGCTTGTTTTCACCTTAAACTCTGTAAACTACACGAAATTGGTAGACCCATATGCAGCAATTTTTGGCTCTAGGCTCTGTGTCTGCTCTGTCTGTACAGTTGTAGAGCTGATCTCTGTCATAGTGGCTGATGTTCGGGGTAATGCCATGCACCTTTATTCTTTCATTTTTTATCTTTTCATCTTTTTAACTTTTTATCCTCTTTTGGTTTTATTTACTTTCATTTTATCTCCTTTTTCTTCTTTCTTATCTTAGGTGTTATTAATCCTTTGTTTATTTTGCTCTCTGTTTCTGTCATTTCTGGCTCTTACGTGCATTTCCACTATTCTGTTTTAAGTCTTACACTTTCTGTCATCGTATTCCTCACATTTCTCTTTTATTTTCTTTTATTCTTATGCTATCTTTTAATTTTGTCTGTAAAGTACTTTGTAACCCTGTTTTGAAAAGTGCTATATAAATGAAGTTTATTATTATTATTATTATTATTATTATTATTACCTCATACAAACCCACATCCAAAATCCAGAGCTATGCCTTTAAAGACTGTGACAACTATTCCAACAGTCTGCTGTTGGCAACTAAATAATTTATCAGTATTGTCAGAAATTTTAACATGAGAGGGGCAGATAAACAAGCAAGATTAATACTAAAGGGAATCCTGAAAATAGGACTTCCAAAACTGCTCAAGTAGATCATAACATTTCATAATTAACCAAGTCACAGAGTTTTATTTGGCTTTGTTTTGCGGGGGAGATTTTTAGCTTTGGCGAGGTTGTTGCTACCTTCCCTTGCTGCTGTCATGTGTGTGTGCGTCTGTGTGGGCTATAGACTCTGTTTTTCTCCTCCTGAGGCTCACAGAGAGCTGAGGCTGACATGAAGGACGGAGCAGACTGAACAACAGAAAAAAAATACAAATCTTATCCTGCCAATAGTTCTTGACAACAACAGCAGCAGACTGCAGCGCTCTGAGAGAACCATGTGCTGGTATGAAGCACCGAGCAGCTGACGTCCGAAAATGATCCTCAGCCTGAGTTTGAGGGGCTGAATTATAAACTGATCTGACTCAAGCCACTCAGTTATGATAGAGAAATATTTTGCCTGAGTAGCAGATGGAGAAAGGAGAAAGAAATTGAACTTTCAAGCATTTCCCCATAAAGATTGTTTAAAAGCACACTTTAGAATATCTTGTTAGCCTCTCAGTCAGATGTTAAACCATGTCCAAGGCTGCCTCATGTCATAGGCAAAGCAGGCAAAGGCTCGAGGTACCAGCCATCGATGGAGGGTGCCAGTAGCAACTGATGAGTTGAGAACAATACAACAGAAGGAAATGTCTCCATCTTTCAGGCTGACCTTAATTTGTATCTCAGTCATTTGTAAAGTTACCAGAGACACAAGAAAAACATGATTATTTTACATAAATAAAACTTAATAAACAAAATATAACCTTTAAAGAAATTCCCACAACAAACCACAGCCTGGCTTCAAGAAGCATTTTTCAGGCCTCTGCGACAGCAAAGGCTAAGGCATCATTATGTTTTCAGGTCATCAGTCAATACAGTACTTTAGCTTGTCAAGGCCTTGGAAAGTGATATCTCAAAACTTCTTCAAGGGATTTTCTTTAAACCTTGACAACATGTCTAACTGGATTAAAGTTTGGCTTGATAAGATGTTAGAAGACATAGGCCAAGGTCATGCAGTATTGTGGTCATCTTTTGTTAGTGAGCACAACATTTCAAGGACCCTTAAAGTGATTCCCATCAAGCTTTGCACTAATGGTCACTAACTTTAGCATAAGGTGATTTCAAGGTCATTGGTCAAACCTTATGGACTTCGTAATCATCCTTTGCTTTACAATGGCAACCTTGACGGCCAGTTATCAAAAAATACAAAACGTATTATTTCACAAATAGTCACTTTCTCTGTACAGATGTTTTTTTCAAATAATAGAATCCATCCCCCATCACCCCTTGGTTCTTTTCCTCTTCCTCCATCTCTATGCGCCAATTACAGAAAAACAATAAGCCCTGCAGACTGGTTATCTGTTGTGCGTGAACCTACAGGAAAATAATTTGTCAAAACATACTGTAAATTGAAGAAAATCTGTACATCATGAATTTCAGAGGTGGTCATATCCCTGTAGGTTATGTCCATACACTTTCAAGAAAGGGGGCTAGGGCCATGGTGGCCTGTGGTCCCTCTCCTGCATGTCTCCCCCGAACTCTCTTTGCAATCCTATTCACTGTCCCTTCACTATCAATAAAAAAGCACTTAGTTTGAGAGTAATACCTAAATCCCAATCATTGTCTCTGGTATAGCTTTGAAATGAACACAAAAATTTGAGTTATAACTAAAGTTAAACAACAAACTGAATAAATAACTAACTACTAGTTAACCCTAAAGCACAATGGGAAATATCTGCAAGGTAATCAGAGAAAAAATGGTAACTTACTGATGGCTGGCCAGGGGAACAAGAAAAGGTGCTAGATGAATAATTAATAACTGAATGAGTAATTGCTATAACCAGGGAACAAACGACTGACTCATCAGGAGTTAACAAACTGATAGTCAACCAGTAAACTATATTTGATCAATAGTGAACAACAGAGCTTGAGTAACTAACTGAAAGGGACAAGGAACAAATGGTAACTGTTTGTTGAAAAATGAATGGATTAAAGAATAACTGCTTGTTAACCAAGTAAAAAAAAAACCACAACTAGCTGTTTATTAACCACTGAAAGATTAAGTAGCTAACCATTAGTTTATCAGGAAACAAGCTGAAAAAAAGCTGAATACAGAGCCAGGAAGGGAACAGACGTCTAAAAGTCTCTCAGAATAATAACATGAGATCCTGATTTCCTGAAAAATGAGACACAAACTTCAGATTTAATCTGGAAACCTTTGAGGAACAAACCAGTACTAGACTACAAGTGCTCAGATGTGCAAACCCCCACCATGTCATCTCTGACATTGTTAGCCGAGTTATCATCAAAATGAGCAAAATTCCCTATCTCACAATAATAACGAAACCTCTAAAAAAAGTCCCGGCATCCAATTTTGGATCACCACCAAAATCTAATCAACTTTTTCCCATGATAAACACTCTCAGAAAATGTCATCAAAATCCACTGAGAACTTTTTAAGTGATTATCCAAAATGTGGAAAACTGCCCGGTTTCCTCATGTGGACAAATCCTTTAAAACATTCCCAGATCTGCATCTGTATCCAGATCACCATCACGCCATTCCCTACATTTCATGAAAATGTCTCTAAATCCAGCAGAGAACTTTCTGAGTTTTCCTGCTCCGAAACAGAAGGACCAACAGACAGACAGACAGACAAATGCAGGCAACCTCCTTATAAGTATCTGCCTGCATGATAACCATGAACCAATGTATTTTAGATGGAGCAAATGCGAAAATTATAAAATAGATGTTAATGAATCTGACTGTGTCCAGGCCAGCAGAGACAGTCTTTTTGGCACGGTGGTGGGCACTGTGGTTCAGGCAATTGTCATACTGGGTAAGTACTCAATACTGAATCATTACTCAGTCATTATTTATTTAGTACTGAATTTGCATCCCCTATTCTAAAGAGGAGCATCATACTGAGTAGATAATGAGAATTTACTCAGCATCATGGCTCTCAAACAGACCCCAGTGTGTGGTTTTCTGAGAGCTGACAGCAGCCCTGTGTTTCTGCTCTCTGCCCCCAAGCCCTTCAGATCTGTGATTTAGTGAACCTTTGTTCAAATATTTAGTGGTATGTTTCTGCAGTGGTGAGGTGCAGCGTATGCAGGTATGTTTTAAAGTCTGCACTGACTACATCCCCCCGGTGCACATCATTCATGCTGCATGTTTTCCCTTGAGGCGGTGAAGGCCTGACCTGCCTCCCTCTGCCCTCTCAGGTGATTCTGTTTGCAAGTGCCCCCATTGGTTTGTTTGGTCAGCATTTCAGAGCCAATCAAAGCAGAGATGAGGTCTCATAATATTTACCCGTTCTCTGGGATTTCAAGCAGGGAAAAAATTGAGCTTCCAGCTCTACTCTTTGTGTTTCTGTGAAGACAGACATGTATATGGAAAATGATATGGTTACTAAAACATTGCTTATTCTTGTTGTTTCTAGTTTTTATGGTGTTCCACGAATCTTCAGAGAGGACATGATTTGTCAGTCTTGAGACTTTCATACCTGATTTTGGACATCAGTTTGGAGCGTGAATCTTTGAAGCCAGGGCAGGTATACATATCTTTCTGTCCGGGTTAACAAATAATCCACACGGCCACATAAAAAAACTCAGTACATGACGACAGTATTAATGTCAGATGTTCGACAAGAGCAGACTGACTTCGGCACTATTGAGAGTGACATCTCTGTCAGCCCCTCCACCCCTAGCCAGTCTTTTGAACGGCTCTTTGAAAGGAATGGCTCCTCAAGATCTGGCTCCCTTCAAAGAGCCATAAATCCCATCTCTACCATAACCTAAAGACTGATTTGTTTCCTTCTCTTCTTTTCCTGGTGTTGCTGTATTTAATTATGTCAGTGTGCAGTCCAGTCATTAATTGTCATCCCTGTGCTCTTGTGATTCATCTGTTCTTCTCTTGCTAAGCTTTTGTCCTTCTCTCAGTACTTTAACGTTTTATCCACCTTGTGTTCCAGTGTTTCTTGATGATAGTCCTAAGTTTATTCTGCACTTTCTCCTGTTTTTGTTTTTTTTTTTGTAATTTGCCCTCCTTGTGTTCCTTTGTTTCTGCAAAAAAATGTCTGCAGTGGTTCACTGAGGTAAACTCTCAGTTCATGGAGAAACACTCCTTGTCTCTGTAAAGAAAATGACCCTGAAACGCTTGTTTTTTACTTCATGGAGTTTATTTTGTAACAGCTAAGCAGCCTCCACCTACATGTGTGTCTTGCTCATCACAGGCAGACACATGACTGTTCTGAAAATTCACTTCACTACAATCAGCACAGATCTCATTATCATAGACGCCCCCTCAGATCTGAGTGTTTCCAAAGGGGAGGGAAACAGAGCTGCATTTGATCCTCTATGGAGATTAAATGTTTATTTCATTCAACTTAAATCAAATCCTTTCTCAATCAACACCCAAGACATGTTGTAAACAGTCAAACACGCCAGGCCATGGACCTTTATAATAGAAACATTTTATTAATGACTTTGAAAAACATATAAAATGCATAGGAAGGGTTGTTGAAAAGGTCTGTCAGAAAAGATCACTCTTTAGGAAAATATAACCGCAGAGCAAAATAACTCACGGATCGACTTGTTAATGGATGGATGTTATCTACAACACTTCAGCATGTCGTCTCCTCAAGGACTTAGTCCGGCGAGTTAAAATTTAATAAAGCTGGTTGTCTGCTGTTTCCAGGTATTGGATGGAAAGCTGAAGTGATGAGACACCAAGGGCACAATTTCAAAGAAATCTTCACTCAGGAACACCACAGATACATTTAAACTTCACCTTTAAAAAGAATTAAATCAAACCAGTCCTTATTACATGAATCTAAACACTGCATGATACAAAAGACCAGTCCTATTCAATTAAAGTGAATCAGAACCAAGGACTTCATCTTTGAATACTTCAAATCTTCAAAATGGGAACATAGCCGAAAAACCTGTACTTGAATATCATTTCTTTTTCAATAAAAATATTGGATAAATAAATTCTCCAATCCACAGACAATGACATTAAACGAACACACATTGTGTCTAATATCACTCACCATAACACAGGATCAGAGGGAGCCACAGGATCTGACCCCCATTAAAAGGACATTTACGAGGCCTCACTCGGTTTGTATCAGCTGATTGATGACATTTAGGAACCCAGATGACTGAAGGTCGGCTGTTAGCACAGTAATAAAGTACACTGCTACACCTTTTGAGTGCAGAGGAAAATGCTTTAAAACTGCATTCACACAGTGCTGATGTGTTTGATCCATCAGTCATCTGTGATCTGATGTTTATTAATTATTGATTGGTATTTCATTAGATCTTACCCCTGAACTGAAGGAGAGAGCCTCAACTGTCCTCCAGTCACACATCATGCAGAGTCAAATATATTTACAACTGCATCCAGAGCACAGGTGGAAGAGTGCATGGGCACAAAATCTGATCTGAGTTTAGCTCAGGCGGGCTTGTTTTGTCCATCCAGCGACAAAGACAGAAAGCCTCAGTGTTACGTCCAGCAGTCAAGCTACACAGGCGAGGATCTGATCATGCTTTCAAAATAAAACACTTTTTCAGTCTCTGTTATGCAAAACTATAACAATCATTTTAATTAGCTTAATGTAGAACATTATTACCAAATGAGCTATACCTTAGTACTATTCTGTGACCTGGTGGTTGGGGACCTCCTCTATAACTGTCCCATGTTACATTTGCTCCCAGTCTCCCCCAATGGAGACTGGGGCTATTTTTTTTGTTCACCATCACTAATATTTTTAATAGTCATATGAAGTAGAAAATATCAACATAGTTGTGATAGTAGTCGTAGAAGGCTTAGTAATAGAGGTGGTTACTTCCTCACTGAAATAGACTCTGGGGACACATCTCATGGAGTTGATGCAGTGTGGTGCTGAAATTTCTACTCTGCTGTCCCTACTTCATCTGTCTGTCTGGTGTCTGTTTACATGTCTGTCCACATGTCTAGCTCATTTAATAAACAACAGAACCCATAATATCAATGGTGATAACTGTGCATAATGTTATAAACCAGCCTTTAAGTGAAAAGGGCCTTTCCCTTCCTGTTTTAATAATGAGAGCTCCTCTGTCACCCTCACACTTTGTTACTTCTCACTTTATTTTTGTGGCTGTGGTTTACTATAATCATTTCTTTAGTGGGTGTTGTTAATGATAATCATGTCTGAAGTGGCAGTGGAAAATGATAGTGTATTCCTTAGTGGGTGTGGTTAATGATAACATATTCGTTGAAGGCTTTTGTTTTTCTATGTTGGTTGTGGGTGGTGATAATTTATTCAATCATGGGTGCGGTTTATGAAGGGATATTCCTATGAGTGTGCTTAATTATAATCACTTCCTACATGGGCATGTTTTATTATAATCTAATCATTTGTGGGTGTGGTTTATTGTTAAATTAAAATTTTGTTGGTGTGGTGTAAGGTAATATATTCTCTAGTGGATCTGATGAAAGGTAATATATTCCTTAGTGGGCGTGGTTCATGCTCATAAATTCATTAATGGACTGGTTTATTGTTTATTTTTGGTTGTGGGGTTTTGGGTGTGGAAACCTATTTCTTAGTGAGTGTGGTTAATGATGAACATTTCCTACATCGGTGTGGTTTATTATAATCATTACTTGAGTGGCGTTGGTCTAATATACTCTTTAGAAGGTGTGCGTTCAGATAATTCACAAATGGCTGTATCCCTAATGTGCTTCTTTGATAAAATGTGAACAAAAACTTTTTTTTACAAACTCAAGGTCCAGAGAATGACATTCACATGGATTTCAACATTGGATTTATATTTTCAGATGAGCCCCATTATAAATGGGTGCTAATGTGCACTTGTTTATTAGGGGGGGCACCACCCAGGATAGTGGGATTGAAACATTTAGGGCCTGACCTACTAAGATCGCAAACAAACGAGTGCTAAATTGCGTGGGCAAACTAAAAAACTGCACGTGCTATTAGTGGGCATGTTGCAGGTGATCTACTATCATTGCGTGTGCTCTCTTTAAATGAGGATTTTGGGTGTACTACCAGGTGTCACCATGGAGAGTTTGGGAGAGCGGAGTGGCTGTAAATGAAAAATGAAGTTTGAAGTCATGGAGTTGGAGGCAAATAAAGACACTGGTGAACTCCAGCAGAGACATCTCAGCGTTGCCTGAAGAAATGTGATTTGGGAGGCCATCTGTGAAAAGCGCACCGCTCAAAACTAGCATTGCTGGATAGACGACATGTCTCTACTATTTTTATTTCTGACCAGAGGTTGAGGTAACCTTTCTTTGCTGTCTGTCATTTTTACGGACAAGGTTGTCACTTTTCCCTCATGCCATATTTGTATCCATCATTTTTAATTTTCCTTTTCTGATTCCAATTAAACATAATCTAAATGACAGCGTTCACATAGTTACACAGCTCCATCATCAATAACCTCTCATGTGAAGAGCAGTCTTACAGCTACGCACACACAGACTGCACATCCTTCTCCAAGCACTGACAGCTCCTACACCTGCGTCAGGGCGTGGAGAGTGTGATGCAGTCAGCTCTGAGTGACAAACGGAGTGACTCCGGCTATGAAGGGGATCTTTTTTACATAGGTTAAATGACCTCCTCCATGATGTATTAAGGGCATAAAACAGAGAGGGTTTACTTTACGCATGTCTGCATAAGTATGATGGCACACTGGATTGTCCCTATTTTTCCAGTCCATCATGAAAGACAGCCTTTCTCTCTGTCGTTCATCAAAAAATTCAGTCAATGACGGAAAATATTCAGTTAATGTGACCCCACAGTGACCGCAGCCCTCTGTGCGTTACACTGTGCCTGTTTGCATCTGCCTTTCAAACGTGCTAAATTTAGACTCAAAAACACAGAGTGCAATCTGTTTGGGGTTTGATAAATCACATTGCGGGTGCTAAATGACCACATTTGCATCTCCTCCTCCCAGTATTTTTGTGCGTTCTGATAATCTGCATGTATTCTGCATATCCATGAGGGCAAACACGCAAAATGGATTGCGCGTGCCATTTTGCTCATTTGACAGACGCAATCCTAGATCATCTTTGCATGTGCTATCAAGTTTGCACATGTTTTTATACACACAGACCTTTAGTAGATCAGTCCCTTATTCTTTAACAGATCAAGTGATAATACTTAGCCTTTATGTGATATTAAGATAAACTTTTACATTGAATCAATCTCCTAAACCAAGTGAGAGTTCTATTACAGTGATGTCAACCTTCCGAATAGAATACTAGCAGAAAGATGTTTAAATTTAAGGATGGTTTATTACAAATATAGATGATATAAGACATGAGACAACTTATAAGGAATGAATGGCATTAGTATACTAAATCATGAAACCTGAAGTAAAAACAGTAAAAAGATATGACCAGTTATATTGAGTGGTGACGAAAGAAAGATTTTAACAGAGAATTCATAATAGTTTAAGGAGATCAAAAGGGGAGTTAATTAGTTGAACTAATTGAGACACATCAACCCGTCTGAGGGATTTGAGAAAAGCAGAGTCAGCCTACTTTAAAGCAGTTTGTGGTCCTTGCTGGACCATAGCTAACAGAGACTGATGGTAGGAGAGTGGTCTCACAATTAACCGGGAAGCCCAACACTCAGCAATGGCGCTCGTGGATCCAGTGAGTTGATCTTCTCGATGCGATGTGTCACTGTAATGGTCGCAGGAGAGGTGCAGCTTCTGACATAGCTCTCTGTGGTTCTCTTTGGAACAGAGGCGGTCGGTCTTGAAGTGATGAAAAGCCGATTCGATCCGAAAAAAAGAGCTTATCATTGGCCAAACAGCGTCACTTTGAAGTTAATAAAAATCGACAGTTTGCTATGCGACAAACTATGAAAGTCTCAAGACTGACATACACGGGAAAGAAAAATTGCTGAGTTTTACAACGAACTCAGATGCAACACTGGAGAAAGAGACATGTTGACAATTAAAACGACAGAAAAAGAAGAGAAGTTAGAAGAACCTGACTCTGGAGTCTAAAACAGCGTGGAGAAGCGTGTACTGTCGTGCCAAAGGAGGGTCGTCCTGAATGATTATTACGTTTTATCAACTTAGGTTTTGCCAATAAATAAGTTGAACTTTGATGTCCAACCCAACTGAGCAGACATCATGTCCATATCGAAAAAAAATAAGAAAAAATTTGTGTGTCACTCTTCTTAAGACACAAACAAACAAGAGGTGGTTTAACTTAAACTTATATGTTTACATACCGTTTATAGGTTATACTACCAAGACTAAAGTAAAGAAATCCTTTTCTAAACATGCCTCTACTAAAAAACATAAAATAAAGCAGATTAAAGGCACATTTTGTAGGAGGTGGTCTTTCACCAGTTATCCACAAAGGGGATGGTTGGTCTGTGAAAGATTAACACCACATGGACACATTAAACCAACATATGGTCATTTTGTTATTTTAAATGGCACATTAACCCAAGCCATATCATAAGAATACACATTTACACAATTCAGACAACCACATATTACATTGTTTAATATGTATGATGTTTCCTTGAGAGTTTATAAGTTTGTGGTTTGTCTTGTCCAGACTCATCTTATCAATAGGAATGTTCCATGGAAACTTCCTCCCCTCAGTGACCAGAAGTAATAACTTTTGATAACACCCAGGTTTTAGAAGAAGTTCAGACCTAATGTGCTCCAGCCTTCTCAGTGCTCAGTGCCCTGCATGGAAAAACCACCCTTAGCAGACTTTTATCATTGAAGTCCCAGGCTTACACCACTGAAGGCCAAAACACCCTCAGTTCTGGGCATAACATTTATCATTTAAGAAAATTCCTACTGTGCCTTTAATTGTTTAGAATAAAATATTGCACTGTTACAGGCATGGCATACCTGAGTACCCAAACAGGGCCTGTAACACTGCCAAGACTCAGCAGCACTGACTTTGTTTTGAGTCATGTAAAGAAAATGTATACATCTTTTATCATTATGATCAAACATGCATTATGATCCTCTCATATGCCTGTGAAAAGCCTTCATGCTGAAAATAGAAACTGGAAACGAGAAATCAAGACACAATATCTTGTCTCTGATAACAGAGGACTGCGCCATCACATCAGCAGAATAACTGAGTTTCTGAATGAGAAAGATGACCACTGTTGTAACTCATGTTTGTGTAACTCTGAACTGCAATATTATTGGTTGATGCTTGTGTGATTAAGTGTACCTTGACTGTTTAAATATGAGAAGCTTAGACGCACACTTCAGTGTGTAAGGAAGCTGCCATTGCTGTAAACTGCACGTACTCCTTTGAAGTAAAAATGATCAGAAGATAAGCTCCTCCCCTGTCGTTCTTTCCACATGGGCTGCCAAGTCAGGGGCAGTTTGGGAAATTTTCCTGACGAAGGCATTTGTAAAGGCAATGGTTCCCCAGGCCTTTATGAAACACTCAAACACAACGATGTCATGGGGATGAAGAAACTAAAATAATAATTGACATTTTCTTTTTCAAAGTTTAACTGAAAGTGTTTAATTATTTGAAATTTTTAGATAAAAAAGTTATCTTGAACTTTACCCTGAAAAACAAGTTCTCCTGATTCTCACCAAACTCAAGGATAAGTGCTAGTTTAAGAAGCCACTTGACTGTGTACCTATCAGTGAAGTCTCTAAACTTGATGCTTCAGCTTTTTCTGCCCTCTTCAGTGCTCTCTCTGTGGTATTCATTGATGATCTTTCTCTTCTGTTGATTTAAATGCACAGTGTGCCAGGGATTCTCAATCAAAATTAGGGCAAAACACATTTTTACTCTCTGCAAAATAAGATGTTTTTTTTTCCACATACAAAAGGAAAATACACCAGATAGATTCAAAGTATTGTGGAGCTCATAATAATGTTACACATATTGTAGACTGATAGACACCTGAATGCAGCCTTATGGCCTCTAAGAGCCCCCCCCCTTTTAATAATTTAAAGTCTTGTTGTCCGTCAGTGTCAGCCTTTACATTCACACCAATTCATTCCATTTTGCTCTAAATGTCTTGCAAAGTAGGGACATCAGATCCTCATCTGAGGCAGTCAGCAGACACTAAAACGGGGAAATCAAATATTTGATCAGGGCAGACGGGAACCAGAGGTGTTCACTGGATTGAGGGATGTCATATTGACCACATGTCTGCAAAAGTTCTGACAGGCTTCCTTGCTGCTGCTTGGTGTAATCCTGTAATACTATAAAAATCAGTGTGGTTATTTAGACTTTTTTGAGATTTTGCTGTACCATAACTCTGTGAAAAAAGAGCAAATCCTGGTAGCTATGGGAGCCTTACTTTTCCTAACTACATCTATATTGCATTTTGATATGTTTAATTTTTTTTTTGGGGGGGGGGTCTTTTTTGGTCTTAATTGACAGTGGAGAGACAATTGATAGACTGGGAAAGGGGCTAAGACATGCACCAAATGGGGAGACAGGTAGCTATTGTGTTTTATTAATATTACAAAACACTGAATAGTCCTGGATATTCCAAGGTTTATCTACCATACAGGTAGTTTTACTGTTTGCCTTCTTTTGCTACTTTTCACTCGGCCTGTAGTCTGTCTCCAGTGTTTAGTACTTGTTGTCTCCAGTCTTTTATTTACAAGGCTTTCAATGCTAAAGCTGTATTGATTCTAGCTTCAAGCTTAAAAGAAACAGCACTGAAATAAATTGTACATCAGAGCAAGTTATAAGAAGGAGGACAGATATGACAGTGTTTATTCTTGCTGTGTGGCCTTGATGAGGCTGACCCTGACAGAGGAGTCTGCCCAGACAGCACTTGGGGGTCCATCAGAGAATAACACGACAAAGACTGATGCAGACACATTTCTTCCTTGAAAAGAAAAAACCTGTAACTTTATTGTGTGACACATGTATGACCAAAGTGGCTCCAAACTGTGTGAATGCAACAGCATCACTGCTGATGGGGCAAGAGACAGGACAAGGCTTGTTTTCCCCGTGGAGCTTATGTCTTGGTTTGTCACCACTTTGGCTCTGTGATAGTGGTGTCTTTCTATCTTTCTCTGTATCCATTTTATTGATAAGTTGACCCAACAAGCTAAAGTGAATGCAGGGGCAGGACTTGTAAGCCACATGCAGGCTCTTTACAGTAGTAGTGTCAGTATCAGTGGTGGGGTGTTGGTGGGGTGTTAGTACTCTCTACCATCAGTTGGGAGGTTGCAGGTTCAAGCCCAGCTTTGGCTTTGGTAGTGACTCAGAGAACTTCCTCCAACTGCTGCTGCAGTCACACAGACGGGTGTGGAATGAGACATAATCCTGCGCTGTCCGTGGTGCTGAACCTGACAAATGGACCGGATCAGCATCAGGGACAGCGCAAAAACTCTCAAACCTCAGTACAGGTCACTTGCAATCCTCTGTTTTTTTTCCAGTGTTCAAAGGTATAGTGTCTAAACCTGACCTGGAGAGACTTATCCATGCATTTGTCTCCAGTCGACTACTGTAACGGCCTGCTCGCTGGCCTCTTCGAACGCTAAGACAGCTGCAGTACATCCAGAATGCTGCTGCTCAGGTCCTGACCAGAACCAGAAAGTACGAGCACATTATTCCTGTGCTCAGGTCCCTACAGTGGCTCCCTGTGGCTCAGTGAATAGCCTTTAAAGCAGCTCTGCTTGTGTACAAGTCTCTCCACGGCCTAGCGCCAAAGTACATCTCTGACATGTTAGTGCCATATGAACCATCTTGGACTCTGAGGTCCTCAGGGACCGGCCTCCTGCTGGTGCCCAGAGTCAGAACTAAACATGTGAATTCAGGGTTCCAGTTTTATGCAGCTAAAATCTTGAACAGTCTTTCTGAAGATGTGATACAGGCCTCTACACTGACAATGTTCAAATCTAGGCTCAAAACAGCTCTATTTAAATGTGCATATGACTGAAAGGATCTTATCTGCACTCTTCTCTTTTAAAGTTCATTTTATAATGATAATTTTTGTTTTTATTTTGTATTGTGATTTTAATGCATTTTTCTTGTTCTTTAAAGCACTTTGAATTACCTTGTGTACAAATTGTGCTATAAAATTGCCTTTCCTTGCCTTGCCAGTGAATGCAGTTGGCTTCAATATTTTCGTATAGTCAGCGGTGAGCGATTTGAGTGGAGCAGGTAGAAATTTGAGTGGAAGGTGGAGTGATAATTAGTGAAGTAGCGTACATCCCCTTTGAGTGGACGAGCGAGCGCAAGCAACAGCTCTGTGCGCGAGGAGCAGGAATCCGCATCGCTTCACTCCGCTCACATGCTGTGGTGCATATTGATGCAACAGACTCGGCAATGGCTGCTTTGGCACTGACCAGTGATATTGTCTGAGAGGCCTGTCTGCCCTCACATAGGGCTTTCACACTGGCACGGTTATGGACGGGAACCAGTTCAATGCTGGCTTCTCAGAACCCTGGTGCTTTCTAGAGAATCAGTCCACATTAATAGCACGTTAAGAGGAACAAAAGTGGCGTTATTCTGTGTTACTCAACACAGAGTATGATGTGCTGACTTATGATGTCACGGTTCGTAGCTGGAACCAACTTATTTTGGTTCCAGCTGTGAACCAACTTTTCAGGTCCCAAACCATTTTTTTTCAGTCTGAACACGCCAGCTGGTTCAAAATTAGGTTCAGGAATTGGAACCTGTGATAGCCTTCACAGTGGATCACTGCAGAAGTGCTGTAGTAAACCTTTGCTAACCTAACACACCAGATGGAAAATTCAATGTTTATCACCAGTTCATCTGGGCAACAGCCCATAGAAAGACTGGGGAGGGTAGAATCTTTCAATGGGCTGTTGATGTTGGTGATAGGATGATCATTTGTCATTCAAATGTATTACAGGCCAAAAAGAGCATGTGGTAGGCGGGCATTCCTGCCGGGGTGTAAAGTAGAAAACATGAACTTTGCAGAACAAACTGTCACCAAAACATGTCAGAAGTGGAGCAAAAATATTCTTTCTTTCAAGAAGTGCTTTCAGTGTCATTATTTGTTTTCCATTTAATATAGAAATGTGGTCCAGATCTGAAAAAAACTGCTGCTGAAGCTGTTAGCATCCATGTTAATCTCTGTACGAACAGTCACTTCCTGGTGTCATCTCACTGTCATTTACAGCTGTACTCTGGCAGTTCAGTTCAGGCCTGCTTGATGACATGTTGTCAATAACTCTGCATCCATTTGAATGTCTATGGGCTTGTTACCATGAGCGAATCAGCTTAAATTGACAAAACATTCTTGACAAATCCTTCATGCTAGGAGACATTTGAAATACATTAAAGGGCATACAAACTCAAAAAGTAGACAAAGCAAATAAAGAAGCAGACTATGGGCTCTTCGCATCTGATGTCCAAGACTCGTGATATTTTTGCCAAATTCTTGTATACCGTCCTTGCATGGACGTGACAGGAGTTTATCTGCTCTGCATCAAACATGATGTTTGAGATGTTGTAAACTGTTTTTTTTTTCCCTGGCATCTTATTGCATGTTTGATCTTTTTAGAACAAACTTTTATGGTTAGTGCAGCCCAAGGAACCATGTTACCATGAGCAAATGGGCTTAAACTGATAAAACAATGGTAGAAACATGACACTGGTAGGTCAGTTGGAGGGGACCAGAGGAACCAGACTTTTCAGGCAGCTGCTGGCACCATAAACATGGTCAGAGGGAGAAGTGTTGATGCCGCAGACTTGTAGACTGGAGTGCTTTGTAAAGTGAGGAGACATTTTAAGCACTGAAGAGAATATAAACTTAAAAAGCAGACTATGGACTCTTTCAATCTGATGTCCAAGACTCGTGATGTTTTGCTAAATTCTTATATACCTGCTTGCATAGATGTTGCAGGAGTTCATCTGCTCTGCACCAAATTGGATGTTTGGGATGTTGTAACCTTATTTTTTTCCCCTGAAGGCATCTTATTGCATGTTTGATCTCTTAACACCAAACTGTACATAGCCCGAGGAAACTGCACAAACCATTAAATCATGGACACACTCACAGAGGGAGAGAAATGAAGGAGATGGAGGTGAGGAGGTTAAGTTGAGCTTCATTAGAGCTGTAAGAAGACCAAATCATGAGTCTAAGCTGCATGTCTTCATGCATGAAATGTTAATCAGTAATTTGTTTAAATAAGGATCAATAAATTGTGTAACTGTTGCTGGTGAGGAAATGTTTCTACAATGAGCGAGTTTGTTGGTTTGCTGGCAGAATGCAGAGGGAGCTGAAGAACAGATTTATGATGAAATCTGCCGCACAGATTGGATGAATCGATTGAATTGAATTAATGGTCCATATTGAGAAATCTGCCATATACAATTACCATCTCCAAATCGTATTTGTGAAACTTACAAAGTAAACTTGATGCCAAGTACTGTGTGGGTTTGGTCCAAAATATTCATCTGAGTAGAGAAGAGAAGTGATGGGAAAGATTTGAGCAGAACGAAGTGGGAGAACTGTTCACAGAAACGAAACTATTTCCTTCCTTCAACCTCAAACTTCAACATTTACAGATTTTTCCATAAATATCTCCAAAAACAGATCCTATGCAAGAAGCGACTAATGAGGCACCGATATGACACAACCAGGCTGGCACCAGATAATGGCAAAGGAGGCCGAGCTTCATTACAATCATTTAACAAAGACTGTCACTGTCACAAAAATACTCATCAGCCTGAAATAGAATAATATAAATGTTCTGTTGACACGACTGACGTTCTGAGAGAAGATGTTAATTGTCATTGTACAGGTCTATAGAGAGAATGTACATGACGTCAGGGTCAGCACAAGTGAGGGGAACGTCACTCACTGAACAGCAACAAGCAGAGACTAACTTATTCAGAGGGAAGTAAGCTGACAAACATTAATTGAACTGCTGTTATTATTTAACAATGCTCTCCACGGACAGTCCAGAGCCTCAGCGGATGTTGCTGAATATTTGCAGCTGTAACATCACATTTGTAATGAAGATGAGGCCGTGATGTTACACCAACAGCTATCAAGTCACTCAGAGCTCACAGATCCAGGTAATGATGAATATAAACCCCACTTCTCTCTCTGTCATCTGTTTTTTTACTAGTTTTTTTCTCATAAAATCAGTCATCTATATCTTAAATGATGTGGTACTGAGGACAAAAGATCATGTTTTCATGCTTGTAAGTAAATGGACCTGAGCTTAAGTAGACAACTTACAGCAGCTTCATATCAGAGGTCACATCTTCCCATTCACACCCAGTCACTCTCACGATCACTCACTAACTTGGGGTTAAGAGTCTTGCCCAAAGACATATTGCCATGTGATGGCCGGCGCTGGGCTTGAACCTGCAACCTTTTGAATACTGACCAAACTCAATAGCAGACTGAGCCACTGATGCCCTAAGAAGTCGGATTACAATGGCTGCTATCACAATAAACAATCTTTAAAAAGTTAAGACCACAGATTTAACACAAATTGATGAAATAACTAAATTCATACGACTTCTATTTGGCCATTTATTGATGCTATTTTCCATGAAATAAAAGTATCCAACCTGTTTGTGTGTCAAATTAAAAATAATAAAACACAAAATAACACAAATACTTATTTAGATTTACTACAGGGCTTCACCCTTTGACTCAGGCTTGTAAATACTGCATTATAAAAAAAGACTTTATGACTCCAAAAGTTTATATCTGTCACCTCTAAACATGAATCAGACTAGAATCTTCATGCTCCGTAATGAACATAATCAAAAATAATCAGGCCTACTGAAAATAACTAAAACACAGCACTTTTAGGTGAATTAAAGTGTACACCGTTTTTTTAACACTGATATTAATAGTTTAACATTGTTCTCTGTCACTTCGTGAGTGGAACTGCCACAAACTGTGATGTCAATCCATAACCTCTGCACAACAAAGCTAATTTTTCAGCTTGAGCTGAGTGACCCTCAGCCTTTTTGTACCACAGCCTTTTAAGACAAATATAGTAGCGACCAACCTCAAGGAGGAGGGA
Source organism: Cetoscarus ocellatus (assembly GCA_037902135.1). Taxonomy (NCBI): domain Eukaryota; kingdom Metazoa; phylum Chordata; class Actinopteri; order Labriformes; family Labridae; genus Cetoscarus; species Cetoscarus ocellatus. The sequence goes on along the minus strand of JBAMNC010000159.1, from coordinate 1,296,616 downwards.
CCACGATAAACAAACATAACTGACCATAATGCAGGATCAGAACCAATCAACAACAGTAATGAGACATTTATGAGGACTTTATCTTCCATCAGCCGATTATTAATGACATTTAGGAGCACAGTTGGCTGAAGGCCACAGTCGACATGGTAACTAATCAAACAGGTACACCTTCTTAGTGGCTGACTGTCTTATCCATTGTCTTCAATCTGAGCTGATCTGATGTTTCTATTGATTGCTGATGGGTATTTTATTAGTTCTTAGAACAGGAACTGAATCCTTTCACATCAGGAAGTTGATTGCTCTCATGTGACTTGAGAAGTGGTCAATAAGTGATGATTCAATATATAACAATACTAGAAATCGTCTTTTTCAGGAAATAGCTTTTTTTTAATTTTATTTTTGTAGCATTAAGAAACCTCAAGATTGTCTGCAAAGAAGAGCAGCTGATTATCAGTGTGATCAAGCATTGTTCCTGTAACATTTATTAATTTTACTGTCTGCCAAGGGGCAGAAATGATGACAACATCTGTACAATAGAAACAAAGAGTCAAATGACTTAATTCCTGCCACCAGCAATCGGCCAGAGGCCACACTAAAATACAAATCAATTTCCCAAATTTCAATGCATTATTCAATAATCAAATATCACATTACTGCATTTTAAATATCTTCACAATATAATATTACAATATATTATAAAATCACAATATATTAGCGTATCAGTATTTTCTTGCACCGCAAGTCCTGACCGTCCTTGAATTAAACACATTACACAGCATCAAATATATCCATATTGACATCCAGAGGACAGGGGGCAGAGTGCATGAGCACAGGGTTTGACAGTGAGTTTTTTCTCAGGTTGTAGTTTTTAATTGATTACAGCAGTGACAGAGAGCCTGTTTGTAAAGTCTTCACGGTCAAACTACACAGACACAAGGATCTGTTCATACTTTCAAAATTGAACACCATTTGATTTTTGTAATAAAAACCAAATATGAAAATAAAATTAATAATTTGTATTTCCCTAAATCCTAGTACAGGTCCACAGCCTGATAGCTGGGGACCTCAAAGGTAAAGCAAACAAGGAGCAAGGCATCTTGGCCCAAAGAGCATGTTCCTCCTGTTTTCCACCTGACAGAGTTGTCCCTTATGCCCACAGCTCCTGTTGTCTAAATAATAAATCAACAAACTCCTGTCGGTGCCCAGGGGTGTGTTTGTCTTAAAATATGAAGTAGTCAGGCAAAAGGCAGGAATCCCCGTTGTATGTAACTTTGAAGAGCAGCAGACCAATACATTACTGGCCATTTATATTCTGAGGATCTTTCTGACATGTAACCCTCATTTCAGCATAAAACTCACCCAGTGACTACAGTTTTATTTTAAATCAGACTAATTTAGTGCATGTACTCTTCAAATAAATGGCATTATGCAATTTTAAATCACTTAAAAATAGTCTGTGTATATTGTAAAGCATCTTGTGACCCCCTTTTGGTGTCTAATGGTCTCCAGACATTTCTCACAATGTACTTTTTGATTGAGATTTCAGAAACTTGCTTTTGGATGCTTTCCCAAAATTCTCCTTTTCAAGAAAGGACCATTTTGGGCTTTAAACGTCACTGTGTCCTGAATTATCCTCTGTTAGGGGTTTTCAGAACTTTTTTTGCTCATGGCACACCGATGACCAAGCAAAAATCTCAACGAACATAAGTTTATATCCATTAACACATGCTACAGTACCATTTCAGCCAATAAATGTTAAATTAGGCCTATATTCTAATTTAGAATCAAACTTGACAAATGACTGTGTTACACATGAAATATTTTAATTTGGATTGATTTAAGATTCTTTGTCAAAACTTATTGCTGTTTTTTTCGTGTTGTTTTAGCACAATGTCATGACAATTAATGCAAATTCAACAAATGGTCATTTGTCCCAACTAAATTTAAACATATCAAAATATAACCATTTGTTAGCTCGTTGGTTAGAACATTAATTTGCATGATGATGATTTCATTTCAGATTTTAGTGATGGATTATATGCAGAGTCACAAAGTAAACATTTTTTCTTTTATTTATTTGTTTTTTAAGCCTAAAATCAGATGTTATAACCTTGCAGTGCAGATGGATCAGTCTGATTCAGTTCCTGTTATCAAGCAGATCCATCTTACCAAGCTCCAATCTAAAACAACTGAGAGCAGCCCAAAGCAGAATCAGTGTCCATTAGAGCAGAGGTGGAAAGTACAAGTATCCTTTCAGAAGTTTGCTAAACTGTAGTTGAGAGAGAACAAAGAGGACATAACAGAGACTTACTTTGAGTGACGTTGTCATATACCAGGCACTTAAAACGTGATCTTTGGGAGTAAGAGAGACAAATGTTTAGTTTTATCTGTGTGAGCAGCAGTCTGCTCAGTCTCCACACTGCTATATTGAGGTAAGAGCTCCTGTCTGTTCGCAGTAGCTATTAAAGGAAATGGGCTCTTGAATTTGCCACAACTTTGGCCCCATTAGCTCTGCAACTTTGGCCTTGGGGCAGACAAATAATCTCCACTGTGCCTCCTGACATGATGGGGACTAATGTGAGGATGTTTAAGTCCTTTGTTGTATTTATTGTTTAGTGTAGTGTATATCATCCACGGGAAACAAGGGTTTAGAATGCAGTAGCATAACAGCAACTACTGCTGCTGTACTACGCTGTTTCCAGACACTCTGTGGCCGCTGTTTGATGATGCTGTTCCTACAAAAATAGGAAGAGAAGTAAGACAACACTGAATAACCTCCTCCAGAAAACAATTAAATGCATTCCTATTACACTAAAAACATGTGGTGACTTAAATTAATGACTATCTGATGATAAAATCCATCATATACCATTTATGTTGTCAAATTTTGACTGCATCTACTATTCATTGCATCTCTACTGAGAAGTGGTCATTCTTCACCCTTACCCTTGACTTTCCGTGACCCTGCTCAAGTGACATTGCATATTGTTCAAGATGGGAAAACACAATGATTAACATCTCAGAAACATCTCAAAGTTTTGTACTTTAGTGAATGGTGTTGTAATTGGATCTTAAATTGTTACAGTTGTTACACACAGAGCTCTGAATTTCATTCAAGCTGCATCTGAAGGCCAACAAAGAGAGATTAGCAGTAGAGTGATATGTGATGTTCTGGGCTGGTTAAAGACCAGATGTGCTGTTGCATTCTGGATCATCTGCAGATGTTTGAATGTGCACGCAGGAAGGTCTGCCAGTAGGGAGTTGCAGTAGTCGATGTGTGAAATCATTAGCCACCAGCAGCACCAGGACTGAGATTGGATTACATTTGGCAGATTTCACATGTTTTCCTTATCTGTGATTTTTTGGCATGAGAAGAAAGGCTGGATGTGGCCCCTGGGCCCCAGTTGCCTACCCCTGGTTTATATGATACAAAAATGACAAACATCTACAACATCAACCAGTAGAGAATTCTTAAAATATGATGAATAGCATTAATGATAAAATCATTTATCTTACCTTTAAATACCAAAACCAGAATATTTTGTTCAAGCCTATAATAATTTCAGATTAGATTAGACTAGACTAGATTAGATTAGATAGAAATTTATTAGTCCCTTTGGGAAATGGGCTGGTTGAACTGGTTTAAGATAGTTTTAATATTTATTTTGTTATTTATTCATCTATTCTAATTTTATGCCTTTAGATTTCAGTTGTATTATGTATTTTGGCAGGGACACAAAGGTCCAAACTTTTCATTTGGGTCCCAAGGCGAAATATTTTGGAACCCCTGCTGTAGACAAAGGAAGATCTTAGAAAAAGTGACACTCCTTTGTATGATAAATGCTATAAAACATGAGCATTGCCGGCATATGTTTATTGTTGCCAGTGAGAACATAGAAAACTACAGTTTCCTTTGAGAGCGTTCTTGATCCTCAGCATTTAAATTCAAATGAACCATCTGCTCTGAGCTCTCGTCCATCACTTTCATTATGAAGCCAAAATGATAAATGTGGATTAGAAATATCCAACACATTCTCAAACTGAAGATTTTGTTTTTTTGTGCGCCACCATGTCCTAATAATTCACTGATAAAATTGTCTGTTTACTCTTAATAAAGGAGGTGCAAGTACCCTGCAACAGAGTCAGAATTAATAAAATCTTGGCTCATCTTTTTTTATTTTTATTTTCCCAATATACTATTTGTTATAAAATAGATTCTGTAAATGCATGTCTTCCAGCTGACTCATAACTTAATTCCTTTTTAATCCAAACAGCCCGGCGTATTATGATGCGTCGTAAATGTCTGTTTAAATATATAAGGTGAAATGATCCGGTGGCTCTCATCCTGTAATCTGCAGACATGAAGCAGAGGTGAGACGGGGTATAAACATGCTGCTGTCAGGATAATATCACAGTGTGGAGCTGACGGCTTTGACTGAAACATTTTTCTGTGTCATCTCACAAACCTCACCTGCTGTCAGCTTCACTCTGACACCACAGGTAAGCAGCTCAGCAGCACATTGAGTCAGGAGTGAAGGCTGGATTGAATCGTTGAGCCCTGTAGTAAAGCTGCACTCAAATACGAGTGTGATTACTTTGTCATTAGGAGAAGTTAAGTCAAGGCCAAACTGGTCTCCAAATTAGCAGCTGTGGGACTTAAAATCATTGAGTGAGGGAGTGTTTATTTCTAACTTGATGAAATTGTGTGTAAGGCGTTTGTTGGTTCAAATGGCATCATCATTACAGCACGGAGTAATGAGTCATTTAAGTGTCGTAGTCCAATTAAACTGATGGGACAGTAACACTTTACAAATAAATGATTTCCCTGGTGACTGTGCAGAGAAGGCTGGAACAAACATTAGTCTGCGAATCAAAAAAGCAACACGGACAAAGCTTAGGAAGAGTCATTGGCTACATTTATATGCAGTCAATATTTGGGTTGAGGTCAATAGTCTGGTTTCTCAAACATTCGGAATAACCCATTACATGCTTGAGCAAACAGAGTTATTCCTGTATACATGGTATCCAGATCAAAACAGTGACGCACGGACAACATCCAGACGCACAGAGAATGTCATGATGCAATGCACGTAATTTCCGCTTCTTCTTCCCGTATCCAATAGCAATGGCCAGCAGCAGCATGGCGGATAATGAACGGCCCGGAGCAGGTAACAGTCGGCTTCATTTGCGCTTTGGTGTTGGTACTGACCCACCACCAGTACTTGACACTACTCTTTGTCAATTTCTTCATTAATGGAAGACAAGAATGTAAAGAACTAGGAAATCGAGTCGGAGCTGTGCCATTTTACAACAAGTACATCCTGTACTAAAATGACCAAGATTCCTTGCGAAAAGAACATGCGCAGAACACCAATTAATGTTCCTTTCAACGGGGATATCCCGATAGGCATATACATGACCAAATATTCGGGTTAGAAAAGTAACTCAGGGGTGATTTTCAGGTTTTTAAAAACCGGAATATGAGCATATTCCGGTTTTTCAAAAGAGTTTTTGGTGTTTACATGGCAGTGCGCAACCGGGTTTTTGCTAATATTCCGGTTGTGAAAGGGTTAATGACTTCATGTAAATGTAGCCACTGTTACAGTCTATCAGTGTTTGAATATTAGTTGTTACCAGTAACCTGTCACCAGAGGAACCATTCAAAATATTTGACTAGTCTATCTGAGAAAGAGCCCAAAGAAAGTGTTTGGGGATGGCAGAACCTTTCAGAGGCATACCCGGCAGATGATTGGACCATCATTCTGTCAATCAACATTTATTACAGACCAGTCAGATAGTAGGCAGGCACTACCACCACACTCTTAAATACAAAACATTAGCCACTACATAGAACAAACTCAAGTCAAAACATGCCCAAGTGGAGCAAAAATATCATTTCTATTGAGAAGTGCTCTCAGTATTGTTCTTTTTTTCATTTAATAAAGAAATGTGGTTCAGATCTGACTAGAAAGCACTCGGAGACCACAAACCTCCACCAAGGTAGCTCACTTATTACTGTTACATCTGTAAGCAATAGTTCCATGATAAAGATTCCTTCATAATAATATGATAATATGATTCTTGACCCTGAAAACCCATATGTAGCACAGGAATCATGTTGATTTTGTTATGAGTTATACAGTTATTGATCAAAAACAATTGTTAACTATGACGATTATCTGGATCACCACCAAAATCTAATAATTAAACAAACAAACAACAAACAAACAAACATCTAACCTCCATGGCAGAAGTAATAAAACTGCTACTGAAGCTGTTAGCATCTATGCTAATCTCTGTACGAGCAGCCACTTCCTGCTGTCATCTCACTCGTAGCTCCCACCTCTTCCTGCTTTAAGGGACTCTGATTGGGCCGTCCTGCTGCAAGTTACCCGTCTTAGCGATGAAGTTTTGACTTGTATGGTTTGATGTGCTTAGATTATAATGTTGACCTGTTTTTAATGGTAAACAGTCTTTTTAGACCACAGGCTTCCTTTCTGTCCAAATGAGCAGAATACAAGGTGGCCTGAGATGCTGATCCCCCGGGACAGACCATCTGTCTGTAGGTCCATCTGTCCTCGACCAGACCTTTTTTTTAATGATTAGACTTTTTTTTTTTTCAAACTCTTCTGCATCATGAAAAAGCTGGTTTTCTAAATGAGTCTTATTTGCCTTTATCTTTCTTCAGGCCAACCTTTAACATTTGCATTGTTATACGTCAGCCTCTCCTCCATCACTCAGCGGCTTAGTAGTTTGTGTTCAAAGGTAAAACCTGAGTAATAAGCACTGATGATATAATCCAACATGACTATGAAAGGAAAATAAAGGCCAATCATTTACTCAGCTTGAATAGAAACTGAAGAAAAAGACCGAGTATTAGATGTTGGTAAAAGCGAGACACACTTTTAAAGACTCAGTGAGATGAATAGAGGGAACATTTACTTCATGGTCTGATGATAGAGAGCTCTGTGTGTTCAGAGAGGGTCAATGAGAAACACTGAGGATTATTCTCTCTAATTAGCCCCAGTCGACAGTGAATCACTAAATTATGGATAATTTTGTGTAAAAGAGCTAAAACATTGTCTGTATGAATTACTAAAGTTGTTAAAATCTATTAGAGATTGGATTTTAAAGTAAACTATCAGTTAATCCTCCTAATATTCTTAATAAGTAAATTTATCATCAAAACAAAAACAATAGCTTAAATTGGGATTGGTGTCAGGTCCCCATATGACCACATTATCTCCTTAAAGGCAGTTTGTCAAATATTTACCTGGTGCAGTTAAGCAAGGAAACTGAAAAACATTTAATACCCTTATAACAAGGGGGACGACATGTTTTATAACCCAAATCACTGAGATTTAGCAGCCTATTTCCTGGTAGATTTAAACATTCAACAAATGTAAATATAATGATTTTTCTATTGGATTCAGTCATAAGACCCTCAATTGATATCAAAATGCTACCAATTGTGAAAGCCAGTCTTAACAACACACTTGGTAGCACATTCTGATAGTTAAGTTGTAGGTTAGAGCCCAGCACCAGCTGTCACATGGCGATGTGTCCTTGGGCAAGACACTTAACCCCAAGTTGCTCCCACTACTGCGTCAGTGGCGTGTAAATGGGTGTGAAAGGGTGTGAATGTGTTTGTTGATACTGATGGGCAACTGACTTAGAAAGTCCAACCATCAGTGAGGGAATGTGAGAGTGAATGGGTGTGAATGAGTAGATGTGACCTGCAGTGTGAAGCTGCTTGAGTAGTCTCAAACTTCATTCACACTAGCAAAAAAACCCTGAAATTATCCAGACAGGCAAGTTTTTCAGGTGGACTTAACCTGGAAAATTTCCTTGCGCCCCCCTAGTATTTTATTCACGTAAAGTCTGAGTGAGCTCATGTCTGAACGCTGCAGCGAATTATTAGAGCAGTCCATTGAGGGAGGACTGATGACATCATCCTGTGCAACATGGCGCAAAACCAGAAAAAGAGAGACTTGATCAGAGGGACTGAAAGCAACCGCTGTAGAGGGAGAAGTTTATCTGGTTGTAAGGGGACAAAATCAGATGTGCAGATCCAGCTCCTGCTCAAGGTTAACAAGCCCCCGCGGTGCAAATATTTGCCAGATGGCCTTAAGTCCTGCCCCAAGTAAGCCTGTCTGTCTGCTTGATCCCAACAAGTTGTACATCCATTGTAAAGGTGACTGATCAGGCTTTCCAGGGACATAAAATACAAAACCAATTGCTACTGTTAAAAGATTTAACAGAAGACTTGGTTAAACTATTGATAAGTTTCAAAAACTGCAGAAAAGGGTCTGTTTCAAAAAGACTGACTGACTGATAAAAGCTGACAGAGACACACCTTTTCTAGTCGTCTTGGTGCATATCTTCAAAACATTCTGGAGCTTGATTGATAGCTTTCACATCATTGCAACTAACCACAAAAGCTTGGAAAGCAGATTTAGGTTCACTTTAACAGCACCAAACATCTTAGACGAGCAGATACTTTTGCTCGTAACTAATTTTATATGTGACTCTCCTCTTAAGAGTTGATTCTCAGAAGCATAGCTGTTAACTTACTTCATCTAAGCATCACTGACAGAGGTGTGTGTTTTTATAATTCACACCATAGAAAATCAGCAATTTTAAATGATCTATAAAACCTTGTAGTTCTATTCTCCTTAGTATCTTTTTGTTAAATTTGCAACAAGAGTCATCAAACAGCACGACTGAGTCTCTTTATAACTCACTTGGATCCATCCCAGACATCTCTGCTTGGCTGTGAGCTGCATTTGAGCTGTCTAAACCTTGTGATGATTCCTCTTTCGCATTGTTTGGCTGTTAACAGAGCCATCACTGTTATTGATTCAGATTGGATCAAAAGTGTAGAGCCGTGAAGTGTCTCCTCTGATCTTTTCTTTCGCTCCATCATGCCCGGTTTGGAAGGATCTAGCCTTGTGTTGAACATTTCTGGAAACATTGACTACAGGCAGTGAACATAGTTGGTGTCTTCCCTGCTGACACGGCTGAACTTCGAGAAGACTGCCAGATAAAACTTGACTCCAAAAAGCATTAAGGCTCCAATCACAGCAGCAGCAGCAGCCTCCTCACTCTTACTAACTCATAGAAAATTGGCTGCAGCACAGAAGCGCTCACAGAACCTGGCAGAGGAGTGTAGACCTGCTGAAGGTCTGATAAGGCTGATTTAAATGAGACCACATCCCCCTTTGTTTTGATCACAGGAATTATAAATATCAGCTGTGACCCCTCTTGTGATGCAGCTCTAAATTAATTCACTCCAGCCGTCCCAACAATCTGGACACTGTATTTAAACATGACTCAATGATGCCCTCAAGTGGCCTGAGACCGCCATCAGCAGCCCAAACAACTTAAATACAGCACAGACTGCGGATTAGTTTGTGCTTTTCTGCTCAGCTTTAACTTAAGTTGTTAAAAATGCAAACTGAGGACATGCAATATCACCATCTGTCTGCTCGTATGCCTTATGTGGCGGATGGATGATGGAGAAACAGGTCTGATGTGCATGACTCTCAGATTCTCACTGAGTTTTTAGAGATGCATTTTGGTGAGTTTTTGCTCTAAGTTGTCAAATTAAAGACCCTGCAAAGACAATGAATGCAATCTAAGTGAAATGTTTAACAGAAAATTGTATAATTAATGACCAAATAAAGATTACCTGGCTTACTCACAAGAAATATGAGCTTTTCTCTGCTACAACCTGAAAATAAACAGAATCACATCTAGGGGTAATGCTGTTCCACCATAAAAAAATGAAATCAGTGGGATTTGATGCAGACTTTTTGGGTCCAAATTACATATTCTCCATAAGTTTGCATGTCTGCAGACTTTCCGGCGTTAGTTACCCAGAGTTCATTGCAAAATCTGATGACATAAAGCACTTAATCATCCAGCCTCTCACTGAATATATGACATCATTTTGAAAGAAGAAGGCAGCAGAGACAGCAGGAGCTCAGCAGTGTGTCTCCAAAATATCTCATCTTTTGTCATTGGTTTAACAGCAGGCTGTATAATTAACATACTGCGTATTGAAGTCATGAGCATTTCCACCATTTTAGCAGAAAACATAAACCCATACTGCAGTTTACAGGTTTTTAAAGTGACCTTGAATGGTACAGGAAAAAACTCCCACACATAACTGGACCTCCAGTGGAGGCACTGGTGCATTATGAATCTCTCATCTGAATGCTGTTGTACACAAATTGCAACCATTACCCACCAGGGAGGAGTGCTGCCTTTGTGTCCATGTCTGTATCAAAATAATTGTTCTGGGGATGAATGATTACGTCTGCACAGCAGTCCAGCAGTCACACACCGCAGGGAAAAGCAGAAAATCCTGATCTATGTATATAATTTCTGAGCCAAATATGGTTCACGTGATGGAGGCACTGTGTCCGGAGCTCAACTTTATTATTTTTTTCTGCAGCATGAACACAGTTTGAGGTGGAAGTTTCATGATGATAGTGGGCTGTGTCATGGTGAGTTAACAGGGAGCAAGATGCCAAAATGGGGAAACAAAGCATCAAAGCAAATGTATTAAAAAGACAAATTCAAAACTTGTGATATACACTCACAGCCACTTTATTAGGTACATCACTTTAACCGCTTGTTAACATAAAAGCTACTTTGATTATTTCAGAAACTTCTTATCTACTGGTATTTTAATGCTCAAGTGTTTACAAATAATGGGTCCGAAAGAGAAAATACACAGTGATTTTCAGCTCTCTGGGCCTTAAAAAAATAATAGATATTACTGTAACATTAAAACGTGACAGATTTTAAAAAAACATTTTTGGTAAAACCAGTGAAAACATTTGGTTTTAACATAACATAGCTACCCAGATGTTTATGGGCAAAATAATGAAATAGTTTTCTTAATTTTCTGGTTGACAGCTGGTGTTGACATACCACACCGGCTGTAGGAGAGGCCTGGCATCTTCTTTAATGAAACCACGTCAGCTCATGCTCACCTGGCTTCATTGATACGTACAGTTGAGTATCATCAGCATAACAATGAAAAGAGGAAGCATGTATAAGGAGAAAAAACTGGACCTTGCACAGAACCTTGAGGAACTCCATAACTGACTTTGGTGTACACAGAAGACTTATTGTTTACATGTAGTGTAAACCAGTAGACTATCAAGTAGGAATTGAGCCAATTTAAAGCAGTCCCTTTGATTCTGAGTGATTTCTCTAATAGCTGTAGAAGAATATGATGATCTATGGTGTCAAAGGCTGCATTGAGCTCTAACAAGACAGGTACAGAGAATCATCTGAGGCTGAGAGTAAGTAACTTTGTTACTTTAACTAAAGCAGCCTCTGTGCTGTGGTGAGCTCTACATCCTGACTGAAAGTCCTTAAACAGGCTGTTTTCAAGGAAGTCCCATAGCTGATTAGCCACTACTTTTTTCAGGATCTCTGAAGTAAACAGAAGGTTTGATATAGGCCTGAAGTTAGCCAATGTGCCCGAATCATGGGTAGGTTTTTCAAGAGGTTTGATTACAGCTACTTTAAAGGACTGTGGCACGTAGCCTGTTGATAAAGATATATTTATTGTCTCCAATAAGGATGAACATACTAAGGGAAAGAGCTCCTTGAACAGGTTAGTTGGGATCGGGTCTAAAAGGCAGGTCGATGGTTTGGAAGAGGAGACAACAGAATTTAGCTCCTGAAGGTCAATTGGAGAAAAACAGTCTAAGTAAGGTGAAACATTGAAGGGCACCACAGGCCCAGGTGAGGGCTGGGGGTTAAAAAAATTTTATCTCTAATTTTAAGAATTTTATCAGTAAAATAGCTCATAAAGTCCTCACAGCTGAGGGCTAGAGGAATCACAGGCTCAATAGAGCTCTGACTCTGTGTCAGCCTGGCTACAGAGCTGAAAAGGTACCTAGGATTGTTTTATTTTCTTCAATTAGTGAGGAGTAGTAGGCAGCTCGAGCATGCCGTAAGGCTGTCATGTATTTATTATGACTTTCCTGCCAAAGTACCCACAACTCCTTTCATTGGCATGCCATAATAATTTTCTTGATGGGAGTCTTATTCATGAGGCATCATGAATCTTAACTTTCTTTATGAACGATGAGTATTTTTAGTCTGTCAGCCTAGGGGTCCTGTCAGCTTCAGAAGAGAAACAGCAACAAGGCGAGGCCTCAAGGTCATCAAATACAGGACATGCTGTAGCACACATACAGGGCCACACATACAGTTGTGTGTTTAATATGGTTGCCCTAAAGGGTAAGCATGGTCTCGTCATTGATTGTGTGGCATCCTTATGTAAATGCTTTGTTTTGCCTTTATTTAAAAAGTATATTTTTTATAATATTTAGTTGATCAAACTGGATGTAAATAAATGTTATCTATTGTTGAGATGTATTTTAAAGCCCATATCCTATGAGTAGTAAGTAAATTTAGTTTATCTATGCAGCACCTTCAAAGACAGACGTCCCAGTGCTTTTAGGATTATACATTATGTATAACTGCTCCTTGACTCTTCCGTTTCCGTAAGAAAACATTCATCCATCTGCTCTGCACACAGCAGAGTTTCAGTCCCTTTGAGCTCTGAAATTACATGATCCTAAAATAACAGCTCTAAACAGCGGAGAGGCTCTCCGCTGAGTTTAAGTGGACAGGTTGGTCTGACATTTTGATGCTTGACATTGGAAAGTCGTTTGTGTTTTTCATTTGCTTGTACAGGACATTTAAAGTTAATACCACAGGGTTTTATGTGGGAGCATCGCAAATAATGTACATAAATGAGGTGTGTAGTGTAATTTTTAACACAGGATTAGAGAGCCATGGGCTTGTTTCCATACCAAATAGAGACATGCAAATGGACAAAGGGGCTGATCACACAGAGAAGCGTTCCTAGAAAAGTGTTGCCAGTAAATCCACAGTGTTCCTATGTACCAGCGAGCCTCCTGTTTTTCTCCCAATGTGGTTTCCTTTCATTTTGCTTTTTAAATGCTCATAAAATTCAAAACTTTTCTGCTTAAGATGCAGAGTTGCTCTTAAGTGTCACTTTTGGCCAAAGACCAAATGAAGATGGAGCAGGCACAGGGACAGGTATACGTGAGTGTCCCTATGAGGCAACTGTGGATCTGTGGAGGAATATTTTGAATCATTCTGACTGATAATAAGAGAAAAAAAATATGAATCACTCAGTGTGTATGCTTGAGCAAAGCACGACCAAGAGAATTACGTTTGTTTTAATATGTTTTTTTCTGTTTGGCTGTATGTGTCTGCACCCACACAGACCTTTATCAACTAAACCACTACCATTGACCGCAGCAAGTTATATCTCATTCACCTCTGCAAAGTTACTTATTACTATTAACTGATCATCATGCTAGGTAGTCTCTAGAGACTGAACCAGTACTTACTTGTTCCTTACCTCCTTTGTACTTATTCATGCCAGTTCTTTTATTGTGAAGTGGACCTACTGTAGACCATGTCTTCGTTAAACTGCAATGAGCTTGCAACATTTAAGAAAAAATGAAGATAATAATGGGGGAAACTGTCCTTTTTTTGTACAAACTTTATTTAATTAGAATAAAGAACCATACAAAACACCCAAATCACATTTGAACTTATTAGTATGCTTATCAAGTAAATAACAATAAAAATGCAAGTAAAAGAAATAAAAACAACCAATAAAATATGACATAACAAACCCATTATCAAGTTCTTTTACAGAAAGTTCATCTTTAACTTCTTTCAAGATTGTTTCTCTCTTAATCATCCTCATTATCCGTCATCTTCCAGAACTTTCTGAATACTTTCACATCAATACATCTTCTGTCTTTATGTCTTCACTCCTTAAATACAGCAAACACGTTCACTTCCATCATGACTCTCTACAGAGATGAGACTACAGCAGCTGCAGACGTATAAATACTGACAGTTTACACTTCATCATTGTTTCCAGTCTGAATGATTTCCTCGTTATTCTATAGGAGGTGGTTTTTACTTCAGTCTGGGATTTCAAAGATACCCTGTTTTTTGTCCTGTCCTCAGTCTGAGTTTTAAGTTCTCTTACAGCTACTTTAACGATGCCTCACTTGGTAATCACATTGATTTGGTCCATAGGAGGCCTAGTAATGACTAAATGGGGCGGTCTCCTTCAACTCATGGTACCCGTGGAGGTTTGGCTCTGTGGAGAAACAGAGAGGGCAGTTAGGGCTCTGAATACCACATATCTATCTCCACATTTGCCATTTAACTTTAAAGATCTGATCAGAATGATTAATTCAGTGTGATGATAAAATAGATAAAAATCAATACAATTGATATGTCTACAAGCAGCCTAAGTCAGTACAAATGGGGAAAGAAAGGTTTAAACATCATTTTACTGCCAGATTTAAATGGTTCAGACATCAACCTTTTCTTTTAATTCTGGCAATAATGTGAATTCTGGTCTTCACAGTATGATAAACTGGCCTGGATGTCTCTTCTGCCCCACAAAATGAAGTCAAATAAGTAATTTTGAAGCCTGTTCTCTCAGATGTCTATCTTTTCTCCAGACCTGCCCTTACAAATATTTAATTTGAATGACTTTAAGGTCTTTTTTATGAATATCTCATGACTTTGCATAAATGCTACATGAAAGAAAGAAAAAACATGTAGTGTTTGGAAATCAAAGTGTAATTTGAAGTTTGAGATTAAAAAAAAAATAATAGTAATAATGAAGTTTTGATTTTGGCCTATGGTTAGAAGTTTTAAAAAATAATTTATAAAAGCAGGTAAAATCAGATGGGACCCAGAACAAGCTCAATATATAAAGATTTAAAGCATGAAGAGGTCACAGCTGTATCTAGCACCCTGGATGTTTCAAGGTAAAATTCTCTGTGTGCTCTATATATTATATCTTGTTTGATCTTGTGTAAGAAAGTAGAAGAAAAACATTTAACATTGACTCAGTTTACTTTAATTTATAAATACTCCTCACATTCACTCAGAGATGACCTCTCTCTGCAGTCAGTATGTGTTCACTGAGCAGCACTTGTGCCTCTTCGTATTCATAACACTTGATATTCATTTTCAGAGTCTGGATCTGCAGCCTGAAGGTCACTTAATAATTTTCTGAACATCCCAAACGATGTAGACAAAAACAGCAACGAGCAGGATGCGTTTTAAAGTGTAGATAAGTGTTACGGTACCCAGGCCCATATTCTCCTCGATGAGCGGCCTCTTCTCGCTGCAGTTCACCACTCGACCCTGAGCTGCCCCCAGAATGGTCATGATGTCCACCAGGCTCAGTTTGCCCCTCCTCTTTGGCCTCCTCCACCTCCTCTGTTAGCTCCTTCGCCACCTCCTCTTGCTCCTCTTGCTCCTCATGGGTTAGCATCACACCCAAGCCCTGCCCTGCGGTTGTATTCCCAACCTGTGGTGGTGGCAGCGAGCACAGCGCCCTCACCTTGCCGTAGGACTTCAGGTGGGCTACGTTTGCACGCAGGAAGAGCAGGAGGACATTGAGGTCGTTCAGCGGGCAGCCGAGCCTCCGCTGGTTGATCAGATCCAGAGCAGGGAGGACCTCGTAGACAGAGATGAAGGTGGTGTCCCAGACGAAGAGTCGTAGCAGGCTGAAGAGGACGATTGGAGCCAGCAGCACGTAGATGGCACCGTTTGCCACGCTTATCACCTGGAACACCAACTGTCCGATCATCTTACACTGAATCAGCTCAGGAACCCAGTTCTGGTCCCGCAGCATGCCAGTGCGGACGAAGCAGCTGAACTCGTCCTGTAGGAAGGCAGAGAGGTGGAAGTATGCGAGGTAGAGGCAGGCTGCGGTCATGAAGGTCAGGAGGAGGAAGCCCCGCAGGAAGAGCATGCTGACCAGGAAGTAGGACCTCTGTTTGCACTGCATGTATCTCTCCAGCAGAGGGTACTCAAAGTAGCGCTTCCTTTTGGCCCTGAAAATAGACACGAAGAAGTAAGTCAGAGCATGTTTGCCTTCATGTTCTTACTGAACATTCCCATGTGGGATCCTCCCAAGCAAACCACCAGTTCTACTTTTGACTACAAGGAGCTCCAACCACACACCCAGCCCTCCATTACACATGCTGGAGGTCAAATACACGTGTGAGGGTGTATTTATGGTAAAGGCTGAGGGGAAGGAGACATGCTGTTCAACCATACCAACCAAATGCTCTCATTAATCACAGACACAAAATGAAAGATCATCTTCTTCTCTGAAACCACTGATAGGTTTTTTTTTTTTTTTTTAAATACATATGATACACAAAGTAAGTGATTCTGTGTTTGGTAGATTATTTCTTTGTTGCAAAAATGCTTCTTTGCAGTTAATCTTGTAAAGCCTGTTTATTTCCCTTAAATGGTGCCACATTGGTAAGGAACTTGCATTTGTGGGATGAGCTACAAAGCTGAGTATGCAAGTTAAAAAATGTGACATATCTTCTCTGTCAGGGCCAAAGAGCTTTTGTTGCTGCTATTGACTCTTGTTTTGAGCTTCTGGGACCCCCGTTAATCAGCCCTGCTACTCTTTCTTCAGTGATCTGTTGGAGTTTGCTCCAAGAATCTGTATGCCACTTTTGACTGATCTGGATCCACTTCAAGGTGGTGTTCTGCAAAACAAGCTGTAGCATTGTTCAGGGTGAGTCCTACGACCAAGTCCAACCTGAAGGCCAAGGTTATAATGACAGGGGATGTCAGATCATATCTACCCAGCCACACCCGTTCCCTCTAACATTCTGTGCAAGTTATCTATCAGTATAACCTAACACATTTACACTCAAACTTTAAAATTTAACACGCCACTGATGCAGCAGTGGGAGAAACTTGGGTTAAGAGTCTTGGACACTGTATCTCAGTTCATAAGGTCTTGGACTGAAGCCAGAGGGCGGCTGGTTCAAGTCCCGAGCATAGCATACTTGGATGTTGGTTTGGTAGCTGGGAAGCTGACTTCCGGGGCACTGCTACTGGCTACAGCAGTTGGTAACATAGCTGAAAGGGTTGGCATCCCTTATCTTCAAAGCCTCAGGGTATGGGGTTTGCACCCTTGTGCCCTTAAAAATCGACACATGTAAACATCTACTAAAGAAGTAGGGTTGACGTTGCTGGTGGTGCAGACAAGTTGTCAGGGATGATGAATGGGAAGTGCCGACCCGGCATGTGCTCCCAACCATGACCTGACATGACCTGATCCTTTCAATCAAATCATTTTCCTGTAAATAACAAATGACAGCTCTAGATTGTGTTATTTTATATTTCATTTTAAATTTTAGATTGACAGGGTCAAATAGGAGCCAATCTTTTTGTCACTCGGGCCCGGCTGTTGCACAGTTTTTTGCTGCATTAAACATAATATAGTCGTATCATTGACAGACTGTAGACAAAAACATCCAGCTCCTTTCTTTGTTAAACATTGGAGTTTTTGTCCAGGATTAATTTTTCAAAGCATAATGACAATGCTCCTACAGTGACTGGTGACTTTTTTGTTATGTCTGGAGCAGCTCCAGACTCATTAGATCCACTCACTCAGTAAATATTGACACGCATTAACGTTCCAATGAATATTAAATGCAGTCAAAACAAGATGTCATAAATATTCTCTCTCCATGCCAACGGTCCCTGCGGTCTCTTACCTTTGCAGCTCGGCCTGAAACGTGAGTGGGTTCTTGGTGTTCTGTCTCATGTCAAGAATATTCTGAGCCAATCGGATCGAGCGGTTGTAAGATTTGTCCAGTTCGTCGATGATAAAGAGCAAGTCTGAGCCGAGGGTTGGCATGACGAGCTGACGCCAGATCAGAGCGGGCAGGTACATCAACACGGCCATGGCCAGGAGAGAGTACGGGAACATCTGGATGGACAAAGAAAGAAAGCATGAAGACAGGAAAAGAAATGACAAAGAGGAAATGAGGAGTTTGATGGGGAAGATGAGTGACACTAACGATGGCTTTAAAATCTGTTCCACAATTTAACAGCTTCAAATACTGGTATAGAACTTGCTTTTTGTCTGTAATTGTGATCTTGCAGCACAGGTATCTTTCATATTTTCCACCTTAGGCATGGATTATTTTTATGCCTTGCTTTAACAAGACAGACAAGAAACATATACTCCAGTTTGTGCCCAGGGGTGTGTTTGTCTTAAAGTGGGGACTGGTCAGAAGCATTGCTGTTGTGTTCCTAATTTGATAGCACAGATGATGACTGTAGATTAGACCAACTAAATCAGGGTCTAAAGTCTTATAGTATAGAGTGTCAAGGTTATTTGTAGGATGCACAAAAAAAAGATGCACATGCATAAAGATGATAAAAAGCCACTCTTCACTGAACTTTTTTCTTTTCCTCATGCACAACAGCACACACATAACACTGTAAAATATCAGTGTTCGGTAAGAAAATACAGCCATTAATTTCAGCAAAGAAAATGAAAATTATTTGAACAGAAAAAATGAAATCAGCCAAATTAATAGAAACATGCCAGCTGGCAGGTGCACACTGATTTAGAGGAATGAGAGCTAATAAGTTTGATTCAAGATATGCCCAAACACATCCAGTACAGTCAGTTTTAGGAAAGGTTTTAAAATTATATAATTAATTTTAAAAGCCTTGCATGGTAACATTTTATACTGTAGCAAATTATCAGTGATCTTGGACTAAATTCTGGGAACTAAAACAGTGTTTGAATCATGTCATTGAGTCCTGTGATGATCTGCTGTAGAGACAGGTAAGTAATGTTCAACTGTTGATATTTTCATGTATGTTGTTGTGCACAGAAAGTGAGGTTAAATGTCTTGCCCAAGGACACATTGTCATGTGACAGCCAGAGCTAGGCTCGAACCTGCAACCTTCTCATTACAGGTAGAGCACATCGGATGTAGCCACTGCCACCCAAAAAACTCATCATCTCTCATTTATTAACCATTCCGTTAAACCCAGAAGGAGTATAAACAGTACCAGACATGAGGATAAGACTATGTCATAAAAAATATAACAAAGAAATGTAAGCATGAGCATGGACTCTGCAGATGCATGCTTGCAAGTGTAGCAAACGTGTTGGTTACAGGGTCCTTCTCTGGGGGTCAATAATGACATGTGCTTCTCTAGATATGCCCCAGATGGAGCATCTATAAACTAAAGTGGGTCTGGACCAGACTCAGACCCCTGAAAAGGTTTGAAACACTACAGAAGATGATGTCAAGGGGAGGAGCTGGATTGTATTGTGCAATAGTAACCACTTCTTTCAAGGAATTAAGAATTGAAATGGTTTGAACTTCCAATATGATCCCGATAATTTGTTTTTCACCAACAGAAACAGATTTAGTTTGATACTAGAAAGCACTCAGAGCGCAAACCCCCGCCAAGGTAGCTCACATATTGCTGTTACATCTATAAGCAACTGTTCCATGATAAAGTTACCATCATAATATGATTCTTTGACCCTGAAAACCCACAACTAGCACTTGGAATCATGTTGATATCATTATTAGTTAGACAGTTATTGAGCAAAAACAATAGTTAGCTAATGGTGGTTATCTGGATCACCACCAAAATCTAGTCATTTTTAAGTTATACCATTACCAACATCTCCTGAAAATTCCAGTAACATCCAGTAGTTTTTGTATAATCTTGCTAACAAACAAACAAACGCTGGCAAAAACATAACCTCGTTAGTGGAGGTAATTAAAAGGCAAAAGTCATAAACTGTACGTGAAGCAACAGTCTGAGACTGTGATGTCAGTGTTTGTCTTTAGATCAGTGCTACACAGACTTGTGGATATAAAGTATACTTTACATTTGTCTGCAGGTTTTCAATCCATAAATCAGGGTTATAGTCTTCCATATGTTGGCAGGATAATGAAAATGTGTTTACTGTCTTGCTGAAAGCCTGCAGAATGGAATCAAGTGTCCCCCAGGGGGCTGCAGCCTTTAAGAGATCTGAGATAAAAATGTCTTTTTCAGACCACAGTTATACTGAGGGACTATTTCTGTTTATAGATGATTTTTGATCTGTGATTTATGCTAAGCTGCTCTGGTGGAGTCCCTCATGAGCATTTAGATCTATAAAATGATCATATAAGATATCTTTATCACCATCAGATGATCTAAATGGGAATTACAAGACAAGCAAACTTAATTAGAATTTCTCCTCTTACTTTGTGTACCCAGAGCGAGCGCTCCTCGAAGTTCCCGTCACTGTCAAATTCATGATGCATCAGGGAGTCCCAGCAGTACGTGTCCACGTAGCTGGCCTGTTTGATGGTGAAATTACTGGGAGGGAAGCAGCTGATCTGAGGCCCTGCAGAATAAACAAATGTTGATCTGTAACATTATCTGCTAATGTGGGGAATTACTTTCTGCAGCAGGCTCTGATCCTCACACTAATCTCTGAGCACTTCATATCACTTTCTCTCTCTCTCTCTCTCTCTCTCTCTCTCTCTCTCTCTCTCACACACACACACACACACACACACACACACACACACACACCGAGTGAGCCTCTTGGTGGGACACACACTCACAGCAGAAATCACATGTTTCCAAACAGTAACCTGACATTAAAATCCTGGGATGTTTCCATGCCAGAGTCAGCTCTTTCTCCGTATATTTAGTTTACCTTGATACTCCCACATTAACTCCAACCACTTGAATCCCTGCCCTGCACCCATCTGTGATTTTCCATGGGTGCTCCACCCTTAAACATGGAGCTTTGGAGGGTGTGCCCACAGAAACATGGACCGTCTATTTTTTAACAAGCAGGCTCCACATCTGCCCAGTTTTCTGTAAGTAGAAACGCTGCATTTAATTTACTGTCAGGATGTGATTTCTGCTGCCAGTCCACCTCGTTACGGAGACCAACATTACATGGTCCAGTTTTACTACAAGCATACATGTAACATGTAATTGTTGAGCCATGATAGTGACACCTTAAATATAACCATGGCATATGAGGTCACTGTGAAAGACATTCATTTAAAAGTGGCCTTGTACAGATAAAAACACATAAAAAAGAGGGGAATGCTGGTACTTTTGATCAAATATGGAAACACTGACATCAAACTAAACTGTGATTAACGGTATGTTGGGAAGAGTCTCATATGGAGAGCATTTTAAACATGATTTTTTTTTTTTGTTATTTCATAAAACATCAGCAATGAAAATGGCACCAACATGGTACTCTTCTGACATATTTGAAAATATAATCAGACAGCAAGAAAAAAGCCTTAACGCAGAAAAAAGGACATCTTACACTTTCAGAATATAATTAATGCACAATCGTGTATATTTTAAATTGACTGAAAGTGCAGCAAATAGTGAACACGCTTATTCAGACAGTTTCTCTAACATAAGGGGTTATCTATTGTTTTCAAAATAGCACAACAATAATATTTAACTTTTCCACCCCAAAAACAAGTGGTTTCAAAGATTTAAAAAAAAAAAAAGTACAAAAGCTCTCAACAGGAAAATGCTCTGTGGTTGAGTTCAGCACCATGTAAAGGACTGTAGACATGTCTGCCCTCTGCTGGAAAAGAATTAGTAAAATCAGTTTACCTGCCATGATTTAGCTTTTTTCCTTAACACATGCATATATGTTTGATATTGATGATTGCTAGAGTAGGTTCATGTAATGAATCCCCCTGATCCACCTCTATCGTCAGTCTGTCTGAGACGCTTTGTTGTGCAAAGGTCAGACAACATGATAAATGAATGACTACAGCCTGGCCTGATGATAGTAGGAGTGTTACAGTGACCAACTATGGGATGCCTCATAACAGACAGTCTATGAGGTTTGATTTCTGTCCTGCCTCACAATTCATGTCATACTCTTTGAAGATTGTGTATATATATAAATTGTGTGTGTGTGTGTGTGTGTGGGTGTGAGTGTGTGAAAAAGGTCTGATTTTAGCATTAGAGCTATTTATAGACGTCAACAAATTCATTAGAGCATCTGTCATTAAGCAAGAAAACATAAAATAAATCTGAAAAGTAATGGATAATTATATTTTAGCATTTAAAACATCATTCCTGTCAAAGAGCTTCTGCATGCTGGTGTATTAATCATTACAGAAACATAAAAAATATTTTAGAATTACCAGTGATGTTAATTTAGAGCAGCTGGGGCATTAACCTTACTTTGGGTGGTGGTCTAAAATTTGTTAAGCACTGTACATCTATATTTGAGTACATGGAACCAGCAAACTACTTCCACCTCTGATAACAGGAGACCAAATTTGTATAACAGCTTTACTTTTTCAGCCCTTAAAGTCACAGTTTTGAGATTCTGCTTCCAAATTTGCTCATCATGCTAAAGCAGTCGTAAATCAATTTGCAGTCCTGAAATGGAGCTAAAAGAACAAAATGTTTCCAGATTTCCGTTTGATCTTGAATTGATCCGAACACCGCGAAGAAGGAGCCTGCCTTCGTTGGAGTGTTGTGGTTGTAATATAAGCTGACACATTACTGTATGTTCTCATGCAGCCTCCTGTGGGAATCTATTTTTCCCACAGTAAGCTGCACATGTGGGCGCTCATGATGACAAGTCAGTCTAAATGAAAAGCAACACACATCGCCTAACACATTCTCCCCCTCTGCTCAGCAGTCCTGTGAGCCATTTGGCAGAGCGAGGGAAGGTAAATTTCTGCCTCTGCTCGTATCTCGTACTCCCACTCTCCAGCTCACGTGGGCACATTATGCTCTTTGTGTTTTGTAGTGTAATTCTTGGCTTACAGTCTAAGTGCAAGTAAACCAGACGGCAGACAGCGGAGTGATCACGCAGCGCCCAGAAACCGACAACCTGGCAGACATGCAGCCAAGATCCATTAGCTGAACCATGCACCCTCCCGACACCACATCATGTTCTGCACCCACCCTCGTGTTAATCAACATATCCTCTAATTTGACTCAAATCGAAGGGAGCTGCCACAGAAGAACTTAGCCTTGTAATTAGATCGCACCGGCATTCGTGAACGCTGCTCTCAATCATCCCCCGTGGCAATTAGCATCAGGAGCAGCAGGCTGATTGCAGACCGGCCCTGAGGAGATGATGTTTAGTTCAAAGTCAGGGGAGTCAGACTGCTCAGTAATGCACTTACTGAGGACTGCAGACATGCCACGTGTTCTCTAGATCATCTGCTGTGCTCTCTGTCTTCTCTGAATGACCACAGGCAGCTCACTGTGGCTGTGTTGTGTAGAAAACCCTGCCATTTTTTTTCCAGAAACATGTTTTTTTTTTCCTTTCTATCTTAAAATGTTCCTGAAAAGAGAAGGGCTTTTTCTAAGGTAAGAGATTATTTTGCAGGATCTTAAAGGTTCCCTCAGCACAGCATAGTCATTATCCTTTATGTTAGTTCTTTCTATCATTGTTGAGCAAATTTAACCAACTTTTGGAGATATACTTGCTGTCTGTCCCTGTGATCAAGTTCACATCCACTGGCATTATGAGTGCTTTTGTGTTTTTACCAGAAAAAATGAAATACTTGTTACTGAGGACACACCAGAGAGCTCAGGCTGTATGCAACTATGTGCTGTATGAGAAGATAACTACAAACATGGTCACAAACATGGTGATACTGAGGATTAAACTTACAAAAAAGAAGGCATTAATCAATATCATTGTCAATTCATGTCATCATTGTAATTTATTATGGGCCAATCACATAATGTAGTAGGCGGGAGTTACTGCATTACAGAACATGAACCACTTCATAAAACAAACTCTCGTCAAAACATGTCGGACGTGGAGTGAAATTATCCTTACTATTGAGAAGTTTGTAGTATGTATATTTGTTTTTCATTTAATAAAGAAATGTGGTCGAAATTTGTTAAACTTCTACTGAAGCTGCTAATGTGCAGTCACTACTTGCTGTCATCTCGCTCACGTCTCCCACTTCTTCCTGCTCCAATGGACCCTGATTGGGCTGTCTTGCTTTGGGCCCGAGCACAGTCATCGTAGATTGAAGCTTGGCAAGAGGATCTGAGTGATTACAGACAATGAATCACTTTGCTTTGTTGACATCCTTCTCTACTCTCTTCCCGTCCACCTGGATGTAACCACTATTGTTTGCTATCTGTAACAGCAGCAGACCTCCACCTACTGATGTGGCAACAACTTTCATCACCGTCTGAAACAGGTGCCAGCTGCTGTGCAACGTTACCACGGTACGATCACAAAAAAACCTGGCTCCTGCCTCTTCTGGTACAGGGCTCGCAGTCTCTGCTCTAATTCATCCCAAAGGTGATCTCGGGTTGAGGTCAGGACTCTGTGCAGGCCAGTCAAGTTCTTCCACAACAGACTTCCTCATCCAGGTCTTTATTGACCTGCTTTGTGCACTGGTGTGCAGTCATGTTGGGACAGAAAGGGGCTGTCCCCAAACTGTTCCCACAAAGTCACTCCTGAAAAACCCCATAATCCCCCCCTCCACCAAACTTTACACTTGGCACAATGCAGTCAGGCAAGTACTGTCCTCCCAAACCCAGACTCATCCATCAGATTTTCAGACAGAGAAGCGTGATTGGTCACTCCAGAGAACAAAGTCTCCACTGCTCTAGAGCCCAGCAGCGTACTTGAGGTAATCTGAAGGCCACATGAAGTTTGGAGGTCTGTAGCTGTTGACTCTGCAGAACATTGGTGACCTCTGTGCACGATGTGCTGACCCCCCTCTGTGATTTTACATGGCCTACCACCTTGTGGCTGAGTCACTGTTGTTCCCTATCACTTCCACTTTGTTGTCAACACCACTAACAGTTGACTGAGGAATATTTAGTAGAGAGGAAATTTCACGACTGGACTTATTGCTCAGGTGGCCTCCTATCACGGTACCACGCTGGAGTTCACTGAGCTCCTGAGAGCGACCCATTCTTTACAAATGTTTGTAGAAGCAGTCTGCATGCAGAGGTGCTTAATTTTATACACCTGTGGCCATAGAAGTGACTGGAACACCTGAATTCAATGATTTGGATGGGTGAGTGAATACTTTTTTCTAAAAAGTGTATTTTTTGGTTGCAGATCTCTTTATGCTTTTTCATGTGGAATTTTTGGATCCAGGACCCACTTAGGGATGTGCGTGTCTACTTTGCATTTTCTTTTTGATGTAAAACCTGCACCAAGACTTAAATTTACTGTCACTTCATTCTATAATCCAGTCAGGAACTAGTTGGATACATTCATTTCATGGGAAAAAAAAAATGGCATTACCACTTGCCAAATTAAAGTCAGTCAAGTCATTATTATCTATTGACTAATCTGATTTTCAAATAGTTTCATGTCAACCCAGCCTTTCCCTACTGTATTTGTGTGTCCTGTACTCTGTCCTGTTCCCCCATAGCTGATTGTACTCTCTCCAGTCATTCCACTGCAAACACCTTCACAGCCCCATCCTTTTAAGGCCCCCTTTTAGAAAGTCAGAAAGTAGAACCCAGGGGAGATTTCAAGGAAACTCTGAAACTCTTTTTAGACATTTTGCAAGTAATGAAAGTCCCTGCAGAAACCTCCTGTCAGTGAAAACTCCGCTTGAATGAAATAGCAGAACAGTGGATATGTTTATGAAAACAGTTGTGATTGTGTTTTCAGTAATTTTATGTTGTCAGATCATGAATTCAGCAGAGTGCCTCCTAATGGATTCATCTGTTTACATCTTCCTTTTGTATGATTAGATGTTGTTTGAGTATTCTCCGTGGCTCTCCTCTCAGCACCCTCATTTTCCTCAGCAAAGTGCTACGTGATTACAGCTCTGCTTGTTATCACTCTTGATATATGGCTGCCTTAAGTAGGAAACATCTGAGAGCACAGATAAGAGGCTGCAGGAGAAGAGCTGCGATACGCTCATTTTGTCACGGTTCAGGACTTTTAACTCTGCTCAGAATTGGGTCACTTCTCCAGAACATGAGAGTGTATTTTCATCAGGACCTTTGTGTTACCTCTGGATTAAGAAACAGGCAGCAGGAATAATGAGTGTGTCGATATTAGTATGGATGATATTTCTCCTTATCACAATTTCAACTAAATGCAGTTTAGCATGTAAATAATAAACAACTCAAGGACAAACAGAGCTTGGATACTTCACAGAGGACACTGCACAGAGGCTGCGTGGAATGAAGAATAAGCACTCATGAATACAGGGTGTAATTAAGGGCACAGCCAGCTGGAATATAAAATAAACGTCCTCTCATATTTCTAAAAAAAAAAAAAACAGCAGGAGACAGGCTTTAAGCTCACCCAGGGATATCTCCCGAGCGAAGGCCATGCAGACGAGCATCAGCGGCAGCCCCACGGACACAAACTTGATGACCTTGTCCAGAGGAAGCTCCAGCTCCAGGTGCTGGATCCGGTTTATCACAGGGCCTGTCCTGCAGCAAGGAATCAGATAGCAAGGCCTGAGCTGCTGCCTGGGCGATGGACATTTTGACCACCTACGCAGAGATAAGAAAAAAAGGAGGATCATTTTCTGACACTTTCGAGCTGCAGAGGAAGATAGCGTTGGATCGCAGGGCTGTGAGAACAAATCAGAGTCATGACCTGCTTTATATGTCAGAGCTGGGTTTTATTTTATCTTGTCTTCTCCCAGGGGCACTTTAAGTAGTTTGGAGGCCCCGGGCAAAGATCAATACATGACCCTTTTTCTGTTTGGCTGAGAGAAGCCATGGCAAGTGATCAGACTATCTCGAGACTTTCTGAGAGGAGTTCAGGAAAAACATGATTATAATTCAAGTTTCTCCATGTGTGTGGGAGAAACAGCGTTTTGGGCTCGAAATGTCACACTCTGCACCAATCTCTCCTCTTGATGATGTCACTTTATCACTGTTGTTTACATGTGCTGCAGTGGAAAATGCCAAACTGTCACTGTTTAAAGTGTTTCTGGCTGGACTGTTCACCTGCTCACACATACACTCTGTAGTTCCCTTACTATGATGCTGCTATTAAAACATGATACAAAGTTGGACAGGACTTGATGTTATTGTTTCACAAGTGACTGTGATGAAAGCACATCTGTCACCAACAACCATGTCATGTTCACAGTCACATAAATGACCTTTATTCTCCACTCTGATACTTGAACTTCAGCAGGTCGTCTTGACCGGTGGTCATTTTGGCGGCATTTTTTAGTTTAGTATTAGTTAGACTCTTTTGCCTAAAATATCTTTTAGTTCAAGTCACAATTAAGTCATCTAAATCGTTTTCATTTTCGTCTTGTTTTAGTTGATGAAATTTCACAACATTTTAGTGCAACCAAATCTACTGTAAATTTAGTTGACTAAAATATGAAGTGTAAAGTGTGAGGCATTTTTTATGTTTACTTGAATTTCTGAAGTCATGTTTTACACTTAGATAAAATGAAACATCTAATAACCTTTTATTGAATGCTAGTAAAGTTTGAATGTATAAATGAACAGAAACAAATTTAACTTTTGTTTAAAATGCAGTCACCTTTATTTAGGCTACCATAATTGACAGCAAACTGTGAACCTGCTCTAAATGAATATATCAACTCATAAACAGACTAGCTCTGATTGGATCACTCCCCAACTTATCCCTCCACCACCAAGCTAAGGCAGTTGTTGTTGGATGTCCCTCTTAACTCATCCAACCTTTCCACACAACCAAAGTAGCTGTGATTGGATATATTCCTAACATGTCCCTACTTTCTACATGACCAAATTAGGTCTGATTGGATAAAGTCTCTGTCAAACATTTTAGTCTAGTTTTATGTTGTTGGTGAAAATGTTGGTTAATTTGGTTTTACTTTTTGTCCATTTGCACTTATTTTTATTAATTACTGTCTAGTTTTCGTCAGGGCAAAAAGGTTGTTGACAAAAACTATGATGGAAATATCAGTCAACAAAATTAACACTGGTCTTGACCAAAATGTATTGAATTGCTACCACATGATTGGCTGATTAGGTGTTAATATTAAAAAGCAGTTGAGTGGGTGCACCTAATAAAGTTCCTGTGAGTGTAGGTTGGCTTGAAAATTAAGAAAAAAAAATCTAACTAATAAGCAGCAATAAAATGATTTCATTTGCAAACAAAATGACAAAATGTTGCGAGAAATTTTCTGAAAAAGTCTCTGTTCCACAAATATGTTAAAAGTGATTTGGAACAGGGGATAAATCATGATCTGTAGTGTAGCTACTGCTTAAGATAGAAATGTGTGAGTACTTCGATAGATACCAAGAGTCTTAAGCTGTGTGCCAAGGGAGCTTCACTGGAGCCGGCTCTCTGCTTGTCAACATGTACTGCACATGAATACAAGGCACTGTATATTTACCTGTTGGTACTTTAAAGAAAAAGCCTGATCTGTTTACTGAATGTTAAGACTAATGGCATTGTTACATGATGTTTTAATTCTGAACATGTATTTCAAGGTCAGTGATTTAACTATCTATATGAATTATGACATTCTTCAGTGCTTTGTTTTCATCTCTTCTAAATATTTTCCACGGACACACTTTAAATCACATAGACATTTGCTTAGGGTAAAATAAATGACTGACAAAAGCATAATATGGGTGATATTTGGTAATGACAGACCTCCTTTCTACTCCTCTCCCTGTCGTTACACAGGTTTTTTTGTGCCTATATTTTAGGTAAACAGATGTTATTTATGTCAATTAGATTATTTTATATCAGACAGAGTCCTTGAAACCCTAATAACAGCAAAAACCACCTCTGAAGTGGTTTGGAATGTACAATCAGAAAAAAAAAAAAAAATCAGTATTGGCAGAAACTGGCCTTTAAAGTTGATTATTGGTACCAGCGGATACAGTGTATAAACAGGTGCCAATATTTTATCAGCCAATATTTTGGCAAAAAAAAAAAAAAATACAAATACTGGATATATATGCATTATACTGGGTGTAATACTAGCAGAATGTGCAAATGTACATCATCATTGAATGTCCACTATTTAAAAATAAGTATACTTTATTCAAGAGATAAATGTTGTTTTTCTTGCTTTACATATTTTTCTTGCACAAACAGACTGTCACCATAAAGGAGCAGTGCATTGAAGAAAAGTGGAGGCTTCATGCTCTTGATCAAAATACATGGATCAGTATTATCAATGATGAGTTCAGAAATATCAGTATGTTAGATACAGGAAAAATTAAATATTGTGCATCCCTAGAAGAGGTGCTTCAAACAAACTGTTAAATTAGGCGAGATTCCATAAGTCTGCTTCATGAATTAGCTGTTATTAAATTGAGCAGCTCTTTAACCTTTACTGTGTAAAATTATTACTATGATATTTGCTATATTAATTTGAGAGTTTTACAATAACTAGGACATTTGTTTCACGGCTCTGGCTGCTTCTCACAACAGTATGATCACTCAAATACTTATTTCTAAACATAAAAGATATAAATTGAAGGCATCAATAACTGTTATTGACATTTTTGGATGATAGGTGATGAATTTCCTCGCTGATGCTAATATAATTTTTTTTAAAAAAATAAATTTTTGTAAACAACTTAACTCTGCTCTCAACGTACAAACCAGAGGATATGAACATGCACAAAGATGATTAGAATAAAATAGGAATTAAATATTTAAACAGAAATAAAAAATAAAATATGTACTAAGGCTAATATTAAAGTAAAAAAAAAGTTGGAGCTAATATAAATGAGCCTGCACAGACAGTAATGCAGTGACAAGGAGTGCAAATACAAAGGCAGACTATTAAATATGACAATACAAACAGGATAGATTTACATTAGGTAGGCTAAGTCAAACATAATTTACCTAAAACTGTCTAAATATGTTTTATTTCTGTAACAATATTAATGTAAATCCCCTTCCCTAGTAGCTAAAATTCTTTAAACAAGTTGAAGTTGACTTGTTCATATGTGTTATCTTTGATTTTATCAATAAAAGTGGAAAGGGAGAATAAATTTCTCAAAATTAAAAGACATTTAAATCCAATAGACAGATTTTTCTCATGGTTCCATTGAGTCATTGATTGATTGGCTCACTGGCATTATTCTCTCAGACATGCAGATATAATAAAATGAAATAAATATTTGAAAAGAAAATAATGTAATAATAATAATTAAATAATCTCTAGCATCAATTTAGTTAATATTGTTAACATAAAACAAACTGATAATTTAAAAAGACTTTGAGAATTTTACTCTTTTTACTTTTACTATTTTGTAGGAGTTTTTTACCCTCTGGTAAAAATGTTATATTTAGATACATTTTCAAACTTTCAGAGCAGCGGGAGGTTTTTCTAGTAATGAAAGTTTAATTAAGTGTGAAATCAATGACATTTCAAGTATGTAATTTCAAAATATGATCAAAGTTGAAGCCATCTTACCTGCAGTCTTCCAGATTCCTGCGCTGAAATGATTTGATTAAAAGTTTGCAGATCGTCCCCCTGAAGGCCCGCCAGGTGCTGGAGAGCTGCTTATATATTCAGGGAGGATCTCAGTAAATTAGAGAGGGTGGATCTGGGCTGAACCAGGCCGAGCCGAGCCAGGCCAGGCCAGGCTGGGGTCTAATTACAGAGGGGACATCTGGGAGCATGGAGGAGCCCAGATGGTGCCGACTGCAGTGTGTGCATGTGTGTGTTTCCTCTCGGAGCGTCGGGGTGGCTCTGTCCCACTTCAAACAAGTGAACCACAGTGGTGGTTTTTTCAGCCTCTGTCATTGTGGGACTATTTTTACTGCAGAGCGGCCTCGGAGCTGCAGCTCCATAACACACAGAAACTCACAGAGCTGGGACCTTGTTTCTGACCTCTGCTTGAAAAACTAACGGTGTGTAAAAAACTCCATTTGTGTGAATGTATCAGACGGACAGCAGGACTGATGGGAGTCACTTTGATGAGTTTCTGACTCTGTGCAGCAAAGAGAGACACACTGACAATAAAGGGGTTTTCAATAAAGATTGATCACTCTTTAAAATGAACTTTGAGTCCAAACATTCAAAGTTAGACATAAACTTAGATACATACCACTGTCTTAAAGGACAAGTGTACATACCCCCAGCCTGTAGGGCCCCTCCAGGGTCACTGCTGGATCCAGGCATTATGAGTAAGAGCTTAGAGGTCTGTTTAGTCTGGTTGTCGAAGATGATGAATCTGTCATGCAAACACAGGAGACTGAATAAGAGCACTAGGTTGGTTCTAGGGATAGACCTATTGCGCCTCCCTTGGCTGATTCTGATTTTGTTCCAGGTCCGACCATTTTTCCCACAAACCGAGCACGGTAAGCAGCACACATGTTTGCTCGGTAGACAGCTGAAGCTGTTGTTGTTCCTGATATGCGTTCATGTGAAAGAGTACTGCGCATGCAGTGACATCAGCGTTTCACCCTGAAACCCTCTGTATCTCGTCTACATGAGGCTGAAACGTATCCATTTTCAAAACTTTCCACTCTGGACCCTGGTTTCAAAAGTTTGCGGGTTCAGGCACTCCAGGCACCGTTCTCATGTAAATGGGAGGCGAAAACACAATGAAAACTCTTCCTTTTCAGCCGAAAACGCAGCCGTGTAAATGGCCCCTTATTCGATCAGCCACAACATAAAGCTCATGACCACAGGCGAGGGTTAAGCTGCGTTCACACCAAATGCGACTTTGGGACCGTAATCGTGTTGCCCACTGAAGTCGCGTTGCGTGTCCATTAATACCTCATTTTGGTCACCGTTTCCCGTCACCGTCGCTCAGTGACGTCACGTTGGCTCAAGTTTCACCGTTATCATATCATATATCAAGTAATAGGATGTATAAGCTGACATTATTCCAACTGTATCCTTTTCACTCATCTACCAACCACAAAACACTGCAGCTGCTGGCCCTGCAGCAGCATCTTCTGTGAGTTCTCTGTGGTCCATCTAGGCGGACCTAATGTACTCACTAACCAATGTTCCCATACGGACATAGTTTGTCATTCTGTGAACCGGAATGCAAACTGTCTGTCATGGGTACTATCACACACCCACACAACGCTGGTTGCCTGTTGCCGCACAGCCACATATGACTACGCCTAATAAGATTTATTAATAAGACTTTTTCAACTTTGGCGATGGAGCGACGAGCAACCAGGTCGCCTTGATTGCGGCCGTCCCGTCGTGGGAGGGTTACCCCCACCCCATCACAGCTGTACACTGACCTTACTGAGAGTGGTCGGCAAGGTCGCCAAGGTCGCAAAGTCGCGTTCAGTGTGAACGCAGCTTTAGACGTTGAGCTACTGGTAAATCAAAAGGTGTGACTTTTGTCTCAGTTTCCTCTTCAACAAGCAGTGCACCACAGACCAGGTACTAGGCAGAGGCTGTGGCTTTGATTCTAATATTAGTAACATAGACTGGCTCTTGGCCTGCGAAGTCTTATTTCATGTAATTTATGCTGTGTGGGGCTTTATCAGGGGCCTAGAAAACTTGCAAAAAACAGCATTCATTCAGTAAATCAAACATAAGGTCCATTTCTGCAATACAGCTTAATCAGTCATACAGATTCTGTAAAGGGCTGTTGTTCAGAGTTTCTGTGTGTAGAGCTGGACTGAACTCTCTGTCTAAAAACAACCATAACCTTTAACTGTATCTTTATTTCATAGAAATGTCTCACCTTTGGCTTCTTTTCAGCATCAGCACCAGTACCATGTAAATGACTGAGTGGGCTGTGCTGCTGTTCACTGCCTGAACCCAACATATGATGCACAGATGAACCGACCAGGTCATCATACACATACATTATCATCTAACCTATCATTAACATACACATAATTTAATCAAACATAAAAGACATCCAAACCACCAGCAGGAGAATTTATAGCTGTGATACTGTGTGTGAATAAACCCAAAAACTAAATAATAGCCAATGTATGGCGTATAGTATAATATTTACATTTAATTTACATTTTTAATCTCACAGGTCACCGGCTACTCTCTGCCTCTGGCCTGCAGTCCACAGAGAAAGGATGTAGAGATGCCCCCAGGCTCTTCAATGTGTAGTTTTAGAATATTCTTAAAAATACAGATGGATCCTCTCCCACGTATGTGAACTTTAGAAAAAGTCTCTTCATGCTTATGTTATGAACAGAGGTGGGGATGTCAACATACACAAACTTCGTCGCTGTGGTTGGAGATTATGTGAGGAGCTTCACCTTTGAGTTTATTTTGGTGTATGGTGTGAATAATCTCTTTGCTGATCTTTTCTGGTACAAAGTGCTTTTAAGGAGAAATGTCATTCTGATGTCTCTAAATGTTACACCAACCACTCATTGTGAAACTTTTCTCTGTAAATGTGAGCATCGTGGTGTTTTTTTTTTTTTTTTTAATGTCAGGTAAGGAGTGACATAGCCACAAAGTAAGGGGTTTGGGTTAGCTAATTTTTGGGGGTATTTATATTTAATCAAACCCTTGCAAGGTTTAATCCCCTAGCTTGCCCTGTCTTGGCACTACTGTTCGATTTATTTGAGGTGATGTCTGTTTAGCTGCAGTCTGCCTGGTCAGGTGATCTGCTGCAGCCAGACTGACTCAGGTGTGAAGAGGGGGAGGGGTGAAGCAGAAAGGGAGAGGAGAAGGAGAAATGTTTGGGAAGATTTGGCTGGTGATCCTGGAAGGAACTCTGCAATGCTGCAAGGCCTGTTTCCAAGAGAGGAGACCAAATCCTTCTCCAGGGCAGAGGGGGAAACCTCCTCCATGTAGGAACTTAGTCGCTGGTGGAAAGGTTGGTTATGAGTATTAAAGCTGAAAGGACTGGACTCAGAGGAAGTGTTCCCAGGACCAGTAAGTCTTCCAAATTCAGATCCTTTTTTTTTATTTTTTCTTTGCAATGCCTTGCCTTTATTTCATCTTTGCTGGATTATTCAGTTTTTGAGTTTTGAAGGACTGTTTTGGGGTTTTTGTGTTTGGATCGTGACACTTTCTTTGGATTTTTACCTTCTCCTTTAAACTGAATTCAGGCATTAAACAGGGAACAGAACTATTTGGAGGACATTTTGTTGGTTTGGTTTTTGTGGGGAAACAGGTTTTCATGGGCCAAACCTACCAAATTTGTGTTGTGGATTATAGCTAGGAACAGGAAAGGTGGTGTTGGGGATTATAGTTAGGGGCTGGAAAATTTGTGTGGATTGATTTCTCGACCCTAAATTAAAAATCATTCAAATAGTGGAGTTCTGTGGTGATCTTTTTTGGCTGTTTAAAGGAGTTTTCAGGGCTTCTCAATCTTTTTGCTGCTTTACATAAGTATCCAATCAAAATAAAATGAGAATTTACAGTAGCTTCAAACCCCTGATTACACCTAAGCTTTAAACAATTAAGCTGATTGAATATAAGGGAACACTGTTGTTTCTGTCTGTATGATTGCTCCATGTCAGACTTCACAGTAAAAATCTTGCCCAAGTTTGATTATGACTAATCATATGTAGGCTGCTGTCATGATATTGTTTGCTGCCTTTGTGGCTCTGTGGGAGTTTAAAGGTCAAACAGATGCTGCCACATAAAACTTCCCTCTCTTCCCTTACAGGATCTTGGCTGGTGTATGGCAGTTCCTTGATTGGACCTGCCCATGTAATGATCCTGCCTTTTTCTTTTAGATAAGTTACCCTTTGTGTCATGTTTCATGCTTTGTCTCGTGCTTCCTGTTTTGTTTTGAAAATTCACCTGTCTCTCCTTTTCTCCATAGGTTTTGCTTCCTGTCTGGTGCTGTCACAGCTGATCCCTGATTGTGCTTCCCCAACTGTGTCTAATTACCTTCAATCACTTCGTGTATTTAACCCTCATGTCTTCCCCTGTCTTGTTGCCAGTTTGTAGTACATTCAAGTCTTGTTCTAGCATTCATAGTTCTTGTCTTGCCATGTATAACCTTGCTTAGTTTGACCTTGACTTTTGCCTCATGTTTTTGGACACTGTTGCCTGATCTTTTGGAGTGCTTCTCCATGTACTGAACTCTGCTTGGCAGGGGCAGATTTTGGATTGAAGAAGATCCAGGGCTTAGCCCAGATGAGTGATGGATTTTTTAGCATGAGCAAAAAATTGGTGCTTTTTTAAAAACTGATACGACATCTCAACTTTCAAATTCTGACCACATTAAAGCGGACATAAAGCACTGAATTACACTTATACATTAATATAGATTGAAAGCAGTGGTTGTTCAGCAAAATATTAGTTTACAGGTCCCATCATGCTTATTTGCTATATCTGTTGAACCACAATTCAAAAGCAATGCATTTTTTATTATTACTTTTGTCAATTTCAACTTATTTCAGTGACAGCTGATTTTTCCTTCTTTAATGGGAGGGTATGAATATACATATATATACAGTATTTATATATATACAGTATTTATATATATATATATATATATGTGTGTGTGTGTGTGTGTGTGTGTATATGTATATGTATATATGTATATATATATATATATATATGTATATGTATGTATATATGTATATATGTGTATATATATATATATGTATATATATATATATATATATATATATATATATATATATATATATATACACATATATTCTCCATGTGTCTATGTTTACAAGCTATAACACTACTTTTTACTCTTTTTCACTTGTTACTCAGTCATCCAGACAGCATCAAGCCTCTCTGTTATTCACTTTATTTTCATGATTAATATCCAAGCTTCTTAGGATTTTTCCCATGTAACCACGTACGTAACATTCTCTTGCTATCATTCACTTTCTTTGTACCATAACTTTACTGATAGTGAGCTAATATTTAGCATACCAGTAGAGTAACGCCGAACACTTTTCAATTAAGATTCACATACCTGAATAATCACGTTTCATCGCATATGGTGTTATCATTCTGTCAAGGTACTGATTTTCCAAAAAACATCCTGATATCCATTTTTTACATCAGTCTTCCCATGTGAGCAGCTCAGGCAGGCTGTTTGCAGGCTACTTTAAGTAGCTTCTGCCTCTCTGTTGGATTCTGGTACTGCATGTTACTTTTGAGAGCTTTTTCCCCCTCAAACGTAACATTCATATTTGGGGCTTTTCAGAAAACATCCAGGGCTTGAGCCCAAGCAGCCACCCCCTTACCCCACCCCTGCTGCCTGGTAATCATTAAACCTTTTAAAACCTTCCTTGACTTCTGTGTGGTGTGTCTCGCCCTAGTGTCCTGTCTCCTGATATGGACCTACTTTATGATAGCCCACCCTGAAAGTTTTAAAGTGTAAATCTTAGACCATGTTTGTGTTAATTTGTGGTGTCAGGATTCCTCTCTGTTGATTTGGCTGTTACTCTAATAACCAAGGAAATGGCTGAGGCTATGGGGAAGCTCTGTCTCAGGAAGATACAGAGGAATCTTGACTCTTGAAAGTTGGCTGGGAATTGTCTGGAAACTGGTTGGAAGTTGGCAGGTCACTGACAGGGAGGGGAAAAATTGAAACTGCCGGATCTATACGTTGAGATTAAATGCTTTTCTGGACTTGTCAGGTGAATGAGGCTTTTAAGCTTAGTGTATTTGGGTATTTTCTTCAAAAATATTACAAATTAAACTGTTAAGGCGGACAATTTTGCAACATTTACTCATGACAAGTGCTAATAAACCAAGAGATGAATTTATTTTCTGCCCTAAGTATCCATACTTCTACCTGAAACATAAAATTCCTAAATTATTCTAAATTATCACAGTACATTGTCAATCCCTTTAATTGAGTCCAAATTCAATCATGCAGTAACAATCCCTCTAACCAGAAACAGCATCTGAAGGAGGATGAAAGTATTTTTGTCATACAGAGTTGACACAACAAGATCAAGACCTTTTCAGCAGGAAGGAACAATGCTAGGATGCAATTACATCCCTGCGAACAGGCCATGTAAAAACAATACGCTGTACCACGCCTACAGCGGCGATTATACACCCTCTGAGGGAGCAGCTCCATGCTCAGAGGTTGAACCCCGTGGTTGGCGCTCTGCTGAGCTCTTTCATGGCGGCAGGCGGTCAAAGGTGGGAGGGCGTTCGGGTGGGCGTTCTTCCAGCGAGTTAAATCACAGGCTTCAGAAATAAGAAGTGGGTGGGAGTATCCACATGTGACGGGAAAATGAGGGAAGTAAACCAATATTTACAGAGTGTAATCCTGAAATACAAAGAGACAGAAGAAGCAGTGAGGCTTTAAAGTGTCTCACTCTCACGAGTTGTTCTCATTTGTAATCCAGGATTTGATATGTATATCAGGGAGCAGTGCTCATGTTAATTGTCTGGAGGGTTTCTGTTCTTCTTGTTCGGTCTTCTCTCCTCTGAATACTCTCATACATCACACTGACAACTTGCTGAGCAGAAATGTTTGATGCATGGTGAGCCATTTTAATACAACGGAAGCCACAATAACCAAAGCAAACACAAACAACTGTGTGACTTGGAGACATGTTCAAGTTACTTTGGAGTGGTAAGTATTTCTGAGCAAAGACGTCTAAAATTAGGGGACTGATGTAGCTCAGTCCGTAGACCTATGTGCAGATACAGCCATGGTTACATGATGTTTTTTTTTATTTGGAATTAAGTATTCAGAATTAAATAATTCGGAATTAAAGTATTCTCCTTCATGTTTACATGGAAATAGTAATTCCGAATGAAAGTTTACATGGAAAACATGTTTATTCGCCTTTATTCAATTCTGCTTAAAGTCTGGGGGTTGGGAATGGTTCTGATTGGACAGGGGGCAGATGTGATGTATTTATGTCTACTGGAAGAAAAAAAACTCTGTCAGTGTGGAAAATGTGCATCATCATGACAGAACATGACCAAGGAATTATTCAATTCAGATTTAAAATCAGAATGAACCAGCCACCTACTTCAGAATTAAGTTTAGTTTGGAATGGTCATTTTCATTCGGAATTGGGTGTTAACAAAGTCATTTTTAATCTTTTTAAAGGGGATTTAAGTTTTTTTCGGAATTAAAGGGGAATTAAAGCTCTGTAAACGTAGCCTATGTGGTGTGAAAAGTAACTTGACTCCATATGTTAATGAACGTCCTGTTAAAAGGATGAATGTGGGAGGACTGACTCATGTTTAATAGCATCCAGTAGGGCTGAATAGGCCTCACCTTCATACCGGGTGTTAGCTTTTAGCCAACTTAGCCAGCATACACAGTAAAAGTCTACACTCAGCCGTTCTGCCTTTACCATCACATTACAGTGGTGACATTACCATGAGGAGGGGCCATGATGGTCAAAAAGGTGTTTATTTGACACACAATTAGAAGATACTGGGCGCTCATGTGATGTATCCCCGAAAGGGATAAGCAGTATAGAAAATGGATGAATGGATTGATGACCAAAATCACATTTCTGACATGTCAAAGCCAGTCAGCAGTGGCATGAAGGTGACTTTAGCTGCAACATGTGTGTTAAAAACAAACAAATAAAACTATCATTAGTCAAGATCAGTAAAAATAGTTGTACTGCAGGATAAAGTTTGAGAGGACATTAAGTCCACTGTAAACCATGGAAAGTGTTTCTAAAATAGTGGAGCACACCTTCAAGTGGGGCAAGGCAACATGCAGTACTTGTCAAGGCAGGGGTGCAGCTTACTGGGTCCTGGGCCCCCTGAAATTTGCATAGCTGCCCAAAGTGCCAATCCATATTTGAGACGTGGGATTACAGTTAAAATTTTTGTGGCCTTTGAAACATTAAGCTGCCATTAGCTTGTATTTTAATGTTGAATTGTTGAGAACTTAATTATGACTCTGGAGTTACAGCTTCTCTTTGGTCTTTAAAGATATGAGCATGAAAGTTGTGACTTAGCTGTTTTCGTATTTTTAAGAAAGAGTCAGGGTTAGAGTCTAAACAATAATTAATCTTAGTTGATAGTGAAGTTGTTGCAATGTGTGGATATAAAAGAGCAAATATATATTGGTGATTTGGAGTCCACTTATGAATAAATTAGGGTCGACTGTTAAAAGGAAATCTTAACTTTGTCCTTTTAGTGACTTTGTGAGTGTTAGGCAGTGGGTTGACAGCCTCAAAGTAGCATTGATGACTAAAAGAAATTGAGAACCACTGCTCTGGCTAGGAAAAATCCAGATGTCCTGTCTGTGCTGTTATTAACACAGACAGACTTCTACACCATGATAAACACACTTGTGTTTCTCGTCAGCTCTTAACAATAGAAGTCTGTAATTTTTAATTTATCAGAGGACTTTTGAGGTGGAAAAATAGGATGTAGGGATGTTTAAAAGAAGACACGTGACAGTCTGAACCTTCTGGAAGGTTAAACATAGTAAGGAGGTTGTCAGCACTGATTTATAGCTATAGCTTTCTCTGCTGGAATGAACTTTGCACACAGTAGCTAACACACATATTTAAATGTGTTGTTTATCTGATCTGCAGGGGTCATAGCATATTAATGTGTGACAAGACATGACATAATGTTAACCTGGAGACAGTCTACAAATATGGCTAAGTAGTTTAAAATGCTATTATGGGGATGCATTACAGCCAAGCTGTTGTGGTGTGTGTCCCGTTATATACTAAAGTTGTTGCTCTTGGAGTAGACATGCATACTTTAACCACCTTTACCTTCACCATAGTGTAGATATAAAGACCAGAAGATGTTGTTTATCTTTAGAAATATTATCCCGAACTAACGAAATGTTGGATTTTGCCAAACCAGCTGTTTTTCAGCCTTCACATGATCACAAAGTCAGAACCTTTACAAGTTTAATTATTAAAATTGTTCTATTGAAACACAATAGATTATGACAACAGAGTGTACAAATGAAATAGAAATATTTCCTATGTTTGCCACTTTCTCTGGAAGATCCATTTAAAAAAAATCAAGAACAAAAATATTAATGAGCAACAAACTTCACGATGAACAATCAGAACATTCAATGTAACATGTTTTTTTCTTTTCTAGACATCTTCACATTAGAAACAAATGACTCCATTTCTGTGTTTTAGTAAAAAAAGAAAACAGAGCTGAAATGTTTCACAGTTTCTTCAAAATCCTTCACATTAGATTCAAAGACATCGTGTTTTTCAGTTTTATTCCACGTTGTTTCTGCTGTTTTTCTTCCTTTGAAGCAGTTTGTCTGTAAAAGACATTTGTGTTTATCGCGTCAGGATCCCAAAGTGTTCTGTCTTCATGTTGAGACGTGGGTGAGGCTGTTTGGAGATTTTTTCAGTTCTTGTCATGTTGGTATTTTCATGACAAATTCACCCATGGTCATAGAATAAAAAAGCCTCGTTGTTCTGATGGTTTGCAAACTTTAAAGTGAAGCAGAAGCAGTCGTCTGTTGATGTTGAGCTTCTTATCTGAGACCACACACAAACAAAAGTGAATAAATATGCCAACTTTAACAGCAGAATGCAAACATAAACCCATTAGACATACTACCTGTGCAGTCAGTATTCACTGGATCACTACAGTTTATTTTTTGCTCATGGGATAGTAAAAGAAGTAAACTAAGATTGTTTTTAAAGTCATGCTGATAAAGTTTCACTGGAGCAGTCAGTTGAGTGTTTCTCTCACACTGACGAGTCATGCTGAATAAAAATGTTCAACCTGAGAACCTGTGAGTCATTTAAAGGACAGAAAATTGTCTCAGCACTCCAACTTTTTCAGTCACTTCAGCAGATATTTGCACAAAATGACACATTTTTCTGTTCCACCAATAAGCCTCTAACTTTCACTTCAGTGAACAAAATGACACAAAAACTGGTAAGTTCAAGAGAGTGACAGTCGTATGAAGGTAACAGTAAAAAACCTGCAGCCCTTTTTGTAAACCATTTCATTGTGCCAAATATTTGTACTGATTACATTCAATTATTCTGTTTCTAAAATGCTTCTCACACAAACCGGTCAATTGTGGCAGCTTGGTCTGCAAGCCTGAGCCTCAAAATATGACACTCAAGTTAAACTCCTGGTGTGGCATTAAAAAAAAGATCTGCAGCCAAGTGAGAAATAATAATGAATCAAAAGACAAACCATGAAATATGAGGCAGTCATATGACTCCACAAGGTATAGTTAACTTTTACCAAAGAGTTCATGAGAAGGGCTGGAGTGGTTTGTTTTGTTGTTGAGTGAGACCATGGTGACCTCTGACCCTTAGAATATAATCACAGACTAATTTTAAGGAAGTTTGTGTTACATTTTTTTTTAAATCTCATCATTCTTGAAATATTGTGCTTTT
This sequence comes from Cetoscarus ocellatus, assembly GCA_037902135.1. Classification (NCBI taxonomy): domain Eukaryota; kingdom Metazoa; phylum Chordata; class Actinopteri; order Labriformes; family Labridae; genus Cetoscarus; species Cetoscarus ocellatus. The sequence continues at coordinate 1,255,518 of JBAMNC010000159.1, read as the reverse complement.
TAAAATTGTTATTATTTATTTATATATGATCTTTTTCTAATAAATAGTTATCCTGACACACCAGCAGGTGATTGGATGACTGGTCTGTCAATCCCATTCATTATAGACCAATCAGATGGAATGTATCTGTGTAACAGGCAAATCATGAGCTACTTTGTAGAATAAACTCCATCCAAAACATGTCGAAAGTGGAGCAAAAAAATATTCTGTCTATCAAGAAGTGCTTACAGTGTTGATTGTTTTTTGTTTTATAAAGAAATGCAGGGCCTTTTGCATGTTCTTCCTGTGCATGTGTGGGTTCTCTCCAGGCACTCCAGCTTCCTCCCACTGACCAAAAACATGCTCATTAGGTTAGCTGGTGACTCCAAATTGCCCTTAGGTGTGAGTGTGAGTGTGAATGGTTGTCTGTCCCTCTATGTGGCCCTGTGATTGGCTGATGACCGGTTCAGGGTGCACCCTGCCTCTCACCCAATGTCAGCTGGAATAGGCTCCAGCCCCCCGCAACCCCAAAAGGGATAAGCAGAATAGCTAATGGATGGATGGAGTCCAGATCTGATAAAACTGCTACTGAAGCTGTTCGCATCTATGCTAATGTCTATACAAACAGCCTCTTCCTGCTCTTGTCTCACTCGTTTGTAGCTTCCAGCTTGTCCTGTTCTTAAGGATGCTGATTGCGCTGTACCGCTTTGGGCCACTCACAATCACTGTCAGCTGCTAGGCTGTAGATTATAGACACTGAACTAAGCAGATCCAGCTGAACTGCAAGGTTAGATAATAGGGCTTTGGCACAAAAAAAAACATGTTTTGGTTCATCATGATTATCTAATTTTTGAAGCAAGGAAAGAATAAGAAGCAAGGATGAAATGCTAATGTCAGGCTATTATGTTGCTAAAACATGTAGGTTTGACTAAGAAGCTAATTTGCTTATTTCTTACACTGTTACCTGTTAAAGTCAGTTTCCTCTTAGTGTGACCTGATCAACTTAGCACACCTGTGGCAACTGTATTTGGAGCACTGTTTTTTAAAGACAATCAAAAATGATTAAAGGTCTGCTGCCATTTTTTAGTCCTTTTTAGCAATATGCAATACCCTTTAAAATTCACATGTGGGGTAACTTAAGATATGTTTAATGTTGTAAAGTATGTTAGCTTGTTAGCATGGGTTTACAGGCCTCATATCAGTGATTGACACGAATACCAAAGACTTTGGGACGAGGGGACCAGAAGTGCTCAAATGCTAACTCACCAAAAACTCATTCCTTCACCACTCTTATGATGAACACACTGATATGTGCAAACGGAAGGTGCCAGAAGCTGAATGGGTTGTGTTTGCGAACTATCCATGAAACTTAAAGATTAACTGTGAACAGCAGCTTGGGGAGATTTCGGAGGGTTGTATATGCAGGACTGTGTGAGTGCATGTCTAATACACCTAACTAAATCTTGTGCGACAGTCCATGCCCCAGTGTGTAACAATGATCATTATTTCTCCCTCGCTTTTCTCTGCACTAAAAAAAATCAACCAGCTAAGTGAGTGATTTGAAAGGGACCCTGATGTTAAACCTTTATTGTCATATTTTGAAGCTTTGGGCCTCTGACCAAGCTGCTAACTGCGTATGTCAAAGATTTCAATGTGCAAACATTTTTGACTTATGTGAGACAATTCAAGACTCATTATTCACCTCCTGAAATCAAAATCTTTACTGTATCCGCCCTCTGGACTAAATGATCTTTCAGGTTTTACCTCTTAAATGAGTGAAAACCTTCTCTGATTAAACCCAGCTGTGTTCTCTCAAAGGTTTGATCCCCTGTGCCGTCTTTTTCAAAAATACAGAGAGCTAGAGAGTAAAAAACTGTGCTACCGTCCAAATGTTTCAAACCGTACTATCTGATAATGAAACACACATATTCATCATTAAACTAATAAGTGTCTGTTTTAACCATGATGGTGGTGGTCGTCGTGTTGATTAGTCTCCATGTCGTCTCTGCAGAAGAGTCTCTGATGGAGGAAACGTTTCACCCTTTAAAGCTCCACAGAGTCTTCAGAGTCAGAATGAGGCTGCGTCCAGGGCTCCTCTGAGGTCACGGTTGTATCATCCTACTCCAGCTCTTCTCTGTGCTCCATGTTCATCTCTCTCCTCACCCCAGACATTTGTCTCTCCCTGCTGTTGTCCTCTTCTCCGTCCTCCTCTTCTTCTTCTTCCTCCATCCCTTCCTCCTCTTCCTCTTCCTCCTCCTCTTCCTCCTCCTCCTCAGTGCCGTCCATAGAGTCGTCAGCTCCCAGCATGGCCTGCTGCATAGCCAGAGTGGCCGAGTCCGAGGACAGCGAGTGGAGGGAGTCCATGTTCAGCGGGTCTGAGGGAAGACAAGGAAATAGAGTTATGGTTTTCGATATTCAGAGTGACTCAAACCTTTAGCTGTTTACCTTAAATCAGTTTTTACAAATTAATCAGATGTTGAAAAGGTCTGTTGGAGGCGTAGTCTGGCAGTACGTATTACCAATAATCAGAAAACTGGTTAGAGACCAGCTCTGGCAGTCATATGTCAATATGTCCATTTAATTATTGTGTAAAAGTTGATGTTTTTGGCAAGATACTACAAATTATCATACAGTGAACTTTAAAGTTTAGCCATAAAATATAGATATCTCACATTAATAAATGGTAAAGGTACTCTCTTTGACGACTCAAAGCAGCTTCACATCTGCACATTCACTCTCACTCACTGATGGCTGGAGTATCTAAGTTGTCCATCAATATCAGCTAACGCTTCACGCCTTTTCATACCCATTTACACACCACTGACGCAGCGGTGGAAGCAAGGACCCATCGCCGTGTGACACCTGGAGCTGGGCTCAAACATGCAACCCTCAGACCAAGCACACTATCTGACTGTGCCACTGACGCATGGGGACAACAATGACATGTGCTTGTCTTGCTGCCCCTTCTCTGGTGCATTTATAGCCTGAAGTGGATCAGGAGCAGATTCGGACCCCTGAACATGTTTTTCACCGGCCTTGTTGAGGATGAGGTCAAAAGTAGAAGCTTCAATGTCTGACTGTGTTGTCTAAAAGTGATCAATGTTTACATGGAATTTGGTTTAGAAATGGTTTGGGATTAAAATATGTGATCCTGATAACTGATGTTGCACTAAACAAATTTAGTTTGATATGAAAAAGAAAAATCAAAAATTGTTGAAGCAACAGTCTGAGACTGTGATGTCAGTTTTTGTCTTTGGATCAGTTCTGCAAAGACTTGGACATATTGACTATTTAAAAGCAGAGAAAGAGAATGGACCTGTGAGCAGACTGCAGTGTGTGTGTTAATGATTTGTAACTTAAACATTGACTTTTCCTTTTGATAAAAGGTCGAAAATTACCATTAGGTGATAGTAATACACTGGTTGTGTACAGCATCCATAGAAATTGCAATCAAAGGGGATTTTTAATGCTTTTAAAGTTGGGGTCACTTTAGGAAAAGTCATCAGTTTTCAAGCTGAAGAAATATCATTTATGAGGTTTCTACAACTGTTGAAAAAGATTTGGGGTCATTTTTCCAAGAAAACAAATGTTATTTAGGCTGAGAGAAAGATGCACTTTATTTCTGATTGAACTTTTGAGTTTAAAACTTAAAGATAGAAAGATTACCTTTCTGATCTCTGACTAAACAATAATTTCCATGGACTAAATTTGATAAATAAAACTTTGCCCTATCATGATTAGGTCTTGTTCCATGAGGGATCAACTTGTCTTAAGTCAACTCTGCAAAAATCTCATTCTAAAGAGAGTTTTTGTCTCGTTCCACAACAAAAAAAAAAAGCAGAATTTTCCAAATTGTTCCGCCCTGTAAAGCTGTGTCACACTGGGAGCTGACAAAAATAACACAGCATCATGTATTATTACAGAGTTTTTGTGGAAGAAGCCATTTGCTCAGATGTAAAACATTCTTAATCATCGTTCCAAAAATATCTGACTCAATTTTAAAGGAACAAGTTTAACTTTGAAGCTCAAGGCTAAGTTTATGGCTTGTGTCTACAGTCATACATACACATGAAGCTATCAGCTAAGACCTCAGAATGGGCTTCAGAAACAAACAAACAAAAAACAGAAGTTCTCAGAGAGCACAAACCAGCTGAGGCATTTCTGGCATTCTTGGCTAAGTTTTTCTAAAAAATGTGGAAAACTGTCCACCACATCCAGTCACAGATCACCACCAATATCCAATCACTTCTTTCTTGAGCCATGGCCAACATTCCTTGAAGATCAAAATCTGTGGAGAACTTTTTGGTTTTCTTGCTCACAGACAAACAGCAACAACTTCAACTCCTTGGCAAAAAACTTTGGTTACTCATCTCTTTGCCAACAGATCAGACATCAATCTTTTTTAAAACTAAATACAGTCAGACCAAACCTAACCCCTCTGCCTCCTGAGGTTTTGCAGGAACATGTTTTTTAATATTTTTTCAACACATTAATGTTTTACTTTTGTTTCTACCCCCCCCCCCCACACACACACACACTTAAACAAGAGCCATCAATACTCCAATGTGGTTATTCATGCAAGCTCTGTGCCTGCTGCTGTAGTTCACATTTAAGAAAGAGAGTGACATCTGGTGGCTGTAACACATAAAACAACCCTCTCTGATTCAAAAGGACCAAGGCACTTCATACATGATAAGGTCTTTCATCTGACAAGCGAGTGTCGAGTCTCTGTTTTTACCAGAAATGCTACATTTACAAAATGTTTGCATTTTATAACTCCACAGACTGGCTCAAGTCAGAATTAACTTTAAGGAGATTGCAAATCACAAGTGTCTCCACAAACTGTTGAACTGCAGACCTTTTCAGGGGGAAGATAAAACCTTCTTTGACATTATTTGTGAATTATAATAGCCCTTACTTGATGTTTAAGTAGGGATGGGAGTAACGTTATCGAGCACTGAAGTTTCAATACTTTTACACCTACTCTTCTGGTATCTATTACTCCCCTAAAATATCAATACCAAAAAATTACTCCAACAAAATGTTTATCTGTGAAACTCAACAGACTCTTTTTAGTTTTTCTCTCTTGCTACTGGCAACTTTTATCAATCAACACTCAGCTGCACCCACAAGCATACACACAAAAAGTAAACACAGTTTTGTGGCAAATTAATGAAAGAAGAACAGAAAGACAGCACAATTCCATGGATTGTTACTCCAAAAAAATACCTTAAAATCACATTTTAAATAATGTAGATTTGATTATGTTTAGTCTAAAATGATTTATAAATCAGCACAACCTAGGCCTGTAGTATAACGGTTTCATTTCTATTTGTATTTCTGGAATAAATACCAAGTCATCCAAAAAACTATGCAGCTTAAATCTTTAATAGTGGAACATCCACTAATTTTTTTTTTTATATTAAGTAAGACTTAAACAAAACTCACTTAAGATCTAATGCTCCAGAGTCTAGAAGATATGTTTTCTTTAGGTGCTTTTGGTCAATGAAAAACATTTTAAAAAATCATTACAATTTTTTATGCATTGCAGGAGATGGTTGGTATTGGTCGGGGAATAATTATAGCAAAAAGTATCAGTACTGTTTCAGTTTGAGATAGACAGGTATCGCCCATCACTTTATTTCAGAGATCAAGAACAGTTTGTGTAGGTTTTATGTCACTTGTTCTAGGAGAGAAACATCTACTAACAAAATTCTGTCCTATTTCAGTTTACACATAATGACATGACAGGGTAGCACGGTGGTGCAGCAGGAAGTGCAAGAAGGCTGCTGTTAAATCCCCGTGTCAGTCAGGGTTTCTGGTTGGAGTTTGTTTGTTCTTCCCAGGCTTCCTCCCACAGACCAAAATGTTGCTCATTAGGTTAACTGGTGTCTCTAAAACTGTCCTTAGGTATGAATAAGGGCAAATAGTTGTCCGTCTCTTGATATGGCCCTGCGATTGGTTGGCGACTCAGGGTGTATTCCACCTCTCGCTCAGTGTCAGCTGGGACCTGCTCCAGCCCTCACTACCCCAAAAAAAGGGACAGACGGTATACATTATGGGTGGATGGATAATGACTTAACAGCAGAGCTGGCCCTGTCTTTCATGAGAAAATACTCAAATAAATGTTGCCTTCTTCTTCTTTCAGTCCATGCCACACATTCAGACCTGATTTTCTTTCATTTTAAACCTTAATAAAAATGTTTTTCTGGTCTTTAAATTCATGGTGGCTTAAAAAAGTCTCATTAGATATTTTGACAAGAAATCAGACACACATTCTGACGAATGTTTGAATTTTTACAGGACATTTTCCCTTGATTTGATATAACTTCAATTCAACCCATAAAAGCCTCAATGAACAACACAATTTTGTTGCACCAATACACCAAATGTATATTTTTGGGCGCAATGGGATATTCATCATTTCTTTGGCTAAAATTATGAGGTACAAGTTATTTAGTTACTGCTGGAAAATGTTAAAATATATATAGTTGATCCAAGAAAGTACTAAGTATGTAAAATTCGTCACTGGAGCTCTTTGGATTAAACAAGAACATGTTGCCCCCAAACCATTGGTTATTAATTATCTCTTTATTCATTATTTTAATGTTATTTTTGTCCAACATACAAATGAATGCATTATTTGATGCACTTATTCCTCAAGCTTTAGGCTCCGAAGTCTTAATTGCAGTTTTGAATTGTTCGCTTTTCATATGAACATCAAGATTTTCCCAGATTCAGATTTTGTGATTAAACAGCTTAAATCTGACTGAATTTTTTCTTTTTATTTCTCTGTTGGTCGCTTTTCTCTTTATTTCTCAGTTTGTTGCTGAGTTTTGCTTTAAAAATTGAACCAAAAGAAGTTTATAGTTTTGATGTCAACATAAGTTTTAGCTTCAGAGTTTCCTCATAAAGAGCCAGCAGCGGCATCAAAAAGTCAAGATAAACCTCAGGAGATAACCGTTTACTTTTTTAACCTTAAAAATTAAATAATGTAGAAACATACAGGAGAAAACTACAGCTCTGTAGATTAATGTTCTGTCTTACTGTCAGAGTTGTTTCCTGGTTGGGATCTATGCGTCTGCAGGACTCCGGCTACGATGGAGTCCGGCCAGAAGCGCTGGGTCGGGCGGGTGCTGAGACTTCATCTTCTTGGCTTTAGGAGCCGGGTCAGGATTACTGGCATCCAACATGGGCTGGAGGATACGCCGACGAGCATTAATGAACCTGGAAGAGAGGAGGGCAGAAAGGAAATGAGGAGGGGGAGCATTACACTGTTAAAAATAGAAATTTTCAAAAAATAAAGCAATGAACTGCAAAGCCTCAACAGGCTGATAGAAATATCTATCAATAATTAACTGTTGATGGTGCATTTTGATTGGTGACATATTTTGTGGGTGGAGCCTCGCCAGTGGCAGTAAGCTTGCCAGCAGTAGCTTGTGGTCAGATCACAACACTGTTTTGGACCAGCTGGACAATTTACCTATATTTTTTGTTGTTTGTAAGCAGGAGAGGACTTGTCTGAAGCGGGGTACACACTACAAGATAATTGGCATGGATCCCATTTCCAACCAAATCAGCAAAAATCCAATTACATGTTGGTCTAAATGATTATCTTACCTGATTATTCTTTGGTGTGAGGTGTTTTAAGAGTTATTTTATCATCTTGGCAGTGAATCAGGGACGCCCTGAGTTGAATTAGTAAATATTATATTTGTTCAATTTTTACAGTCAAAAATCCTGATTTGTGTGTGGTGCACTGAGGCTTACAGAGCACATCTTCTATGGTTTCTCACACAAAATGAGACAAAGCCAATCAGGGAGCAAGCTGTACAAAGCAGGAAGCAGACATAGCCATGGCAACGAGAGCAAAGGCAAATTGTTGATCAGCAGCATAACTGGACCATCTACACAGCGTCACCTGTAAATTGTATATAACAAACTGATACGAAGAAGAACTGGATGGACACCACAACCATGGGAAGCCTATTGCTCTCGTGTTTAGCTTAAATTTCTTCTTCACGTTGTCCATCGTGTTTGTTCACACTCACACTGTGTTTTGACCACAGGAGCCCTGGTTGTTGGTGACTGAGTCTGTTGGTGTGTGGTGTGCTGTCTTTCTCTCTGTGGCAGAATAAAACTGTTAAATCTGTCATTACTGGTCCTCTTGTGTGGAGTCTCTCACTGCTTAAAAATCTTCTTGTGTGGTCCAGACTTAACACTAAACCACGTGGGAAAGATTTTTTTAAGCTGCTCTCTTTATCAGTTCAACAACAGCTATGATACTTAGAAAAACTGAAGCTACACAAAACTCATCAGAGCAGTTAATGTATTTTGTGGTCATGAATTCTAAAGTAAGATCTTTTTTGTGTATTAAAGGGGTAGTTTGGGTTTTTTGAGGTGGCTGTGCTGTGTCTCAAAATAGCGTCTTATCAAAGTGCCATGTAAGATGAAGCATGTGATGACCCCCCTGCTGTTCTTGTGGCTTGTTGTACAGTAGAGACAGGAGTATCGATGCTGCAGAGTTAAACTATCGATACAAGGACTCATTTGTGATCAAGTACTCATCCAAAACATAGAAACAAATAAGTCCTCAAAAATAACTTATATATGTGCTCTTCTCCTGACTGCTTTCAATCTTTCTGTAGCATCACAGTTTAGATTTTCATTAAAAGAAAGGTTAAAGATGTACAACAATTATCTTATCTTTGCTATGCAAATAAAATGATAACACTGATAAAAGTAAAAGGCCAGTCATCACTGTAAGAAGGCGTATTTATGTTGGATTTATAAGTGAGAAAACAGAAGTCCAAAAACTGTAAAATGACCTTTATGTAAGAAAAAAAAGGAAGATACTACCTTAAAAGTTCCATAACTGAATGGCAGCTTAAAATGAAAATGATAATAATAAATAAACAAATATAGATTTTAACATCTGTAACCTAACAGTGTTCTAGTTCTTAATAAAATAAAAATATATAATTTTTCTTGATAACAAATTAGTGCAGAAAAAGTTGTCTAAAGTGTACCTGCTACATTCAGCCAGCAGATGGCACTACAGTACCTGAAATGCTTTTATGAACATCAGCATGGTTTATTTCTGCAAAAGCAAAGCCTCGACTCACATTTAAATTAAACTGTGAAGCTTTGGTGTCCATATGAGGAGAGCATCTTACCAGTTATTCACTTGAAGGAGGGTGAGGTTAGTTTGTGCTGCAATCTGCCGTTTCTCATCTTCTGTGGGGTACGGGTGCTGGGAGGAGACAAAAATCAAGTAATATTGACTTCTCTATCTTTTAACACTCAGTGTCAGTAAATCCGTCTGAAAAAGAACCACAAATATTTCACTTTAAGATGTCAGCTGAATACATTAGAATATGTTTGTTGATTGTTTGCATTACCTCAGATATTTTCAGCAGTTTTCAAAGTCAGAGGTGGTCTGTGTCTGGATTATGGTGAGACTCTATGATATTGTTGCAGCACAAACTCTGGTGTTTTATCAAAGACTGCTAAGTAAGAGAGAGATGTTCTGTCTCTGCATCTCATTTATGTTTGTGCTGCTTGCTTGGGATGGACCATCTGCTGTCCGCTCTGTAGATCGAACTCTCTCTGTAACACTTACCTCCACCCCCAACCCTCCACCATCCCACCCTGAGACAGCTCTGCTCAGCTCAGCATTTCAGAGCCGAGTAGAAGAGCACCATCAGCTCCACCCACCTCTGCTGCATCCTTATTTTTTTTTTTAACTTAAGGACTTTTTTCAACAAAAACAAAACTCCATGATGTGTAATAACAAGACAGTAAACAGCTGTTTCTGCTTCAGAAAAGACTTTCAAGCACCCCAAACAATCCACTCTGCTCTTCATTATTTATATTTTGTGTTTTTCTTGTTAAAATAGTGGCTGCTATTACAACACAAAACATTGTAAAATACAGGAAATATTTAAGAAATAAATACAAACTTTATAATCCTGATTAGTGATGAAGCTAGTTAAAATGTTTCAGCTTTGAAAGTGAAAAAAATATGAATCTATAAGATTCTTATGGCACTTTTTCGGCCCTTAATGATGATTAAACCACTTCACATGAACCTGGCCTCACCATGAGATGCTGGAAGAGCCAGGAGCGCATGATGTTGGTGGCGTGCTTGGGCAGGACCCCTCTCTTGTTCTTGGACTTCTTGTCTTCGTTGTCCAGCAGGGACGAGAGGTCCACGTTGACCTTTAAACACACAAGAAAAGAAGAGAAAAGTCATGGGATGGAAAGGAAAAAAAAAATGAGTGGATGGAGGGGCTTCGTTATGGTTGCCACGGAAACAAAAGGAGACTACCAATTACCTGCTCTTTTTTCAGCGGCAAGGGCAGAAACACCTCCTCAAGTGTCACCATGGTAACTGAATTTGAGTAATGATACTTGGAACATAAAAAGCCGAACACTCGAGGAACATGAGGGTCGGACGAGTCTTCAGTCAGAACTTTGTGTGTGTGCACGTGTGTTAGTTAGTTTGTGTGTTTGTGTTGACCTGAGCGTGTCTCTGTGTCCCCTCAGAAATCATTATTTACACGTTATTGTTTGGAGTGTGCGCTCTGAAGGACGACATGCTCCCAGACTATTGACAGCCCTGACAGCCTGCAGTGGGCATATGGATCTGTGTGTGATTGTCTGTGTGCTTTTGTGTTTGTGTATTTGTGACAGAGCCACTTCCAGAAGTCTGGTATTGTATTCTTGGCCTTAGGTGGTCTCGTTTTTTTTTTTTTTTTCTATTTTTTTTGTCAGTATTATTTGTCAGTGTCCGTTTTTGTCAGCAAGTATTTGGACTATGTTTGCACACTTTCTCTAAGCTTTTATCTGTCATATTTTTTTCAGAACAGGTTCATTTTTGTATGTTTGGTCTTTGAGAGGAACTTAAACCATCAAGATCTGACAAGAAGGCTATAGCTGCAGTCTTCTCATCCTTTCTTTCTCTCTCTCCAGTGCTCTGGGACCTCACTTTAAACAACAAGCTGTGCCTCTTTGTGGATTTCGACCACTGAACGTAACAGATAATTACAAAATTTGTGCTCACAGTCCAAAGAGCCAGAGTTCTGCTTTGAAGAGTTTTATATAATTCAAATAAAAACTAGGATATAGACTTAGGATAAATACAAACCGACAGTAATAAGTTAATTACAGGTTGTAAATGAAGCCAAAACAAAAAAAAGGTTAAATGTAATTTCTCCCACTGTGATGCTCTCTGTGATATAAAATGGTAACAGATTGAAAAGAAATGCAACAATGCAATTCCCACCCCACTGAGAAATGGAAAAAACAACTATTAATTAAATTAATGAAATGAAGAACATTTAAGTTAATTGAATTATCGTTCCAAAGTGATAGTTTCAGCAGATATCTAAATACTGTCTCTTACTTAATAGGGTCACATTCTCATCTGGCTGGAGCCTCTGATTCAGCCAAATTCAGACCATTACCAGGTCACATAACCTCTTTGTGAACTTCTTCAACCACTAAAATTCATCAAGAAATCATGCCATTTAGTTACCAAAATCCCTCAAAGTGAGTAAAGAATATAGCAACAACAACAAGAATAAAAATAATAATAATAACAATAAAAGGATAATAAGAGAATTCCTGACTGATTCAGGATTTAGAATAATGATCAACCTTGTCTTGTAAGAGTATCTTCTCTGTTTCTTTGTTGGATGTCCACCTCGCTGGTCTCCTGGTGTTAAGGTCACACATAGAAGTCTTTTAAAGGCAATGAAGTCTCGGACTGAAACACATCAATTTTGTTGCTGCTGCTAAGACTTTATTGCAAGTGCTGATGCTTTTGTTATTTGGAGAAAGAACTTTCTCTAGGCAGCGCTGATACAAAGTGAATTGTTTATTGAGTCAAGCATGTGACTACCTCTACCACATGTTTTATATGCTTCAGTCTGTTTAACATGTCTCCTCCATGATACAGAGTACTTCTATGCACAAGACAAAACGCCTGAGGCATCATCTGTACTTCTCCTTCTCCCCCTGTATCAATCAATCAATCTTTATTTGTATATTGCAGTTCAGAACAAATGTTATCTCAAGGCTCTTTACAATAGAGCAGACAGAAGCCATACTCTTCATTTTATAGATACTCATATGTACAGAACATATAATAAATATATTTGTATTTACACATACATACGTCCAGAGATGTATCCGTCCAGGCAGAGACAAAAGGACTAAAAATTAGAATTTATGATAGCGACAAACCCATGGACACCCAGATCATAAATCTGTCCTCATAACATTTGTCTCTGCTGAATATAGATTTAATCAATCAATCTTTTTTGTATAGCACCTGTAGATCCCCCCCACCCCAAGTCCCGTTGAGTAGCCCTACCAGTGTGACATCATATTGTTTTGACAGCAGTTTAAGCTCATTGGTTCGGGGTAGCAAGTAACTTTAATAGATGTATTTTTGTGCTTGACACTGTGACACACAAGCATGATTGATATAAATGGATCTGCCAGGAAAGCCTTGACGATTTAATATTATGTCTTATATTTGCAATCAATATAAAATTAAAATATTCAGAATGAGGGAAAAATATTAAAAATCATTTTTTCCTTGCAATAAGCCGGCAACATGCTGATACAAATTTTAAAAATCATGAGACCACAGACATGGGCAGTTTTTAAACAATAATCCTTAGTATGCCTTAGAAAGAAACATATATGATGGATCCATAGTGGCCTGGAAAAAATAGGTTTTATGAAGCTTTTCACTTTAAGTAATTGAGGACAATACCACAAAAAAAGAAAATAAAACATATCATGATTAAAAAAAAATACATACTGGTCCAATGCATAGGAAGAAGTATAAGTAGCAGTGACCTTCAGCTGCTGACTTCATAAGTATTCCTTTTATAGGGCAATAAAAGTAGAAATGACAACACAGGGCAAATTATTGTATTAGACTATGTGACAAAAGTCCTTTTATCAAACAAAATAAGTCAGTGACATAAAACTGGCATACTTATCTGATCTCTTGCCTACATCTAGCAGTCTGCTTTGGTCTTGCGTTCTTGTTTGGTGAGAGCGATGCTTCACCTCTGTTGAACAGCTGATCTTCCTCAATATGTGCAGGGCTGCCAACAGCTACGACTGGGCCCCTGAAAGGCCCCATAAACAGGTCCCAGGGTGGTTTTAGCACAGTTATGCACATGGCCACAACTGGCCTAAAAGTTTAACTCTACCCAGCTGTGTCATGTTTGCCAGATTTTGTGAATTTCCATCACCAAAGGGGGCCAGACAAGGCTGACAGTGCCAGTGAGCCTTTGTTTGTGGCAGCTGTCTTTTCACTGTTTCTGGCATAGCTATACATACATGGTTTGATAGACTGTAGATGGATTATTAAGTGAAAGTAAGTGTTAAGGTTTTTAAAAAAGTAGATATTGGTTAATTTCAGAATGGCCTATTTCTTTGCTTACTCTTTGTGAGCCCCTCCTAGAAAGACAATTAAAATGAGGATATTGATGTGTTAATAAACCTTATGAAGAGTAGCTTTTATCTGAAAATAAAAAATCAAGTTACAGGGATGAGCAGAGCTTTGTGACAGCTTGCGGTGCTTCACCTTTTAGGTGTGCTCTGGGTTGAACAGCTACAGCAAGGCTGAATATTAAGATGTTCAGTTATGACATCTCTTCAGCCTGGACTCATGGACTCATGCAGGGATGTGTTAACACCTGGTGATGGGATTGCACAGTATTATCAGCTTTGCTGATGATGATGATTTGGTAACCACAGGTAGAAATTATTTCCTGCTAGTAGATCAGATTGTCAGAGGGGCGTTAATGTCATTAATGTCATATTTCAGTCACATCTATATATCAATATGAATATCTGAATCAGCAAAAATACTTTGAAATTTTGGATGTCAGCAAATATATTGATAGAGAAATACAGTATTTTTTTTCTCTATCAAACAGACTTATCTTGAGTTTTTCTCTTCCTTTCATTTTTTTTCATTTTTCTTAAGCAGCAGTCAAACTTGTTTCACACCCAAAGCACCTGTTTGAAATGGCTATACTTGCTACCATCCGCTGTCTAAAATGAAAAACAGATTCAGTTCAGTAAGGGGTGACAAAATGTGGTCACCCTTGAGACATAGATTTACAAGCACAAATGAAGATTCAGAAGCAGAGGGAAAGGAAAACCCACTATATCCCCCGGAAACTGCACGTTGTACATACTGGACAAAACAGCCAGACCCACAGACCCGACACATACTGTTTGCAGAAGAGACTCCATGGTGTAGACTCATGTTGTACCCCTGACTTGAACTTGAGGACCAAAGGAAAAAAAATATCCAGGAGCATCAGCAGTCACACTAACAGCATATCATGATATTTTAGGGGAACAAGGTCAAGGGTCAAGGTCATTGAGCACCATGTTTCCCCCTGCTTGCCAACAGAATATTTTAAGGAAGCGTTGAGGGATTTTCTACAAACCTGTCAGAAGAGTCCAACCTCAAGTTGACTGGAATTTGGAAGTAAAAGGTCAAAAGCTCATGGAGCTTCTTTTTTGTCCTTGCATCTCAAGAACACTTTAGCAGATAAAAGTTCAGCTTTGCACACATTTTACCTCTGACTTAAGGACTCAGTGATAATGTCTTTGCAAGATCTTAGTCATTCAGGTCATGGTTATTCAATCTTCTCTTCCAATCTAATAATTGTTTAAATCTTTGTTTGGAAGGTTTTGACCACTATTCAGCGAACACAACTCCTTTATACTGCTAAAACACATGGAGGTGTAACGGCACAAAATTACAATGTTAACAGGTGTATGTGTCTGATTTTGTCGAAGGAACAGTTCAACAGTTCAATGATCCTTGCACAGGTTCATCGATAGAAACCTTGTTACAACTATTACTTTCTCTAGATAGTCAAGTTTGATCCTCTTCTCGGCACTCCGAGACATGATCCAGGTGGCACCTGGACTGTTCCAGATTCCTCAAGATGTTTTGGCCCTTCTTCAAAAGGTTTCTTCAGTTTCAAGAGTTGTCTGGGAGAGAACTGAAGATATGAAGCCCTGTCGACCATTATTGTGCAGATGATCTGGGCGGTAACCTGAGAGATATTGGCCGGGTTGATCTAGTTTCCCCCCGCTGGTGTGTCTGGTGGATGTTCCCTGGGTTGTTTGGGTCACTCCTCTGCTCCTAAGTGGAGAAGTTGTTGAACTTCCTCACCTCTGTTTAGCTATGGTTTCTGCATCTTGACAAAAATGGCTTCCTAGACACCTCCCTGAACCAAAGGTCTTCTCTGGACAAAATTCAGACCTTATTGTCATCACAAGAATGTCTTTAAGATGTAAGTACATTTTTGGAGAAGAGGCAAAACATCTTAAAAAATCTGATCCAGTCCAGTTACAACTTGGATCAAACACTGGACTCAGTGAAAAGATTTTGGGCTGAAGATCTTGCCATGCAGGACAAACTACATGTATGAACAGAATAAACAAGTTTAATCAGAAATATAGAGATGAATATTTGAATGTGGGGGTCGAAGGAATCTGAATCACCTTGAAGATAAAAACCAGACCACCCCCTCCTTCATGTCCATAAATAAACATCCACAGACTCTTACTGTAGACCCACTTTCAGCCTCCTCCCACAAAACCAGACTCATTAGACATGCAGCTGGTTGTCACGTGGTCAGCTTTCCTCATATCCCCGCCTCAGTTGGGGGACTATGTGTGTGTCTGTGTGTGGAATCAAGTGTGTGCATTACACAGTGCTGCGACGTTGAATTAATTGGCAGCAGCAAGTTCGAAAGTATGATTACTCTGGGCTTGTGGGTAAAGTAGTGACAGGGCTGTGTTCAATTCCCTGTACACATGTATCTCTCCTCTTCAGCTGGTCGTGTTTTTTCCTGAGGTTTCCCTCCGACCGGGGAGATCAGACCAGAATCTTCTTGTGTGAACCTGGGCCAATCTACAGGACACCACTGCTGCACACTATGCGTCACATAGTGCAGCAATATCTCAGACTTTTGTTCTGAAGTCTGACAAGGGAACAGAGGCTGCACCGATTATCCAAGCAAAAAAAAGTAAAAATGTCAAATAAAAGAGTTTCTATTTGATCCTTTACCACATCTGTTTCAATTCAGTATTAAAGTTTTAGCCCATAAAATGGCTTTTGTATTCTGAGCGTTTGACTGACTGGAAGTGGGAAGGGCACTAATTAGACACATTTGTTTTTATGGGAAACACTGAAAGGACATTTGGATCAAGCCCCACAGTCAAGCAAATATACAACAGCATTCAAACAGATGTAAATTACAGGCATCAAAATCTAAAATGGTGGCATGTTTTGACAAAGACACTGATCCAAAACTTTGTGTCACTGTTTTTACATGTCAATCATTGTTAGGGGAAATGTTTTAATGAGAAAGTAGTTATTTATGAAACACTTTATAGAGCCTTGTTAAAAAAGACAAATCTAATTTCACAGATTTTATGATCAGGCTTTCAATGTTTGTATCATGAAGGAAATGCTGCCCAGACAGGGGTATAAGACAACAATACATAAACGTGTGATTTCTGGCCATATACCTCATTTTTAATGGGGTGGGCGTTGGTGGTGCAGTCTTGGTAAAGGGGAGATTGCGAGTTCAAGCCTAACTCCAGCTGTCACATGGTCCTTAGGCAAATCACTTAACCCCAAATTGCTCCCACTGCTGCGTCAGTGGTATGTAAATGGGCATGAAAGGGCATGAATGTGTTAGCTGATACTGATGGATAACTGACATAGAAACTCCAACCATCAGTGAGTGAATGTGTGTGAATGGGTAGATGTGACCTGTGGTGTAAAGCTGCTTTGGGTAGTCAAAGACAAGAAAAGCACAAGATAAGCTCAAGTACATTTACTACTGATAATCAAAAATCAAGAGATATTCAAGAATAATTACTGTTTATTGTACTTGAAAAAGTACAAAAATGATTATTTCACTATTATACACATGTTTGACAGGTGGACCATATCATTTTTAAAGGTAAAAAGTGAAGCTTTGCATAATAATTCATCAAAATGTTTGCAACATGCTCCTGTAGTCAACAAAAGGAATTCTTTATTAAAAAATAAAGATGGAAATTGATGTTCTGACTTCAACAATCCTTGTCATGTTGAAAGTTAAGATTTATTTCTAACATTTTTTTTTTACTTTTATTGCCTACTATTTTTAATAAATTTTGATGAACAACAAGACCAAAAGAAGCCATTAAAATGTCCAAATAATTTTATGAAGTTGGTACATGAACATTAAATTCAGTCATTATCTTTTCACACTTCCTTCAAAGACACAAAGCACCACTATGCTCAGTGCTACTCACCCCTGTCCCTAACTTCTTATTCAATCAAGGAGTTGTCTTGAACAAAAACTGCCCTCATTAAGGTTTATTTGATCACTGATAAACCATCACTCTTTTTAATTTGTCTAATTTAATTTAAAAGTGGCAACGTTCTCCTGACATCACTGAGAGAGCTCCCGGCATGCTTGGAAAGTGGTTCACTGTGAGGACTTTTACAGAGAGCCCATATTTTGCCTTCCTTTCAGTTCATTGATTAACTTCTGATGACTGTTCAAGCACATTCACTAATGTTCAAACAAGCTTCTAGTTCTTATACTGAGTATACTCTCAGTCCATCTGAGATGCTCTGTTTGAGCTCCTGCCTCTTGAAGTTTCCTTCTTCCACATGGACCCATGCTGCTCTGATTGGTTGATGTCTGGGTCTGCTTTGTACTTGGTAAGTCCAGCACTGCTCAGCACCATGTTGTCAACAACTCTGCATTCATTTTGAAGTATCTGCTCTGGACTGGGCTTGCTGCCATGAGCCAGTTGAGCTTAAACTGATAACAAAGCAAAATTAAGACATCACACAGGTAGGTCTGAGGGAATGAGGCATTTAAGGCAGCTGCTGGCACCCTAAAGAAGAGGACAGGGAGAAATCCAGATGCTGCAGACTTTTTGTCTTGTTCACAGAAGTGCTCCCTCATGTGGAGGAGACATGTTTAACACAATTAAGGGCATATAAAACTCAACAAAAGCAAAATATGGGCTTTTAACTAGTGCTTATCTAATGCTCAACCTGTGCCTAGTCATGTAGGGTTCAATAGAGACTTACCAACATAAAAGATCATTAAAAACCCTGTTTGTAATTATTCAGCATTACCATACATCCTCTATAAGGTTTAATGCTTCATTATGTAGTGCTAATAGGAGTGCTTAACTTTGAGTTTCAGTTCATTCATATTTTAAAATGTAATCAGAAAACACTTGATCTCAGGTTTTGATTTAGTGTCCTAACATGACTCTGAATCACATCTGAACCTGTCGCGATCCTGTTCACCCTCTGAACAACATGGGGATAAACATTTCCTCCTTTGTCTGTCAGCAGGAGGTCTGACTTCAGACAAAGACAGTGAAAAGACGCCCACGGGTGCTTCTGTTTGATCTGATCTTTAAACAAAAATAAAATGGTGTTTGGTGACGACACTGTGAGGAGGGAGAGAATATGTCGACTGAAGACCCGTGTGTCGTTCTGTGTTACCTGTGAATTCTGGATCTGGATGGTTCCTGGTGGCAGCGCCTGCGTTAACACTTGCCCTTGCGATGTCACCATGGCAACCGGCTGATACAGGGTCCCACCTGAGGGGATAATTTGCCGTCATGAGTATCAAGTGGCTCCAGCAGACACATCCTGCTCTACAAACAGAGGCTTATTAACTTCACTTCTGCCTCACAAAAACAAAAACATGGCGGTGAACATGAGACAGAGTCATTAAATTCAAGGTGTGTTAACGTCCTTTAACCCCGAGAAAAAAGAGGAAAGGCTGTTTCTGCTGCAGGCTTAATTAGCTCTGATCATCACAGTCTGTTTGAGCTCTTCAGCGAGTACCGATCAAAGACACACACATTGATTTATTTTGGGTTAAAAGGGATTTCTAGAGGGCAGGATTAACATTTCACTGTACAGGCCTGACATTAGAAGGAGACATCAGCCGAGAGCGCTGTGAAGAATACCATCATGTGTTCCTCCATATATCACAGATAAGGCTCATGTAACATTTGAATAAAGGCACATAAATCTTCTCATTTATATAAGCATGTTGCTTACTGGTTAAATACTGTTATTATAATAACAGGTGACAAACTTGTCAGTTTTCATTACCTTTAATTATTTTTTTATTTTTATATTTGTTGCTGTCAAAACTGATTACAAGGCTTAATTCTCTGTCTTCTGCCACTATTGTCTTCTCAAAATTATCAGTTTGGGTAAAAGCATTTTAATTTACAGTCACAAAGTGCTCTCCATTGAAATGAACAAAAGAAAATGTTTGTATTTCTGTAAAAGCTGCTAAAATATGAACCAGCAAAAGAAAAGACAAATATAATTTAGTGAATTAAGAGTCAGTTGCCACCTCTAATGGTTGGTGTCCAAAGACATGGTTTAATTTACTGATTTATTTCTTTTTTCTTTGCTTCTTGCTTTAGTTTTCAATACAAAAGTGCTCCAGCACACACAGTGTTCATCATCTGTAGCAGAAAAACACCATAATTTATGGCTGTCTTTTTGTAACTGCAGTCACAGCGCTTTCAGAGTTCAGTGTCACTTTTCCATCTCTAATCATCCAAATAAAAATGTGTCAGGACCTCTGACATCAATCAATCAATCAGTCAATCTTTATTTGTATAGTGCCAGTTCATAACAAGTGTTATCTCAAGTCACTTTACAATAGAAATACAATCTTTGCCATTGGATCTTTTACATGGGGAATTTTGACATCTGCTTTATCAACAAGAATGGCAAAAACTGATCGGATTGGTCCAGAGTCTTATTTTCAGGTCGACAGATGCTGCTTACACCAGGAAATTATTCCTTTACATTGATTTTATGGGCAGGTAGGGTTTCCTTAAGCCTCAGTCACTCCACAAATGGTCGTCAGTGGTCTCAGAACAGGACCAGAGTCTTTTGAAGAACACTTGGCAAAGTGACTCATGTAACATAAGTCACTTTAAATATTTTATTTAGATGCACAGCACTAATGTTTTGACTTGTTTTCATCTGAGTCAGGGTGGGACATTAGCCTTCTGCATCTGAATAAGACATATAAAGTGACTCATGTGCTCCAGTTGTTTTGCTGGAAGTGCCTTTATTTGGGAATCCATTAAAGTGTTTTTCAATTTGATATAATTATGTATGGGTGATATATCATGTCAAAAGACAAATATTAATAACACTGAGCTCTTTTAAACAACTAGAGTGATGCTACAGAGAAAAATTGCTGACATGTTTTGCAACTTGAAACATAAAACACTGACAAGAACTGCCCTGAACTGAGCTTGTGAGTACTCTCAGCTCTTAAATCTGATACACCAGTGACTCATGGGTCTTCGTTATGCTTTGTAAGTGTCAGAACTCATCCAGGAAACACAACATGAACACCACAGTAATTGATATGTTTTAAAGTCACTGTAAGTGGTCTTCATATGCTTTCAGTAAAGTGTAGCCATGTCAAAGGGGTCGCTTGTCATATAATATCCATCAGTTGTCTGTACGGCTTATCTCACAGAGGGTCACAGGGGCCTGGAGATCATCCCAGAATTTGTGTAAAATGCTGTGTGGCTTGGACTGTTCATGAGCCAATCACAGTGCTGACAAAAAGAAACAGACAGCTATTTACAAACACACTCATACAGAATGGCAATTCACAGTCATCATTTAACCTAATGGGCAAGGTTTTTGTTAGTTAGGGGAACCAGACCACCCAGAGAAAACCCACATGTATCCTGCCCAACCAGGAAAATAAATTTGATATAAGATATACATAGGATTTTTTTTTTTAAATTGTATTAATTGTGTTAAATGCTTGGAGCATCTGGGTTTTGCTTTTTTCAATTTAATGTTCAAGTCCATTACAGCAGAGGTCCCCAACCACAAGGCCATGGGCTGCACTGGCCTGTAGAAAAATTAAAATAATTTATTTCATTCCTCTTTTTGAAAAACTAAGACTGATGTGTGTTTTATTTTGAAAGGATGTCTGGATCCTTACATATCTGTCTGTATAGCTTGACTGCAGAGAGTTTACATGAAGGCTTTCTGTCCCTGTTACCACTGTGATGAACAAAAGAGAGATAAACACACTGTTATACCTCGTGCTCATGCACTCTTCTGCCTGTACTCAGGACGTACTTATAAAAATATTTGACTCTGCATGATGTGCTTAACTGGAGGACAGTCATGGCACACAAAAGTGCTCAACTTCCTGATGTAGAAGGATTTAATTAAGGGAAGGACTGATAAAATACTTATCAATAATCAATCAAACAATCAGATCAGCAGGGCAACAACTATACAGTATAACATAACAGAGGGTCATGTTACCAAAAAGGTTTGGACCACTGTTTAACAGCACAAGAGAGAGCATTTGGGGTACGCGGTCAATCAGTAATTCTAAACCCACCCTCTAATCTGCAACTGGAATTCTCTCACTGGTGGATCATAACAGATTTATCATTTGTTCAAACCCTGTGATATCACTGTACAAAGAGACAATACATAACTCAGAACAGCAGCCTCATACTTCACTTTATTCAGTACTTTCACTGCCTCTTTGGGAAATTCTCTGGATCTGGCAAAATTAGAGAAGCTGTGTGGCTTTGTGGTGATATTTTTGTGGATAAAATGCATTATTTTAATACTTAAAGTGCTGTTTAAGTTTCAATGGATAGAAGAGGGGCAGTTTTAGTACATTTTATTCTCTGCAAATATGGAAAATGCCCATAAAATATCTTTACCAAAATATTATTGGTTAGTTAGTGATCACAAACTCAAGGCCAAAGGGCCAAATCAGCCACCTCAGCTCCCGATCCAGCTCCAGAAAATGTGAAGAGAAAAACAAATTTTGTGGTTTTAATTTGCTTCAATTAAATTGAATCCTTGCAGCTTTTGAAGGAGCCCTCGTCCCAACCAAAACCTTTGGAATATTCATATCTAGGATGTTTTATAGAAGCCTAGGTGTAAACTAGCAAATATTTGAACACACAAATTCATGCTATAAAGAAGCTGAATCTAGGAGTGGTCAACATGACAGCCCCAGAAATAAGCAGCCAAAATATCTCTGTTACTCCCAATCTACTCTCTATTTTACATTAATTTTTGAAGAAAATAAAAATATCAAAACAATATTCAATAAAGAGATCAAAATATGCATTTTACTTGGACGTATTGTAAATATAGCTCCCACATTGTCTGTAAAAAAATGTCTAAATATAGTTGATAATCCCTGATAAAGCGAGTAAGAACTCAGTCATTAATCTATAAATCCCTGCTCTTGTATTTAAATGTGAAGCCACATTTCAGTTTTAGCCAAATTAAGCATGTTTATGCTGATGCTACCATTTAAAATGTTGCTCTGCAAACAAATGCTTACCTGACACCACTTGAGAGTTGATGGTTGTCATGGCGACGTTGCCCTGCTGCAGAGTCCCGGTGGGCACCACAATCCCCGAGGGGTTAACAGAGCTGGAGACAGAGGTCATGGATGGAGAGGAGGTCTGAATTAGTTCCTGGGGGATCACAGAGAGACACTAGTGAGGGAAATGTGAAATATTTATCTAGACTGCCTACAGCAGAGTCTACCTGCTAGCTAAGGGTCAGAGATATCTGCGTAAATAAAGTGGAACATGCTAACACAGGGAGAGTGTGACTGACCTGCTGCATGTTGAGACTGGTGTGTGTCGGAGAGTACGGTCCTCCCAGGTCGTTTCGGAGCAGGTTGTCGCTGTGCATCTTGGTCTTGAGGCAGGTGATGTAGCGGTTACAGAAGTCTTTACAGAGCTCATTGACCTTCTCCAGCTCCAACAGGTGGATCCTCAACACCTGGATGGCCTTTACCATCTGAAGGAAACAAACAGACAGCCTTCACACATACTGACACATCATGGAGTACCAGCTCTACCATAAGACCTAGTTTAATACACCAACATTACAATCTGTGTCAACGCCGTCATAGAGGACCATCCATTCTCAAATATACCAGGGGTGTCCAAACTTTTATCAATGTGAGCCACACACAGAAAAGTAACATTAAATACAACTTTGGTGCATTGATATTCAGGATTTTGGGATTGCAACCAGATGTCAGGGGGACCTGACCTGCCCTTGTGACCACTATATCAGGCCTCAGTCAAATCACAATAATGCTCTGTGGAGCGAAGCAGAGACTTATCTTCACATCCAGACCAAAACAAGGGCAAAGTGCAAAAAGCTGGCAAGCTCTGAGGGAGTGTACGTGCCTCTCTTTTGTGAAGTGTCTTGAGATAACAATTTTTTTGATTTGGTGCTTTACAAATAAAAAATGGATTTGATTGATTAAGGTGATGATTAGTAATATTTGAGGTATGGCTATTGCATCTTTAGACGGTACTTATGAGGATAAACCACGTGGTTCACAGTCAGACTGTTATATGATAAAGGTTGTGTATTTTAACTGCTGTAAGTTTAAAATAAGTGACGTTTACTGCTAGCTACGGATTAAAGTGCATGTAATTTCACTAAGGCATTGAATAATCATCAGCTGACCCAAATAATTCCTTCTAAATAATGTGGGTTTCCTTCAGTTTGCTCCAAAATGTCCCTGATTCCTTTGCTCAGGAGTCAAAGGTTTTGGAATATCTTCAGCACAAACTTTTCTCATGCAGAACTTGTCAAACTGTCTTTTTAGCAATAAGGACTATTTCTGTTATCATTCTAATACTACTCTAATCAGTTTGTTGAATGTTTTTATAAGTTTTAGTTGTGCATGGGTGACCAGGACGTGCATCATCTTGGACATCCTCTCTAGCCTCACAAAATCTACCGTGCCGTTTATACACCTGCACGAGACGTTTATCTGCACCACTATCCATTGGACATTGGTCATCAGTCAGGCAAAAGCTTTGTGTTATAAATATTAAAGAGAGGCAGGGTATATCCTGGAACCCTCACGAGTCAATGAAAAAGCTCACATGTAGAGAGAGACATCCAATCATGCAAACAAATGCCGAAGGGAAGTTTAGGATCACCAGTTAAACCAGTGAAAATGTTTTTGGTCTGCACAAGACAGAAAACCCACAAATGCACAAGGAGAACATTAAAACTCCACACAGCTTTATACCGTGAGGTACAAGCACTACCAGCTGCACTTCCATGCAGCACTGGTCAGAGAGGTGAGCATTCTAAATCATATAAATGACTTTGAAACCAAGTGGTGTTGTATAAACTGTCCTGCATTAATTTGAGAGATGCCCTTGATGTTATTCCCTGATGCAAGTTGAGTAAGTGAGGAAAATGTTAGTAACACTTTTTAACATAATGAACTATTTTTTTAATTCTTCAGATTGTCATTGTATTTTCTTCTTAAGCTACCACAACAGAAAAATAGAAATAATCAACACATCAACAGGGCTGTAGAGCTCTGCATGGATTTGTATCCTCTGATAAATATAGAGTATCTATATAGCTATGTAATTCCATCTGCACAGCAGTAATCTGACTATCTCTCCCAACTCTCTCCTCTCTCGCTGCAGCTCTCTGTACTTCCCTCCTCAAAGTCGCCACCAAGGTCACCAGAATGGACAGAAAAGTGCTTGGCCAAGGAGGAGATAAATCAGCTAATTAAACCGCACTCACTTAATCAAGGGACCAGGAAGTCTTTGGCCATCACAGCCAGTCAGGCCCCATGTTACATTATGGCCCTGAAGAAGAGTTAGAGCCCTGTGGGAGGGACGCGTGCACCCAGCGCCTCATAAAACACACAGATGCAGGGTTAATTGACTGTTCAGCACTCGTCGGCAGGCCCTCCGAAGTACTGTAGGGTGGTAAGAGTGCACTTTTTATTCTGGTCCGCCTTTTCCTCTGACTGACTTTGACTCCTCCCCCTCTTTTTGTCTCTGAACATGATCAGCATCCCCCCTCTCTTAATTTGCAATTACTGCTGGTGTCATGGAAGAGGAAGTGAAGGGGGAGGACACAGAAGGGAATGATTAGAGGTAGTAAAGATGGGATACACCGCAATAAACAGAAATCTGTGCAGCTTTATGGATTATTCAGCCTCTTTTGTTGTTATGAATCAATCAGACTTCATTTGTGCAGCACTTTTCATATGACAAAACAACAGCAAGTCCTTTGAATAAACAAAAAACTTAAAAAGACAGTCAAAACCTTGACTATGTGTAATATTAAAAAATATCTAGCTTAAAAAAGAAACATTAAACAATGCAGAAACGACAAAGAAAGAAAGCAGAGGCTGTGTGAGTGACGGGTTTGAGAGGCCATGTGATCACGCAATGCTTTGTGGGTCACAACCGCCATGTTTGCGGGCAACGTTCCTGTGTTTACATTCGTTGGAGAGACTGCGAGGTGGTGAGACAGCCAGGAAAAAAAAAAAGAAAAATGGATCGTTCAAAACAAATGACTGTCGGACCACACCGGGACAAGCTGGACCCTAGCACGACTAAAAGACTTTGACCTGAACAACTGAGGACTCTCATAGGCTCATATGATAAACTAAGTCAGATAAATAAGCAGGAACAAGAGTATTAAAACATCTATAAACTGAGAGGACCTTAAAATCATGTCTAGAAGACAAAAAAAATCAGTGACCAGTCCGAAGACAAGAAAAATCAGTGACCAGTCCTTTTGGTCTTCATCAGCATTCTTGCAGCCAAGGTTTGGAGCTGCTAGAGCAGTGAAATGTTTTTTTTTAGAAGACTAGAAACAAGATCTTTATAAGAGTCAATTCAGCAGATAATAAAAGCACAAATAAGAGCCTTTGCATTAACCTAGCACACCAGATGGACCATTTAATATATTTCATTTCATTTGTCCATCTGGGCTGGCTGGCTGTTTGGTAAGGGCAGAACCTTTCATATCCAGCAGATGATCAGACACATTCATTACCAGTCAATCAGATAATGTTGTAGGTGTGCTACTGCTGCGGTGTAAAATACAAAACACATACCACTTTGTAGGACAAACCCCTTACCAAAACATGTCAGAAGTAGAGCAACAATATCCTTCAAATTAAAAATTATTTCAGTGCTGTTATTTGTTCTTCAATTGATGAAGAAATGTGGTCCAGATCTGCTACTGAAGCTGTTAGCATCCAAGCTAATCTCTTTATGAGCAGTCACTTCCTGCTGTCATCTTCTCGTAGCTTTCATTTCTTGCTGCTCTAAAGGACTCTGACTAGGCCATCCCACTTTTGTCCAGTAATTGTACACTGGAGCTTGGCAAGATTGATCTGCCTGATTACAGACATTGAATCAGGCAGATCCAAGTGCACTGTAAGGTTATCTCTGCATTGACTTGAGAAAGAAACTGTGGGACTTGTGAGATGTTTTCCAGTTCACAAAATGATATTTTAGTAATAATCTGAGACTCGAAACAAAGATTACAGTCAAATATGATTAAAGGACTGGATTAAAGGACTGTGCTTGGAGTTTTTTTAGTTTCTTTCTCTGAGGTCCAGCACCGAGTTTTGTCCTGTTTGAGAAACAGAAAGCTTTCTGCCATCAAAACTTTAGATCTTAAATGCATTTATGAATCATATTAGCATAAAGCGGTCCTGTCTGTAGTTTTGGAGTTGTTGTCCTGACTGTGTGGTTGTATGCCTTGAACATTTGTACTAAATGAGATCAATGTAACAGGATCATGGTTTTCCCCACTGGTGCTGCTTTTCAGAGCCCTCAATGCAAAAAACATTTTTTCAGTTTCTACTTTGTCTAAAGTAAGACCCACCAGGGGTCCTTTTGGCTACATTCACACTGCAGCCCTTAATGCTCAATTCCGATTTATTGCTCAAATCCGATTTTGTTGTTTGCCTGTTCAGATTACGCCTTTAAATGTTGCCCGTCTGCAGACTGCGATGTGAACAGCTCACGCTTCAGAAGTGACACGCATGCTCAGTTGAATATTAATGACATCACGCACAGAACGGTGTGATGAGGGCAACAAACAGAGAGACCAAAAATGTGCTTCACAATGCTGGAGAAGTTTGTTCTCATAACGCAGAACCTGATGTTACAGCAGCTCACCTTGAGTGAGCTCTTATTAAAGTAATTATGAGTATATTTTATTTCTTATGAACCTAAAGGCGGCCACTCTTTCCCGTCGACCCCTGCCGATGAGAGATTGTTGCTGGAGAGAAAAACAATTCAGAGCCATAGCGCACTGAACTGGTGAACAGAGGCGAAAACTTAGTTTTATCATCTGCTCTGATGTTTCTTAGTTTGTCTGAGAGCAGACAGGAGCAGACTGTTCACTGACTGACGCTGTCTCGTAGAAACACACAGTAGCGCGCAAATGCGTACGGATGAGATGGTCAGCAGTGGATCATCAGTGTCTTTCCGCGTCCTGTAAACTGTTATTTTAGCATGATAAATTCATTAAAACTGTTGGTGCAGTGTTAATAAACTAAGTTTATCAGATATCACAATACAAACAGTGTAAAGATGTATGATTCATTCACGTTTATTGTTTACTGTGCGTGTAATGGAGACATCAGTCGATTGCTGCAGCGCTCTCTCACTTTCTCTCGTCACTCCACCATTTATGCATTTTTTTAATCATGCTTGTAGAGGGAAAATCAACTAAAACTCTAGGAAAGAATGGTATAAACTCTTTAATAATCATGTCTATCTATTAACCTCTCCTTATGTTTTGGCCATGAAGTGACTCTGAAAAAATCTGACTCGAGGTAAATTGCCGACCCCTGCTCTAGAATGACGTCAAAGTCGCATTGAATGCGACCTGGCTGTTCAGACCACGGTCGCATTCAAGAAAATCAGATACGTATCTGATTCAGTACCACATTTGAAAGTGGCCTGAATCTGATTCGAAAATGTCAGATTCAATGTGACTTGTGCTGTTCACACTGTCAAAAACAAATCAGATACAGGTCACATTTGAGCCAAAAAATCGGATTCAGGTCACTTTTGACTGCAGTGTGAACGTAGCCTTTGTCAGGGTTTGAAGAGAGGGCTTCTTCCCTCTAATCCTGCTGCTTCTGTAAACTTCACTTGAATTTTGTGATCCATCTCTGATTTCTTCGTTTAACCCTTACCCCCCTTCCTTCATCCCTCAATGTAAGCTTGATCACATCATCATTTTACTTTGACCCCTTTCATCATGCTTTTATCCCTTGCTCTTTCCTTCCTTCATTCTTCAACCCTAACCTTTACCCCCCCATACCCCAATCCTGACTTTGACTCTGTATCCCTAAACCCTTACCTTAACTCTTGAAACCATATCCTCTTTCTACAATCCTGTTTTAAATTTATTTGTCCTGACTCTCATCCCTTTCCATTCCCTTTTCCTTTACCTTCAGCCTTCAACCATGACCTTGTCCCCACAACCTTACATTCATCCTTTAATTTGTTGACCCTTAATCACAATCCTTTCTGTCAGTCCCTCCTTTCCCTGACCCTACCCTTTACCTCTTGATCCTTACCATTACCTCTCCATTTCTTTACCCTAACCCTTATCCCTCAATCCCAACTTTCTTCCCTCAGACCTTACCTTCAACCCTCAACCCTAAATTTTCATCCTGCACTTCCTAAACCCTAACACTCCTCCATAAACCCTAATCTTCATCCCTTCATTATTTGACCTAGCCCTTTGGCTAGTTCCTTTACCCACCTATTACCATTACCTTTACCTATCCTGACCTTTATTCATTCATTCATTGATCCTTATTCTTATTCCTTCATCCTTGACACAACCTTTCACCCCAAAACTCCAGCCCTGTCATCCTTTAACTCTCACCCTTATCCCTTCATCCCTCATTTTATTCAGTTTCATGTTCATCTATTCTATATCGTTTTTTTGTTTTGGGTTGTTTTTTTTCTATACCATGTATCTCTTTAAGGGTTACAGGGACAGGAGCCTTTCCCAGCTGACTTTAGGACATTGGAGGCAAAGTACAAACTGTACCAGCTGCCAGCCAATCACAGGGCTACATAGAGAGGCAGACAATCATTTAAACACACACACACTCACACCTGCAGGTAATTTAGAGTCACCAATTAACCAAAAGAGCACATTTTAGGCCTTTGGGAGGAGACCAAATGACCCAGAGACAACCCATGCATG
Source organism: Cetoscarus ocellatus (assembly GCA_037902135.1). Classification (NCBI taxonomy): domain Eukaryota; kingdom Metazoa; phylum Chordata; class Actinopteri; order Labriformes; family Labridae; genus Cetoscarus; species Cetoscarus ocellatus. The sequence goes on along the minus strand of JBAMNC010000159.1, from coordinate 1,226,369 downwards.
CATTGGAAGAACATGCAAACCTCACACAGAAAGGCCCTGGTCATAATAGGGAGTTGAACCTGCAACCTTGTTGCACTGTGCCTTCCTAAATGTCAGTATCTCTAAGATGAATAAGGCCATCCCTTTTTAAGTAGTCTTTCTTCACAAAAAAGTACAGAAAGTAGGGGTCATGGCAGCACAGCAGGTAAAACCTTAAAGCAAGAAGGTTGCTGGTCTGGACCATTTTTGTGTGGAGTTTGTATGTCTCCCAGTGCATGCCTAGGTTCTCTCCGGATAAGTTTGTCACCCTGACAACTCAGGCTATATTTACTCCATTACATTTCTTTGTTCATCAACATGTACTTCCAACTTCTTGAAGCTTTCCTTTATTTTGCAAATTTGGAAACTAATTTTCTCAACTACTTTGAGACCATCTGCTTATGGGGATACTATCTTTTTATACTTCAGTTGATGAAATCTAAGTATCCCAATACAATAGCTTCCAAGAAACAACTCTTCAGCCTGTAATTTGTCAATGATCAGCATGTACTGTGCATTTCAGCTGTTGTCTCACCAAGTTGTCAAGCTCTGGGTCTTCACTGAAGAAAGGTTTATGTTCTCGTTCCTGTTGGTGCACAAAGTTTTCGATGTCCACGTCAAAGCTGGCTGACGTGATGCACTCAGATCCCTGCGTGGCCTGCTCACATTTCTCAAATAACAACGCCAGCAGAGGAAACAATGGATGTCTGAGGAGAGAGAGACAAAGAGACTGCAAGATTAGTTCATTCATTTTCTTTAGTTTATTCTACATTTTTAATTTTAGGTCAGTGTAATTCATGAACATAAATCCTGTAGTTGGAAGTTGGTTTAGTTGATGGAGAGATGCCACATGATTTCCTGGGAACTGACAAAGTGCCCTTTAGCAAAGCACTTAACCCCAAAATCCACTCATAAGTGCTTCTTCAGGATCAGCAAGCCAACACTCTAATATCTCTCCATTAATGCATGTTTGTAGGACCTGTTTGTGCATGAGCATGTACATCTCAGCATGCATTTTTCATAGCATATTTCAACAAAAGAGTGTAAAGACAGGGATTAATAACGTATTTTGTCTTCTTCTAGTAATCAAATGGGACTCGTGTATCTTTCTAAAATCTTCCTAATTCACTCCTCACCCACAGCTCTGTAGCATTCCCCTTAAGGGTGTCCTGAAAATGTGACAAGTTTCAGCACCAGAGGGAAAAAAAAAATACTTAAGTGTAAAGTAATGACCCAGAGAGAGAACCATGGCTCTCAGTGTCACCTACATTTTCACCATCTGCCTTTTAATAGTGTCATTCTTATAAGATCCCCCAGACACAAGGAGCAATGGTCCATACTGCTGCTGGATGTAAGGCATACAGAGTTATGGAGCGTGAGAATTCTGTAGTGGTGTTACAAAAAAAAAAAAAAAACAGGTTGGACAAAGACAGACTGAAAATGAAAAGTTTGCCCCCTGGTTACTGTAATAATTGAGGTTTCTTAAAATGTAATATTTCCCTGCTTCTTTTCTGCTCCTTTTCCATCAGTCCCTGTATTTGTTGTTACCTTTGACTTAAAGGAAACCAAAATAATCTGAATACATCACTGAAACATCCGCCCTGATAAGCCCTCTCAGCAGTGTGTAATATATCCGGCGTAAGCTGTTTATTGGTGGCATATTTCATTACCTCGGGTCGCTTTTGCCACCCAGAGTTCACAGAGAGGTTCTTCTGAGGGAGGAGGAAATATTAGTGTTACTGTGAACTTCTGAACCAACTATTTATAATTTGTTATGAAACTGCAGTCCATTTCTAAACTCCATTTAATGCTGGTGCATGTACATGACCTTACAGTCAGTAAAACAGGCTATAAAACAGAAAAATAGAAAACTGTGGTTGTATTGTTGTCAGCTATGTTCTGTTATTGTCTGCTGTGACTTCAAACACTACAGTCTCTATCACAGACCCATAGCACAGTGTGTATGTGTGCAGTGCCAATGACTTTCCTATTTTCTAACAAATTCTTATTGTAATTCTAGAGCTAAACATTGTTTGAAATGCAAATAGCCATGCGTGTCTGTGAGCTCCCTTTGGATGTGCTTTAAAATGAAGGACTGATCAGGGGAAAATTTGGCATTTCCCTGTCAAACAACTTTACCTTAAACCACACACAACCTGGTCTTAGGTCTATATTTTAAGAATCTTGATATTTATATTGAAAGAGTGTGAGTAAGAAAGACACAACGCACCTCCACTAAGTTTGTTCCCCATCATCAGGATCCACAACAGCACACAGTCACCCACAGAAACAGTTTCTGAACTCTATGCATTCTTGAGAAAACACACAGACACACAGACTAAAATGTCCTCATGAGGCAACAACATTTTTTTCTGCTTTGAGAATAAATTGTGAGAATTGGGTTGAAAATAATAAGAAATGGTCTTAATCTATGTCAGACCCTGTCTTTATAAACCTTTTAGGACCCCTACGTGATTCTGGGTCCCACAAACTTTTGGTCGGCCTTGAGAAGTAGCTTACTGGCTGCATCTCTGTTATTATGAAGAACTTCTTATTCCATAGGACTAACATAATGCAAAACTCCAACAAAAATGGTGTTTCAACTGTGTTTCAGACCTGAGGCCATTTCACCTGACTCTGACACCTGAGGATCTTCTACATATGGCCAAGTCTGGTCTCAGCTGTGGCGTCTGTTGGACACCCTCGCTCAAGTGTATGCAAATTACATGCAAATCAGGTGCACCTTGCCCCTTCCTTTAAACCCCTCCCCTCCACACCACAACACTGACAGTGAGATGAAACTGAAAACAAGAAACACTGAAAAAATACTGATATTCTAAGGAAAACTGAAGACTGGAATTGAAAAACACACCATAATGCAGTTTTTTTTCTTTCAATGCCAGTGTTCCCTTTTACGCTCAGATTTTATTTTCAGCGCCAACACACACTGTCACTGTTTTGGCCCTTCATCCAATGTGCACTGCTTTTAAAAGAAATAAGAGCTGAAACTTTAAATCATGTTACACCCATCCTCCAGTTTATTTGCAATCATTGTCTGAGTATTGCATCCTTCAAATAGCACAACAGAAAGAGAAAAATGGCTGTGCACCATAAGCTTTTAGACAACATGCTTCATGCCCTTAAAATATTGCCGCTAACTTAAATAACAATCCAAAATTTTAGGCATTAGTAATAGGACTAAGGTTAAAAAATACATGAATTGCCCTTTAATAGTAATTGTTTGCTTAAAAACCCCACATATTTCTACCATTTTATGTCCGCTGTGTGCACTTTGGACGTAACATGAGTGTGTATGTGTCTATATTTGTGTGTGTGTGTGATGAGTGAATATTACAGGGGGCTGCACTAACACAGAGGCAGACTGGGCCCCCACTCCGGCTCTAACCCATGGCTCTCATTTGCAGCCTTTAATAGTCGTCTATATTATACTCTAATCTGCCTGATCCCAATTTAATGCCGCTCCCTTGGCCAGACGTGGCACGCATACTAAACAGGAGCATCACGTGTGGAGGGAGCGGAGAGCCTCTGTCTTGTCTGTTTCATGTCTGGGGGTGGAGGGAATGAAGATTTTTTTTCTTTTTTTTTGGGGGGGGGGGGTGAAGGAGTCGGGGTGCTAACTGAGAGAAAACAGGGTGACTCTCAGCTCTGCAGATGGTGTCTTAACAAGTTATTTACTGCCACTTTCAGCCCCTGTGTTATTTTTATTACAGAGAGAGCATCTTCTGCCATCGGGGTGAGAATATTTAACTTCTTCTTCTTCTCTTTTCGGAGTCTAAGCGTACATAAACACAGAAGAAGAAGACGTGTCAGCCCACCAGTGTCAACAAAATCACTCATTTGAGTCGTGACTCGCTTAATAAACACGAATGCTGAAACATGTCTACACACAGAAATCTGCTGTCAAGGAGATGTGGCACTGCAGGGCTTGAGGACCCAGGGGCATTGTGGGTAGAAATAGAGTACACATCTTTATTGGCTGATACAGTTTTTTCTGAGTGTGCATGACAGAAAACAGCAGAAGCTGAGCTGAAACGAAGCAGATACAGTCATTGAAGGTTATAAATAAACAGTAATGTTTGCATGTCAAAGAATAAAATGTTTAAATAAAAGAATTTTCCATGGAGCTGTTCAGTCTTTTCCTTGAAGAAAAACAATTTCTGATTCAGACTGATGAAGAGAAAATTCAGGCTGCATTCAAAAACACATGCTAAGCTAGTAGGACGATCAATTCTGCTAAAGTCTTTCCAGCTTTCAAATATTTGTGCAACCCACAGTTTGCCACAAATACAATGTCATACTACTTTAGAATTTGCAGTATGCATTGGAAAAGTCTACCTTGTGCACTGTTACCCACAATCCAAACCACTAACAGGTCAGGGCTCAGATTTGGATTATCAGCAAAATCTAAGCACTTCTTGTGCTTATCATCAAATCAGTTAAGAGCATTTGGGGTGTTTAATAAAACAACCCCGTCCTGACTCTATCAGAAGTTGTCGGTTTTGAAAAGATGAGTTTTTCTACCTTTGCTGTTGACTGAGCGAACAACTAAAGTCCCACGTCTGTTTGATGTACTTGGTTAAAAAGTGACAGTGACGAGAGACACTTTTCTAATATTTAACTATTGGCCAATTACAGACATGTGACTAACATGGCGTCACTCATTTCTGTGGACACCAGAAGCACTGATGTTGTCAATAGACTATATTACATTTTAGCCAATAATTACTACAAAGATGCATTTTTGAGCCACTACAGAGAGTATCATAAATACAGAACAAAAATGTCATTAAGTCTGGTCCCCTAAAGAGGACTTACAGAGAGGAGAGTGTAGACCGGACTTAAATATGTGGATTGGCTCTTCACAAGGAGGCTCAAAAGAGGAAAAACAACTACTGCCCAGTGAGATCTTTTGGAGAACTTTACATGGATTATAACTGTTGTTTGTTTGATATACACGAGGAGACTTACATGAACACGGAGTTCACAAAAAAGTCTGATGGAGCTGTCGTGGGTATGAATCATAAATGGCAGAAACATCAATGGGAACTGGAGGACATGAGAACATCCAGGTTACCTGTTGATGCAGGTGTATGCATTTTGGGCTTATGTTGTCAAAGTCTGAGAAATACCAGAGGGACTTGGCAAAAACACTTCAGGATGTTTCAGGATCAGAGGATAGAAGCTGATGTTTGTAAATCTGCAGTCTGTGGCACTCGTCATGCAGATCCTCCTAAATGTCATGAACATTTATACTTGGATAGACAAAAATCAACATTTTACAAACTCAAATGACAAACCAAGCTGAATGAAACTTTATCTTCAGAGTGTGTGTTCATCTTACACTGTTTGTTTATTGGATAAAGATATGGCCATGTTTTTAATGATAAGTTTAAATGACAATTGCTAACATTAGGGTTAGCCCACAAAGTGTTTTTGCTGCATAATGATAGTTTAAGCTTCATAAAAAGACTTCCTGACATATAAAGTTGACATTTAAGGCTTTGTTATTAAAGTCCACTACACAGCAGTAGATAATAATGGTTGGATATTGACATTTTTATTCATCTAGTGTAAACATCCATTAAGTGACATGCTGGACGGCATTGTTTTTGACATCTAGCCAAAATGTAACATCACTTGCCAATGGTGAATTTGTAGATGAGACTCCTGTGAGCAAAAAGCAGCTGATATGAGGACATTTTCCACACAGGATGCTCAGCATCGAAACTGCTGGATTACTCTGGTTTTGTATAATAAAATGACACCACCTGAGAAGAAACTGGAGCACACAGGCTCAAACTGTGTAAAAGTCACATATTGTTGCTTTAAGTTAAATTTGCTTTGATTAAAAATAAAATATTCTGAAAATTAACCCAACTGTACATGCCACTTACGCTACAAATATCTCTCAGAATTGATTTTATACCATAAAGTTTCTGGAGGTCTGGACTCACTGAGGTAATTTGTGAGGAAGTTGCAGCTCTCGCTCATCCTTCATGCTGTGAGGCTAACAGACAGATTTGGAGTAAATGATGTGAAAGTTTGAAGCCATCAAAGTAATCAGTGTCTGCATGAGGAAATGTCTCTCCCTGATGATGTACCGGTGTGCACAGCCGGACCTCAGCAGCTCAGAGTGAGGTAAAAACACTGCCCTTTGGTGCCGTCTATGACCTTTACACAGGAAGTTGGGATTAAGGTAGATGGGGTGTGAAAAAGCATGCATTTTCATGAAGCTGAACATGGCTGCATGTGTCTGTGTGTAGTGCGTGTGGAGGGGAGATTGCATGGTCACACTAAGTGTGTTTTCCAGTTTGAAACTAGCTCCTACCACCATCCAGGCCCCCCCGTGCTGGCAGCCAGGAGCAGCAGGTTCTATCTGCAGTGCGGCGGAGTGGAGATTGCCGGCTGGGGGATCATTACAGGGGCCATAAAAGAGCGATTTACAGGACGGCCGGAGAGTGGAGTCAGCACGGTCCCCACCCTCCAGCGCTGCACCGTGCTGGGTCACCAACCAGAAGCCCAAAACGCAGAATCAGGCCAGCGGGGAGACGAGATGACTTAAACATGAAGGTGAGGGACACGGCAGAGCGACTGACATCTGCTTCATGGAGATGCTTTCAGAGGCTCGGGAGGGAAATAAGGTGAAACTTCATCTTATATTTAATTACAGGATGGTACACTTTAAAATATAAAATCATCTTAAACATGTCACACTAATGTTAACATAATTTTTAAAGTACAAAGCAGTTCTGGATTTTAATGGAGTTTATGGTTAGATAAACTGTGAAGTCAACAGCAAACTTTCAGATGCCTTAAAGCTGTTCAACTTAGTTTTACACTTCCAGGAACTTTAAGTTCAGCATTTTTGAAGTGGGGTCGCATGAGGTACTTGACAGTAAACTGATGCCACTGGAAATGTAGTTATACTTCTGTTCATGGAAGATATTGATAAAGTTTTAAACCTGTCAAACAACAAGAAGTAATCATGCGTAGGTGCCGTCTACTTCTTGGAATTTTCAGACCTATTAAAGCTCACTGAAAGCTTTCGGTCATGTTTGGCAAGTTCCATAGCATGACATTCATAGTTAAGGTGGTTCACTGCTGAAGGATAAACACGACTGTTGTGTGCTGAGGTGCTAAAACACTGGGGGATGCTTCAGAGAGACAAAGTGCTGCGTGGAGGCTGGACAAAGGAGTACTGAGGGTGTCCGAACACCCTCTAAAGAAAGTCACAGTTCACACTTTTGGCTAAAAAATGTTAAGAAATCCAAATACTGGGCTGCCTCGCCCGGTGTTGGTGGCCCAGCGGTGGCGCTTCGGGGGGGTGGGGGCGGGGGCTCGCCTGGGTCTGTGTGCGTCGGTGGCAGCCGGGCGGATGGTCTTGGCAACATAGTGCTTACTGTACTACCCATTAACTTACTCGCCTACTTTTTAACTCCCACACGATTTTCTGCTTTTTTTCTGGGGGGGTGGGGGGCGGGTAAGGCGTGAAGGGGGCTCAGGGGATTGAGGGTTTTGTTTTTATTTCTCTTCACTAAACATCTTTCATTATTTTTATTTTTAAAACTTTTTTTTTCCTTAGCTGCCTCTTCTTTTATATATAGATGTACACAGAGGTTTTTGCATATGTATTTGTATGTTGATGTATTTGTCGATGTGCATATGTATAGTTTCTCTTCTTGAAGTATAATTAATTCTTTATATTATTCTTTTTTTTTGTTAATACTCCCTTTTTTTATACTTATCTTATCTATACAGGTATGGATACATGCATGTATATGTGCTGATGTACGATTGTAATCATGTGCGCATGTGTACACAAAGAGGACTATTTCCTTTTGTTATTTATCTTTTCTATACTCTCAAGTGACAAGACTACCTTTATGATGTATTCTTTCTTTTTCGTAATTGTACGTTAAACATGTCCTTTATTTTATCCAACACACATGGTCACAAGGTGTAAATCGCAATAAAATATATTGACAAAAAAAAAGGAAATCCAATTACTGGTCACTTTGTTGCAAAAAAACGTTGATTGCTTCTTAATGCAAATAGCAAATCAGCCAATCACATGGCAGCAATTTAATACATATAAGCATGTACATATGGTCAAATCAGCCTGCTGAGGTTCAAACTTAGCATCAGACTGGAGAAGAAAGTTGACTTAGGTGGCTGAACGTGGCATGGTTGTTGCCAGACAAGCTGGCTTGAAAAATTGATATCCTGCTCATCTCTGGGATTATAGAAAGAGGTCCAAGAAAGAGAAAATATCCAGAGAGCAGCAGTTTTCTGGGCTAAAATTGCTATGTCAATGGCAGGGGTCAGAAGAGAATGAGCACCTGGAGCAGTCAGCATCTCCCCCCTGCTCACAGAGCGTCCTCTTGGATGTAAAATTGGCCACAAGAAAGCTTCAACAATATCTTGTTGGGGTGTCCAGCCATTAATGGAAGCTAATGAAGTCTGTTTTTATATTAAGCATTTTTGAATACTGTATTAAAACCAGGGGTCATCAACTACATTCGTTAAGGGACACTTTTTGCTCAACAGATGTTTAGAGGTCTTGATTTTACAAACAATGTAATAATATAAATATTCACGTCTAACCATCATACAGGCAATTACCGGCCACTGGGGGTCTGCTCCACCTCTCTGTAGTTGTGACTAAAATCCACCACAAACACGCCATTATTAGTTGAATTTCTTTTTTTAATTTTAAGCAATTTTTGCCATGAAAGATCGGTCCATATCACATATATTTCTTTGATGATGGAGTAAAAATATTTTGTCTCTTACTTTTCTCAATCAATTAACTTGGTTTGTGCATCAAACATCCTGATGTGAGTTTTTTTTGTTTGTTTTTTTTTTGTCTCAAGTTTTGAGTAAAAACTATTTTTGTCTCACTACCCTTCTAATGTATAACACAGGTCAAAATGAGCCACATTCATTTCCCATGTTAGTTCATGCTGAAGCAGCAGTGATTTGTTGCCCTGTCTCTTAAACTCAATACATTTTGTGACTGAATATTCAAATTATGTAATTGATGCTCCACACATGGTTCAAATGTGCAAACTTAATTAATTAATATTAATGATAAAATGAATCTGTTCATCATCTATGAAATGAACGATGGAAATAATGATCGGTGGTAATCAAAAACAAAATATCTAAAGAAAAGTTGAAATATTAAATCATGAATTCTATGGATTTTTTCTACTTCACATTTTGTTTAGAGATAAAAACAAAAATGTTGGCCCTAGAATCTGACAGTGTTCTGGGGGCCAGACTGGAAGCCGTTGGCGGGTCTGATGTGGTTTGGACACTGCTGCCTCACTCAAAAGTCTTTGATAAGAAAATAATGAGCATCATTAACAATCCATAATTTTAACACTAAAGTTAATGGATTAATTAATATACTGATACTGACACTAGATTTGTGTTAGTGATATGTCATCATACTATGTGTACACATTTTCTCAGGCATGATATTTATAACAATCTGTGGACCCTTTACTAAGGCTCTACATGAATTAATTTACATATTTTTGTTATGTTCCTTTAACTGCCAAATTCCAACAAATAAATCATAAACATTGTAAGTTATGGTTCATGATGACTGAACCCCCTCTGTTGTTGCATAAATGAATGTATGAAGTCAGAGTTACTTTGCATGAGCATTTGATGTTTCATCATGAATAAATGATCCTTACATACATTACTTGAGATATGCATAAATTGGTGACAACTCAAAAGTTCTGCACTTAAGAGAAGCAACATAACCTGAACTCAACATCAAGTATTTAAAATCAATCAAAAAATAAAACTAAACTGAAAACCAAAACATGAGAACAAAAAGAGTATTAGAAACATGAAACGGTGTTTGAGTTTTCATGTCAAAAGGTTTTGACTCAACATATTTATATCTGAACATGTCAGCAGCTTTATTTTTACATCACCAAAATTATTGAGTTTTCTTCAAACATTTAAAGTGTCGAACCTGCAGGAGCGGAGCGGTGCATGACAAACAAGCTCCAATCAAAGCAGCGTCGTCTGCAGCGGAGCGAGTCGTGTTTTCTGCTTTCACAGTAATCTGTCAGACCACCGAGGGGGTACAGAGGAGGAGGAGAGGGGTCTGAAGGTATGTGTTTATGTGAATATTTGCATGGAGAGAGAGCTCTCTCTCTCTCTCTCTCTCTCCTGCTGTTTGGCAGCCTAATCAGGCCCGCTGTACTCCCCATATTAGAAGCCAGTTTGTGCTGGAGTCTTGCTGCGTTTGCTCCCGACAAGGCCCCCGTTTCCCCAGGCTACATGTCTGAAGCACAACCCGTGTAAGGGTGTGTGTGTGAGCGTGTGCAAGGCTGGGGTACACACACATTCACACATGTATGCACACACACACAAAGTACCCCAGGCACTATCTGAATAATCCTGTCTCCTTTTCTCCACTTTTCAAACTCCCCTTTTCACTCTCCTGTCTGGTCCTGAACTTCACTGGGGGTTTTGTTTCTCTGAGGCCTCACAAACCAAAAAAGCTCCATCCTCTCTTTGGTTCGAACAGTTTCTCCACCAACAAAAACCCCAAACCAGATCCCTGCTCGGAATTCGGATATTCCTGATAATTTCAGTGTTTTTTTGCAAGTGTGAACGAGGTCTAAGACAAAATAAGTAAGTATTCTTTTTCTATAGCATCTTTCACAGATAAAAAAATCACACATTTCTTTACAATAAAAGTAAATTAAACAGAGTAAAACGATTTAATACAGAGTGCAGCAAACAAGCAACAGTATACAGGGTCACACCGTTCAAGTTGAACTAAAAACCTTTCGAAATAAACATGTTTCCAGATCCTTCTGAAAATCATCAGTTGATTCAACACAGAGTAAAGATGAAGAAGATCATGCCATAAGCAAGGTGATATGGCCTGGAAAGAGGGATCTCTCTGTGTTTTAAAGTGAGTGTGAGGGACCATCAGGAGTCTTTGGCCTCATGATCTGAGAGACCATGCAGTAGAAGAGGGACAAGAGGTCTGAGATGTTCAAGAGGGCTGGTCCATGAAGGGCTCTGAGAGTTGGCACTAAAATCTTAAAACTGATTCTGATATTGACTGGCAGTGCGAATGTGAAGTCTTCCAAAGGGGCCAGTTAAAGCCCTGCAGTAGGGCAAACTGTAACAGTAATGGTCACATGACTGAAAGCCATCAATCCTCTCCAGGTAATCATCTAAAGTTTTGGAAACCGTTACTAATAACCTGTAAATCTGTGAGCAACCTGAGGACAGACACCTTGGTCATAGGTGAAAAAATAGAAGAAATTATACAAAATTATCATATGGCTGCATGAAGGCTCAGTAGTTTCCATTGGTGTCACCACATGTTCTTTCTGTGCATGTAGATTTCCTTGGAGCACTCTCACTGCCTCCCACAAACCAAAAACTTACAGTACAGGGACATTGGGGACTGTAAGGTGCCTGTGGGTTTAATCATGCCTTGTTCTTTATCCCTAAATCAGTGCTGATTGACTGCAGACTGGTGCAGTGTGTCCCGCCTCCTGCCTAACAACAGCTGGCATTGGCCACGGCCTCCCCCGACCCGTCGAGATATTGGATGATGGATCAAATGTATTCTGCACCTTTTTCCTCAGTTTGACATAGACATTCCTGTTGTTTGATTGTTTGTCTAACATCTATAAATGTATTTTTAAAAAATATACTGTATGTTAAATTTAATGGGTTTAAGTTTCCAGAGAAATGAGCAAAGGGAAAATAACTGGTGGACTTCCTTTCTCATCCAAAGTCAAGCAGCGAGGAAACTCATAAAAGCCAGTATCTGAAAGAAACAGCCAATAAAAGCACTTGAGCTTTGACACAGTTTCCTGCTCTGAGCGCAGACACACGCTGACCCGCTAAATGGACGAGCTCGGCCTGTTTTAAGCCCGTCAGACTCCAGAGTGTGTGCGCTGCAGGACGAGCTGCACGCTGGAGGAGGACGCATTGATGCATCGTGTTGGTGAGGATAAACAGACTCTATGGTGCATCAAAAACGCAGACAAACACGGATAACACGGTGTGTGACGTGTGAAATTTAACACACTCCCTCCTGATGTGTCCGGCTCCAGACGTTTCGGGGTCTTCAGCTTCTTTATAAGTGAACCACAAGTGCATAAAGGAGCACAAACATGCGCAGGCATGAATAATAAATTCATGTTTCTGTCAGAGATTGGTGAGTGTCAGCGTGGCAGCATGTCAGCTTTTCTACAAACAAACAAACACACACATGTATGCACACACACACATACACACCCTTAAATCCAGTCTCAATGCAGAAACACCCACACTGACCAGCATGAGTGAAGCTTTCAGAAAAGACCCACTATGGAGGGAGTAAATGATAATACGCTCCATGCAGAGCTCTGCACACGCACAGTGCATCTTTAAAAAGGCTGCAAACATCTGTGGAAACACAAAATAAATCCAGTTTCATCTATGCTTTCTTTTTTTCTGATGCAAATAAAATGCATCCAGGATCATGAACTGTTCCCTCAACTACACAGCTGTCAATGTATTTGATGAATAAAATGAAACACACGTGAAAATGATGGCAGGGTACACCCTGGACCGGTCACCAGCCAATCACAGGGCCACATAGAAAGACAGATAACCATTCACACTCAAACTCACATCTAAGGGCAATTTCGAGACACCAATTAAACTAATGAGCATGTTTTTGGTCTGTAGGAGGAAGCCAGAGTGCCCAGAGAGAAGCCACTCATGCACGAGGAGAACATGCAAACTCCACACAGGACGACGCTGGCTGACACAAGAATCAAACCAACAGTAAGGCACGCTCACTCCCTGCTGTGCCACCGTTCCTCCCCCAGACAGACATGTTCAGTATGAACTATACAGGATATATTTTCACGGTCCATCTAGAGAAATAAATACTAGTCTGAGCAGTAAAAAAGCATTTGGGGAGGGCAGGACCATTAAGAAGCACATCTGATTGATCAATCTATCAACATTTATTACAGGCCAATCAGGTGAGGTAGGAGTGGCAGCAGAGTAATAAGTAATGACAGACAGTTTGAGACTCAAACTCTTGTCAAATCCTGCCAAGACAGGGACAAAAATATATTCCCCATCCAAAAAATATCTTTGGTGTTCACTTTACAAAGAAATCTCATTTTCTGCTAAACTGAAAATGTGAAACATGAGTCATTCATTTGAAGTAGTAATTTAAGCTGATGTGATCAAAAACACCAATTTGGTTTCAACTTGCATAATAAATGTTGCCTCAAAGTAAATTCAGCTTCTCAGTGAGCCAAGTGAGAACTTTATTTGACTCAAATAATATTTTTACATTAACATAATGGTATACATGTCACTTTTTGTCATTTTGTCTTATTTTATGACTTTGACAGCAACCAAAAAAATATCATTGCAAAAGTAAAAATGACATCCACTGTAGCAAAGGAGAACTTAACTCAATTCCTGTGTTAATAGGCTGTGGTTTAATATCTTCATTGGAGGGGACAATCTTTTACATGCTAGATGAGATAGGCTAAGGTCCAAACTTCCCATGCTAACTTAATAAACTAGTAATGACAGCGACAACATTTTCCACAAGATGGATTTTTGTAAACATTTATTTTTATACAAACCTAAACCATGATTTGATACTAGAATACACCACATTGCCAAAAGATCACTCACCCATCCAAATCATTGAATTCACGTGTTTCAATCACATCTATGACCATAGGTACATAAACAAGCACTTGGGCATGCAGACTGCTTCTTCAAACATTTGTGAAAGAATGGGCCACTCTCAGGAGCTCAGTGAACTCCAGCATGGTGCCGTGATAGGAGGCCGCATGAGCAATAAGTCCAGTCATGAAATTTCCTCACTGCTTAATATTCCACAGTCAAGTGTTAGTGGTGTTATAACAAAGTGGAAGTGATAGAGACGACAGCGACTCAGCCATAAAGTGGTAGGACATGTAAAATCACAGAGGGGGGTCAAAGTTCACAGAGGTCACCAACGTTCTGCAGAGTCAATCGCTACAGACCTCCAAACTTCATGTGGCCTTCATATTAGCTCAAGAACAGTGTGTAGAGCTTCATGAATGGGTTTCCATGGCCGAGCAGCTGCATCCAAGCCTCACATCATCAAGTGCAATGCAAAGCATCGATGCAGTGGAGTAAAGCACGCTGCTGGACTCTAGAGCAGAGGAAACGTGTTCTCTGGAGTGACCAATCAAGCATTTCTGTCTGGCAGTATGGACGAGTCTGGGTTTGGTGGTTCCTAGGAGAACGGTACTTGTCTGACTGCACTGTGCCAAGTGTAAAGTTTGGTGGGGGGGATTATGGTGTGGGTGGGCTTTTCAGGAGGTGGGCCTGGCCCCTTACTTCCAGTTAAAGGAAGGCTCCCAACTTTGTGGAAACAGTTTGGAGACTGCCTCTTCCTGTTCCAACATGACTGCACACCAGTGCATAAAGACCTGGATGAGGGAGTTTGGTGAGGAAGAACTTGACTGGCCTGCACAGAGTCCTGACCTCAACCTGATTTAACACCTTTGGGATGAATTAGAGCAGACTGGGAGTCAGGTCTTCAGTGTGTGACCTCATAAATGTGCGTTTGGAAGAATAGTCAAAAGTTCCCATAAACACTCCTAAAACCTTGAGGAAAGAGCTGCAAAGGGTGGGCCAACATCATAATTTAAACCTTCTGGATTAAGGGTGGGATGTCATTCAAGTTCATATGTGTGTTAAGCTAGACAAGCAAACACTTTTGGCAATATAATTTATGTTCTTTGTGCTTTAATAAGTCATGTATAAAAGAGCTAGGAGGGATATTTCTGCCTTTTAAGGGGCATTAAAGTGGAAATGTTGTGACCGTAGGCTGACTGTACTAAGCTCATGTGTGCTGCTTTGAAACCTTCTAAAAATCCCACCTCAGTTAGTTTAGAGTTTTCTAAGGGAAGCTTTAGTGAACTCAAACACTTATAAAAGTGTGACCTTAAAACAAAATGTTTCAGTAAATGGGGCTGCTTCTATGAATCATGAGGACATTTGAGTTTAAAAGAAAAACACATTTATGATTTTTCGTTTAATTAAGAGCCTGTGTCTGTCCCGAGCAGAATCAGCTGCAAACACCACATCCACAACCTGAAAAACAAAAGACCATTCCTGCTTTTTAATAAGATACAGCAGATCCAGAAGGATCTTTAGAGTAAATGCCACAACTCATTAGTCTAATTACCCTATCACACATTTACTCGCTGCTAATAACAAAGTGTGCGGAGAGACAGGGAGCGAGGAAACCACACATCTCCTCGTAAAGCTGCCACTCCAGCAATTAGTGAAGAGACACATTAAAGCCCACACAGACTTCCTGAGCTAGAATAATTAAAGAAAAGTGGCAGCGATGTTGATTCTTTTCTCTTTTTAAACTCCACAGCCCCCATAACAGCGCCACGTGAAAGCAGGAACAGCAGCAGATCAGACTGCTGTTTAAGAAAGAAAGAGCTATTTGTGTCTTTTTGTGCATAATTTGACTCACTGTGGGAGACGTGACTCGTCAAGGCAGATTTAATTGTGTTTATAACAGGGTAACAAAGAGCGTTTAGTAATTAGCCTCATTCCACCGGTAAAAAATCATTCCTGAAATATGAATGTGCTTGGCCTCCTCTGAATACAGAGCAGCGTGGATTTGACTTAGGAGCCACAAATAATCAGGTTTTATCGGCTCCTGCTGATGAGTCCTCGCTCCCGTTCCTCCCTGAGTGCAGGGCTGACTTTCGCTCACTGATTGCTGTGTTTTAATTGGCCGACTTACACATTCATAAACACGCTCAGCTTCCTCTATATTCTCTGTGGCTCCATTAACGGGTAAGTAAGCCATGACAGGTTCACATCTTATTTTGTGTCACTACAGGTGATTTAACACATATGAATACAGCCTGAACCTTTCTGATGTCATGCTGAAATGCACGTAGGAATGCATCTTTGACTGCTCACCAAAATTTTCTTTTAGCTTGGACTGAACTCAAGGGTTGGCTGAAATAAAAAATGTCATGAACAGGCCGACTCACTCTTTCATGCCCTGTGCATGAGCTTACACATCATCAACATAGAGTCTATACTGTATTTGCTTATTTGAATATTAAACATAATTTCATAACCATCCAGTGTGTACTTACAACAACGTACTTGTGTATAAAATGATGGGTCATTAAAAAAGAAAAAGAAACAACAACAAAAAACTGATTGATTTGCAGTTTGACCCAGTCCTGGATTCCCTGATTTGTGGAGTTCATGACTGCTCACTTCTTCATTTAGATTCTTGACTTTTATTAATCACTGTATGAAAGAATATTTCATTTGTTTACGTGAGAAAAAACAGTCAAAGAAACCAAGCTTACACAAACATATCTACAGACAAAGTCAACCATGGTGTCAACTCAAAGTCACCAATGTACACAGTCACCAGTCGAATTATAACACAGAGCGTGTTTCCTTGTTTCTGGACTTCTAAAGGCAAATTAATCTGTCATCATCTGTATGAGTTGTCATGTTTAGGTCAAAGCAGTCTCACAGATTATTTAAAGGTTGGTGTTCATGGTCTTGATTTATCAGTTTGTCTTTTAATCATCAATCATTTGCATCAATCAAGTTTATTATGGGCCAATCAGATAATGTAGTAGGCGGGCACTACTGCCACTTCATAGAACAACTTGTGCCAAAACATGTTGGAGATGGAGTGAAAATATCCTCTTTATTGAGAAGTACTTCCAGTGTTATTTGTTTTTCCTTTAAAAAAGAAATGTGGTCTAGATCTGGTATTCTGATCTATATATATCTATAGCATCTATAGCATCTATGCTAATCGAGCAGTCACTTCCTGCTGTCATCATTCTTGTAGCTCCCACCCCCTCCTGCTTTACAGGATGCTGATTGGCCCGTGCGGATTGGGCTGCTCACAGTCATTGTACTGTCATTGTACATTGTTTACTGTGTGGTGAACACCTTTCAGCAGGGGTGTCCAAATCATTAGCTTTGGTTGACTTGAACAGCAAACCACATGGGGTACAGTTAAGTATGACTGATTGTAACGTGAAGATTTTGCTTGATTTAAAGGCATTGGTGATTGGATTATGACAGCAAACAGCCAAAATGCGTTCATTTTCTGTGCTTTCTGCTCTGTATTCAAAGCTATTGAGCAACTATTATAAAGCAAATTAAACAAATATTGTGCTTACGATTCTTCGCCATCTTTAAGCAACATTTACTCAAGCTTCAACACCATTGTGCTGTTTGCTTGAGGTTTTAGTTTGAATCTCAAGATGAGCTGTCAGTGTCTTCCCTCTCTGCTGCTTTGGGGGGCCTGACCAGGGGCTGGTGGTGGTAGCCATGGCTGACAGAAGCTCCTTTAAGCCTTGTTTACACGACGTTGCCATCAGAAATGGAAAGGCTTTTCCTTTGCCTTTTAAAAGGGGCAAAACTTTGGAACTCTCTACTCATTAATCTAAAACTGGAGACCAACAGTAATGCTTTTACCAAAGGACTCAAACAATGGCTAAAATCAAAGCAACAGTGCTCACATGACTAATTTTAACTGGTTGATTGCTTGACCGTGTTGTCTTGGCTTTACAGCTTATGTATATATTTATTTATAATATATTTAATCTGGAAAAACTGCTTCATTTTTATTGTTGGGATGTTATTGTATACTGTACTTTTTCCTCACTCTCTTCTCCTATTACTTTTATTATTTTATCATCTCAAAAGCCTCCTGTGGGCAAGTGTTGTGAATTAGCACCTGTGCTAAAACACTCAAACAATGCATCTGGTTTGTCGAATGTAATTTTGATGTCCACATCAAATAAACAATAAATAAAAATAAAAGTGCTCCATGTTCACACTAAGACAGTGTGTGAAAACAATGTGCATCACTCAGATCCACGAGAATGACTTTATATGTGGTCGAGTGCATGCCAGGTCAGTAGTTGGGATGTATATATATATACCCAAAGAACTCAGTCCTTGGTGAATATAACAAATGTGTCTCCGCTGGTCAGAGTATTTTGTTGGAGGAGCGATAACAAACCGAGCGCAGTTAGCAGCACACATGTTGCTGGGTAGATGGTCATAGCTGTTGTTGTTGTTGTTCCTGGGTGTGCATGCAACCTTTATCTGAAAGAGTACTGTGCATGCGCAGCTGGTTACCTTTTTCCCAGAAGACGGATATGAAAACGTTTTCAAAACTTTTCACTCTGTACCTCAGTTTCTCAAGTTTGTGGATTCAGGCACTCTGGGCACAGTTCTCGTGCAAACGGAATTCGCAAATGCAACAAAAACTCTCTGTTTTTGTTGTCATGTAAACGGGGCCTTAATCTGAGGCCCCCCAAATCCTGAACTCTAACACACTAACGATGAGGAAGGAGGGGGCCCAATCACCTTCATATTTTTCGTGATGAAAAAGTCCCCTGTTCTAATCTTGAAGTACACAGTGGGCATGGCAGGAGCGGATAGACTGTGTCTTCTTAACTTAAAAATGTGTAAATGGCTAAAATTATTAGGTCAAGGCCATTATGAAGAGGAGCTTGTGCCACAAAACAAATTGCCAATATCAGAGAATAATCTTTGTCCATCACAAGAAGCAGCACAAAATCTGACATATTGTCCATTTGAGCTCCTTCCGTTTTGATTTTTCCTGAAATTGCAGTTTTTAAAGGACAAAAAGTGGGAACATGGAAACCCAAAACCTCATGTGTACATGGATTTGGAAGAGGGGGGCTGTTTGGATTGAAACACGCCCCTACCCTTTTCTCCCCTCCCCCTCAGCAGCACCCGGAGCTGCTCCAAACATGGCCGCTCACTTCAAAGGCTGTGAGTATCTCCGAGGAGCTGCTGAGGACTTTACAGCATCTCGCCTCACAGGAGCTCGCACCTCCTCAGACGACGGCGGCAGCAGCAGTAGAGACCTGCGAGGGGGCCCGAGGAGCCGAGACAGACCTGCCTCAGTCTGCAGTGTCATTGTAAAAGAGCGTTTTGAGCCACATGGTGCAGATAAACCAAAGCCTCGTTACAAATTAATAGTAAGCTGCCAGTTTGCTCCTGCACCCAGAGATCATGCAGCTCGATTAAAAATGTCTGTATTTTGAATAATTTAGCTCATAAATAGATAATACAAGCTCATTATAGGAGAGCATCAATATTCTAGTGATAAGCTGTGAGGGGAGCGAGGGTCTTTTTTCCATATTTTAAGAGATTTTTGGGTTCCTGGGGTGATTTATTTGTTGTTTTCTACGACTAACAAGGTGGTACCTTTAGGGGTCTCTATGAGGTAAATTTAAGTAAAATGAGGAACAAATTTTTAAAATCAGCTCATGACGATGATGATAATATAAGTTAAAACAGACTTTTGAAAAATGAATTAATCAGAAATTTCTCACAGCCCTGAGTAAACCTGCATGAAGTGATATTTACACTCATTTTTGAAATGCAGGATCCCCATAACACGATTTTTAAACTTGAATATGATACCAAAAAGGGCAATATCAATGCCACAAAAATGATTTTATAAAATAAATGTGCAGGTCATCCAGTGTTTACCACAAAATAGACCATTAAATCAATCAGTGTGGACCGGGCCCATGTGGGTAAGGGAGGCTTAAAGCGTTACGAGCTCAAAATAGTGAATCTCAAGCCTGATCCACAGTGCCTTTACGCAAAAGCACCATAACGAGGCTCCGCTATTTTCACACTCTGAGACATTTAAATCAATTCCACAAGGCCACTGTATCTGTCAATTCATGCTGCAATGCAGTTTGGATGCATGCAACACCGTGCGTGCCCCTACACAGACACAAATGCAGAGAACCCTCACTCGCAGCGCTCCTGTCTCATTCTCTACAATGTCACACCTCTCTTACTACTTCTGGAGACGGAACAAAGAGGGGGTCAACTTGTTCCTCCTAATCAGCCTCCAGGACATTCACATTAGAGGCAAAACATCACAGGGAGCTACGTATTATGCCCTGAAACAGCGGTGTGGGTTTTATGAACATTAGAGATTGTGAACATACTTTAGCGGCCATTAAAAATAAATATATAAACCTAAGTTAAGGAAAATTTGGCTTTTTAGAGCACTCTTGAATTACTTCATCAACATTTGAAAGCAAAGATGAAGGTGAGACTGTATGATATTGACCTTTGGGCTATGACCTTTAAAGTTTATTCCAATCATTAGACAGATTAAATTTGTGCAAAGTTTAATAAAAAAAAAATCCACATTTTTTTTTTCTCCTGTGAACAAGTGAGAGGCAAACATGGTGCTTCAGGACCTTAACTTGTGACTCCAAGATGTCCTAAATAGAATCAATTCATTGTTGAATAAAAGTGGAAACTTTTTAAGCTTGTTAAGCTTCAAGAAATTTCCTCAGAGCACTCGTTGTGGCAGTGTAGTTCAGTCCATAAAGGCTGGGGACCGGAGGGCAGCCGGTTCAAGTCTGGATCGAAACATACTTGGAAGTTGGTCTGGTAGCTGCAGAGATGCAGGCTGACTTCCTGGGGCACCGCTGCCAGTTACAGGGCCTCAGGGCATAGGGTTTGCACCCTTGCACCCTTTAACTTCATTGCACGTAAACTTCTATGAATGTAGTTGGGTTTACGTTGCTGGTGGTGCAGACCAGTCATCAAGCATGATGAAGGACAAAGTGCCGATCAGGCATTTGGTTCGAAACCTGACCTTACTCTTAAGACATTTGAAAATGAAAAACAATTAACCATTGCCCCTCCAGCCTTAGCTTCCATCTTCCCAGAGCCATTTAAAAATAAATGTATACACAAATTCCCTTTAATGTACAGCCAAAGAGTCTTTCAGGTGAAAGGTTTCAACAGTGTGTGAGACCTGACCTATGACTTGCACAAATAAAGCTCCTTCATTTATGCAGTTTTTGTGGTAACATTACAGTGTGGACAGTGTTAGTGTACACTAATCACTTAAAATAAAAAGCTTTTATTTCCTAAAATCACCTGGAAAAGTATCCAAGTATTTTAAAAGACTGGCAATTTTACCCATTGATTTAAATAATTCCCAGCCCTTAAACAGAGTCCTCAGTAGTCTAACTCCAAAATTAGATCGAACCACTGTAAAAGTGAAGCTTACCTTTGAAAATGACTGTTTGCGTGAAAGAGAAATAAATGGTGATTTACAACTTAAGTAAATAAAACATCTTTGTTATTCCTGTCAAATACTTTATCTCTCGTTTTCTTTTTCCAACCCTTGACCTCTTTGAAGTTTAAAGTAGAACATCTGATGAGAAATCAATCATTCAAGCATTCACTGACCATCCCACTTC
Source organism: Cetoscarus ocellatus (assembly GCA_037902135.1). NCBI lineage: Eukaryota > Metazoa > Chordata > Actinopteri > Labriformes > Labridae > Cetoscarus > Cetoscarus ocellatus. The sequence goes on along the minus strand of JBAMNC010000159.1, from coordinate 1,204,974 downwards.
TAAATTAAACTCATAAGGTCAAAAGTATCTGAGTATTCACTGTGCAGATGTAGAGAAACACCCTCACCGCTGCCAGAATATCAGGTGAATACATTAAATCTGATTAAATAAAGTCAGAGAGAGTAAAGTGAGGGTGCTCCGCTGTCTTTGATGAGTGAAAGCATTAACTGAAGGTGCTCTTTAGTTTACGTTCGGCACTCAGTGGAAAACTGGAGGAGACGACCTTCGGGTATAATTTTCAAAAGCTTTCAAGTCCCAGCGAGTTTAAGGGAAAATATTAAAAGCAGCACTTGAGTTTGTTTCACATCAAGCCAAGTAGAACATCAACTCAATTTAGTAAAATATTCTAAAAGTCAGCGAAAATGCAGTCATTCATTTGAAGCACAGAGGAATTCATGTACAAAACAGAGCATGCTAATGTTTGATTTATATTTGTGCATTTGTCCATGGATGATCAAATAACAGCCTTTTAAAAACAACTGAACCCCTCCTCAAGCATCAAACCCACCTGTAAACAGCCCTCTTGTCAGACTCGAGCTGGGCCTGGGGGTCAAGGGTCACGCTGACAGAGGTGTTTCCTGCTGCAGAGGCTGCTGGGATGTGGACCTGGGGGGTCTTAGTGTTTTGCTGAGTTGTGCCCGTCATCTGGTGGGACACAAAAACAATGACAAATTAATAAAATGTAAACTATCATGAGTCATGTACATGCTTTTCGGGTTTACTTTTAGCCTGACCGATAAATCCAGGGAACCAAACAGTAAAGTGACCGTGTGCTCCAGTTTGACCGTTCAGTCCCGTTCAAGCCTCATGTCCCCAGTCCTAACAGATACTGTATAATGAACACGAACATGTCCCAATTGTCACCAACTATTTCTAGTTGAAGCAAAATTGACAATGTGGCAATAAAATTTAAAGCAATCTGAGTAATGTGATTACTTTTTCTGTTTTGACAAGTGATTAAATGTCTTAGTGAAGACGAATAAATCATGGTTAGTCAATTTTTAAACATTTTTTTATACAAAGTATTTTGTTATTGAACATAACTCTGCCCTATTTCACTTCCCCTGTTGTCATAAAATAAGAGGAAGAAAAGAAAGTCCTCAAAGCATCTGCACAGTTTCCGTTTCTCTCCTTTGTGTTGACATACAGCTGAGGTCTTGCTGTTGCTGTTTTAGAGCCATAAGAAAAAACATCAGTAGTTCACTGAATGTCAAATATTAATACTAATATGTCTGTACATGGGTCAGTCAATCTCAACATGCAGCTTTTTCTAAGCTATATTAGGGCCCATCCACATGGATATGAGTTTAGGAGTATTCGCAAAGGGTTTTTTTAAGGTTTGGGCATTCTGTACACACAGTACCAGGGTGTTGAGAAAAAGGGGGAAAGCTTTCTGGGGCCCGGCCTCATAAGTGGGCCCATAAAGGTAAAAACAAAAAAAAAAAAGGCCCATGTTAAATTAAAGCAGTTATAACCAAACTTAACTTTTTAACCGTAACAGTCTATTTCCTATCAAGGAAACAAAATTACAAATCAGTATGTAGGTGCTTGATAAAAATACAGCTAATACCAAACTGTAAACCACCTATTCCTTGGTGTTACTGGCCTTTAATCCATTATGTTATCATTTTCAAGGTCAAGGTTGGGTTCTCCATGTTGGACTGTATATTGTCACTTAGCTGTTTGAAGCCTTGTCAAAAAGTTAAATGTCGACCGGAGGTTGGTCCTAGTGCTTATGATCCAGTGCATGAGTTTACAAAACTAATGCCCCGTCCACACAGAGACAAAAATGTTTTCATTTTGAAAATGTTCTCTGTAAAGACGGCATCGTTTCAGTGAGTGTGTCCATCCGCATGAAAACACTGAAAACTCTGTAATACATATGCCTGGCCTGTGAGTGGTGCTGTAACACTGCCACAGATATATAAACACACACACACACAGAAGAAGAAATGGAGCATACATCATGAGAAATCTCATCAACACTGGTGTCTGCTGTTCTCTGTGTCCTCTTGTTGCTCACGGTGGTCTTAGAGGAGCAGAAGATTTTGCTGTTTAAGCCACAACGAGCCCAGTTGCCTCTTCAGCACAGGCATGACTGTATTCTACTATTGTTTCTGTTGTTATCAGGGTTTGTGCATGCAGTTTAAGCGAGAGGTGTGGCTATGAAGTCGTCATTTCCATTTATATTCGTTGCACACATGAAAACACAAGGCTGGCTTTTTCAGATTTATCCAGTCTGGGACCTGTTTTCAAAAACATGCATTTTTTGGGCACCCAAGATGCCATATCTGTGTGGACAAACACCAAAACTTGTGTGGATTTGCCTGAATTGGTCTCTGTGTGGACAGCCCCTATATCACATTTGGGTCTTTCAGGCTTCCAGCCATTTCTTTGTGAAGCCCTGGCTCTAACCTACCTCAAAAAGACACATTAGTTTATGTTGTTTGTATAGGGTCAGTGTGGGGAAAAAGAAAATTGCTGCTAATAAAATACATTGTCTTACACTCCTTGCCAATATGTGTATCAATGTGGCCCAAGGTGCTGTGACAGCAGCTGTAAAATACATCTTGGCTAATATCACCAACGGTGCAGTTCAGCAGTTGGCAGTAGAAGTCAGACTATATGATGTTGTTCATATTCAAAATTTCATAGTACTTCTAAGATCTCTAAAGACCTGAAACATAGGTGTCTTAAGTTGCAGGTTCCTCTAAAACTTGTCCTTGTTGATTTTGTTTTAACAAACTAAGGAGAAAAACTGATGGAAATTCTGTAAAAGGCATAGTCAATGTCCTTAATTAATGCCCAGCCCTTGCTGCTGCATTCTTCAGCCTTTTTTAGCCTGAGCTAATTTGCAATGCCTTAAACAAAAACTGTATGTTTATTTAAACCAGTGGTTTTCAAACTCTTTTGCCCAAAGCACACCAAATACCAAATAGAAATTTCAAGGCACACCAAATCCATCTTAATGCAGAAATGCTTTACTAATGTGTGTAACAGTGTCTTATCAGCCTGAATTTTCTATCTACCAAAGCCTGATGAAAACTGAAAAGCAGCTGTGTAATTCAGGAAAAATTTAAAACCATAGAGATTTAATCTTCTCACCAAAACATGATTTTTATCTTAATGCTTTTTTAAGCACATCATGATCACAATACTGTACATTTGAGTTCACTTGACAGTCATTCTTCTGAGATGACCTTGTTAAATAGGATAATTAACTTTGACTGTTCATATTTCAACACATTCTTTAGCAATGGATCAATATCTTAACAAATAGCACCCCCAGAGTCGTCAGTTATTATTATTAATTATATATAAATCCTCTGAAGCTGAAAGTCAAAGGACATCTTGGTTTAATTTTATGATTGATGTTAATGTGCTTGGAGCTTGTTCCCTCCATAAAAGTGAGGAAAATTATATTTGATACATAAATAATATATTGACACAAGTTAAACAAGACTTGAAAGCAGCACTGATAAGCTCAAACATTATTGATTTTCATGTTTCTGAAAAGCAGAACAAGGTCTGTTTCAGTCTCTGTCCTAACCTGCTGATGGTGTTGACTGCTAAATCATTGAAGGTTTTAAAAGTTATATTTAGTTACTAAATTTAAAGTTTAATACAGAAATCAAAACTTATAAAGTTCTTTTGGGTCTAGTCATGTGAAGCACAGATTCAGGCCTGTTTGCATTCATAGAAGCTGAAGTTTTGGTGCTTTTGAAAGAAAACAGGACAAAAGAAGTTCAGGCTTTGCTGCAAGTACCATCTACAAGTGGAAAGTACAGTGGGATCTGAGTTCTCCTCCCTCAGTTGATCTAGAGGGCAATCCCTCCTTCTGCCTTAGTTATTAGATATGTCCATCCACCCATCCATCCATTACCTATACCTGCTTATCCATTTTTCAGCTTGGCATCTCATTCACCATCATCATGTCCTCATGGCAATGGCATAGACATCTTATGAAACATCAACATACTCAAAGCTTAATCGTTCACAAAGAGGTGGATCTTGAACTTTCTAAATCATTCTACCCCCGAGGACTACAGAAGAGAGGAGTCAAACTAAGAGCAGAAGAAACAGAAGAGTCTTCAGTACATTCAGTGGAGTTTGGTTGTTCATTTCACCAGTTGGGAACAACAGAGGAGAGTCTATCTGTTGATTTTGAGCCATGCTGAGATGGGAGCACCAGGCGTCTTCTCTGGCAGAGCATGGTGTTATGACACGGCTTGTTTCTCCTTAATTTTGTATGTTTTTTCCTGGTTTTGAACTCTTGTTCCCCTTGTCTCTCATGTTTCCTGTTTTATTTTGAAATCCCTGTGTTCCTTGTGGTGTTTTCCTGCCCTCTCTTCTGTGTGCCTCTGATTATGATCACCTCCACCTGTGTGATTGTCTCACCTGTGCTTGATGTTTCCCAATACTGTGTTTCCCTTTGTCTGGTTGGGTCTTTCGTCTTCCCTGTGTCACTTCATGTGCAAGTCTTGTCTCGAGTGTTTCCCCCAGTGTTTCTCTAGTGTTTGTAGGTAGTAGTCTGTTTTTGTTGAACTCTCTAGTGATTTTAATTTGTTACTTTGTTTGAGTTATTGTTTTTGTGTTTGGACATTTGTTGTAAAGGATTTGTTTTTGGATTTTTGATCATTTAAGTTTATATTAAAGCCTATTGTTTAATCTGCTCTTGGGTCCTTATCCTTGTTTCTTTGTCATGTGGGTTTTCAAACCGTGACACATGGTGGGCAAGAAGGAGTGTAGACCTGGAAGAGGGAATCCAGGTTGGCAGGGGTCATTGTTGTTCCTGTTTCTTAAGCCAGAAGTAGAGCTTTAAATTTGATTTGAGCTGCAACTGGAAGTCAATGAAGAGAGATCAGCAGCACCTTTGCATGACTGATAAAAATAAATAGTAAAAATAACAACATGATCTGAGGGCAAATATATCAATGCCTTATTTTTCAACTTCTCTTTTGATTGATTATTTTT